>CM035406.1:154998521-155486021 GCA_020310875.1 Ceratopteris richardii
GATGCCGAGAGCTGCCCGTCGGTACATTGACCGTCAGTATTCCCTCGATATGTTGTAGTGAAAGGATCTTTTGGACATCATGCAATGAACTGGATGATGAACTATTTTAGCTTGCATTGTGAGGTTATGCCTACAATTGGAAGGTTTCGCTTGTCATATAACTTTACTCATCGAGAGGTATTTCAAATGTATAGAGAAGACATGGAAAATAGAAATGAGAAGTATGTGTTGCATTGTCACTTTACTCGATAATGGAAGTAAGAATTTAACAATGTGTTTATTCCTCATAAAGTTAGAATGGGTGAATGTTCAGTTTGCGCCACTTTGAAAAACATGGCAAAAGGGGGCTACAACACCACAAGAAAAAGATAATTTTAAAAAACTTCCAAACAACCATCGTGAGAGTCAAGCTTTAGAGAGAAAGAAAGCAATTCATCATCGAAGTAAAACACTCAGAAATCCAGAGCGTTATATGTGTTTGTTGATCGATGGTATGGATCCAAAAAAATCACAGAAAATTGGATGATAAGGCAGTAAAATGTATTTTTGTTGGGTACAGTTCTGAAAGTAAAGGCTATCGTCTGTATCATCCACAGACTAAACGCATTCTTGTTAGCCGTGATGTTGTCTTTGTGGAAGATGCTATTCAGCCATTGCTTTCATGTACTAAGGAGACATCTGTTAGCTCCAAAGACATGTATGATACTTTGATGCCTCTTTTTATAGGTGGACAGGCTAGCGCTGGTCCTAATGAGGCAACTTCTCAGCCTTTGCAGGTTTCATATGATGATGCAGATCATTCCATTTCTGATGCAGATTTACATGATGCACTTGTTGATGAGAGAGCTGATATTGAACAGGCAAAAACTATGCCAAAATGGCTGGTGCAGACTTTGCGTGATAGCAAATTAGATGCACCTTTGTCATATCGTACTCGTTCAGGCTCTCATAGTACTTCCTTTGCATCAGATTGCTATGCTATGGCTGCATCTAGTCTCTGTGATGAGAATGAGCCTGTTTCTTTTGATGAAACACAAAATTCAGAAAATTGGATGGCTACTATGCAATCTGAATATGATGCTATAATGAAGAATGGTACATGGTCTTTATGTGACTTGCCTCCTGGCAAGAAGGCCATTGGCACTAAGTGGGTATACAAGCTGAAGCGTAAACTTGATGGTACAGTTGACAGGTATAAGGCTAGGCTTGTTGCAAAGGGTTATGCGCAGGAAAGAGGCATTGATTTTGATGAGACCTTTGCACCTACATGCCGTATGACTACTGTTCGGAGCATTTGTGCACTTGCAGCCCATCATGGTTGGAATGTACATCAGTTGGACGTTAAAACAGCATTTTTGAATGGTGACTTGCATGAAGAAGTGTATGTTTTTCAGCCCCGTGGCTTTGTGCAGAAAGGGCATGAAAACCAGGTGTGCAGGTTAAAGAAGGCGTTATATGGTTTAAAGCAAGCACCACGTGCTTGGTATGAGAAAATACATGCCTATCTGATTGCACATGGTTTTTAGAACAGTCCAACTGAAAGCACCTTATATGTTAAGCGTGCTAATGATGTGCTTTTGATCATTGTTGTCTATGTAGACGACATGCTGCTCACTGGTCCTCTTGAGAAGCATATTGCTGATTTCAAGGCTGATTTGCATGCCTCATTTGAGATGTCTGATTTGGGGCATTTGCATCACTATTTGGGCATTCAGTTTATGCAAGTTGATGGTGGAATGGCTTTGTGTCAAACGAAATATATTGACACATTATTGCAGCGTTTTGGCCTTGAAGACTATAAGCCTATTGCCAGTCCTATGGAGACAGGTTTACAATTGAGTCTTCATGATGCTGGAGATGCGTTTGATGCTGTTCTCTATCAGCAGACTGTTGGATGCTTGATTTACTTATGCATTACTCGGCCAAATATTCAGTTTGCTGTCTCACAGATGAGCAGGTTTATGCATTGCCCAGGAGTCACGCATTGGAAAGCGGTTAAGCGCATCTTTCGCTACTTGAGTGGTACTCGGCTACTTTGGTTGTTTTATCCCAGGGGGGGATCACTACCGCCAGATTTGCATGCTTTTTCTGACTCAGATTGGGCTGGTTGCTATGACACTCGTGTGTCTACCAGTGGTTTTTGCTTCATGCTTGGTAGCTCATGTATATCTTGGTTGAGCAAGAAGCAGCCTACTGTGGCCACTTCCAGTTGTGAGGCTGAGTATAGGGCAGCTTTCACAGCGACTGTTGAGTGTGTGTGGCTCAGACGCCTTATGGCTGATTTGGGTGTTGGCGAGTCTTCTGCCACCACCATCTTCACTGACAGTCAGAGCACATTGGCAGTTGCAAGGAACCCTGTGTTCCATGCTCGCACTAAGCACATTGAGGTGCATTATCACTATGTTAGGGAGAGGTTCTCTGCTGGGGAGATCAGCTTGGCATATGTGCCCACGCAGGAGAACATTGCAGACCTTTTCACGAAGGCTCTGCCTAGGGAGAAGTTTGAAGCTTTCCGCAAAGCTTTGGGCTTACTTCCTTTTGTGGAGTGATTTCCACATAGCTCGGCACTTCCTTATACATGAGTGCCAGCTCCTTGTTCACCGCATCACTCCCAGGGGGGATTTGTTGATATATTTAGGTAGTGATGTGTGTGAACACTCTAGGACCGCCGGGGCACTTTTTTCCCTCTTTAGGAGGTTTTTTTCCCCCAGCTTGTATATACGCTGTAGCTCAGTGATGAGTAGCACCTCCTTTAATGTCAATCCGGGAAGACGAGAGGATGGTATGAAGACCTCGAGCAAGTGGCGGCACAAATGCATGAGTGAGAAGCACACAAACATGCACACACATACACACACACGCGCACACACGGCAAGACAAAGAGTGAGAATCAATGGAGTTCTTAGATCACTTTTCAAGAAGCTCTTACAAGTTTGTTTCAATTACAATCTAACCCCAAAAATGAGCTCTCTAGCTCCTTTTATAGTTTTTGACTAGCTTTGGCCCTGTTCAGACCTAGTGTCCGGTCTAGTTAAAAATTAGGTTCCAGGGCTTATTTGAGGGCTCAAACGAGATCTAAAAATTGCGAAAATTGGCAGGTAGATACTTCTAAAGCTCCTCAAGCTCAAGGACTCCTTGGCTTGCACAAAATGGAGCTACAAAAATATGAAATGGTATTTACAATGGTGTTTAGTGATGAGAATCACTTTTAATTGGTGTAAGGGTTTTTGAAAAGTTAAAGGGTTGCCTAAGTGCTAGATTTGCGTGAATGCTCATACTTGCTTCTTCATGAGGAAAATTATTGGCCTATTTGCTAGATCTTCTTTGACTGCCATGTCTGCTTGTGTTGTCCCTTCGCTCTGACTCTCTTCGTCTTGTGGCTCCTTCGGTTCCCTGACTGCTGCCAACACCTCCCCCCACTCTCGCGTCTGTCGCCCCTGACAGACCCTTGTCTACAGGATTTTTGAACATAATATTGGACGACATCGGAGGCTAGGTGGTGTTCTTCGAGTCGCAAGCCGCGTGCTAGATCTGTGAGCAATTCATCCCAATTCACAGGTCCGGGAACATCTGGATGAGGCACCCTTAATTGTTCTGAGTAAATAGTTCTCTCCATAGCAAATAATTGGAGGAGATGTGATGGTCTGGGTATAAAGATTTCGGAGTGATATTCCCAGAATCCTGTGATGAACATCTCCTCAAATGTCTGTTTAAAGCAAGCTGGGAGGTACTTGATTCTGGCGTGCCAAGCATATATTACTTCAATTGACGGGGTGGTACTCATATCGTACACTAGATCCTGGTTTCCTGTCACAAAGCCTGCACCTGAGAAGTGAGGGTCCTTAATGTTCTTAAACGTCCTGAAAGTGATCAGCATTAATTCAAATATTTTCATACACATCTGGGCCATCACATCAGGATTATTGCGTAGCCGAGTAATCCAGTGACGGATTGTAGAAATCATGTAGTTGACCGTGGGGGGTCCTCGTGGAGGTGCTAGATAAACATAATTCAACCATTTTGCACAGGCTTTGATGTCTTTGACGGCAATAGTGAATTCAGGCCAGGTGCGTCGTCGAAGAACTGGAATGTAACAAGGGTTATACTTAATAAACAACGGTATATTATTCCAGGTTCGGACCATTTCTGGATACGTTTCTAGAAGCCTGATTCTCCAGGTGGGTTGATGGATGGACCCACGCTGAGCACTTTCCGGAATATCATCTGGACCAAATTGTGTAGCAAATGTGGGAGGCTTGCCACATTGTCGTTGAATCTCCGCGTTGTAATCGGCCAAAAGTATACAGAATGGCACATATTGGTCATTATTGGTGCCGATCCATCTATGATGAGACATGCTTCTGAAATATTCTGACTTTATGACAGTTTCTTCTAAGTTCGCTAGTGATTGGATCTGAATGGCCACTCGTTCTTCGTGGGTGTTCGCTGTCCTTTCCAGTGTTTGTAGCCACTCGGGTGCTTCCACTTCCAATGTGTCTAGTCCCTCTGAGGTTTGTCGCCCACTTGGCATTGGCATAGGAACATAAGGTTCCTCGTACGAATCATCCACCTCAATAGGGACCAACTCTTCTTGCTCTGGTTCGACCACTGGAGATGGCTGCCTCTCGTATGTCAGTAACCTCTTTTGTAATTCTGCTACCTGCTCAGTTAAGGCCTTTACTTCATTTGAGGTGGAGGTTGAGGGGACACTCTTCGGTTGTTCCTGTTCCTTAAGCCTGCTCTGAAGTGTGTCACGCTCTCTTTCCAAGTCATCATGGGCTTCCAGGAGATCTGCATAGCTTTCCAAAATGGTTTTCATCATCTCCGTGGGAACTGCTTTGAACTGCTCTGGATCTATCTCGTGAGGGGAGCTTTCCATTGCTGCTTCCAGATTCTCTTCATTTTGTTCTTGCAGTCTTTTGTTCTCCTCCAGTGCTGTGGCCATATGTTTTCGCAGTAGTGCCAAGTTGCGTCTGACTCGTAGGTTATCGGCCTGGTATACTTCGAGCAAAGCTTCTAGTTGTTTGACACCTGATTCTGTTGATGGTTGGGGTGCCTCCAATAGTGTTTGGTGAGCCTGCTCAAGCATTGTATAGCGTTGATTCACTTCTGCATTTTCCTCTTGTAGAATGTGAAATTGCCTTTGTAAGTTCTGATGGTGTGTTGTTAGTTGCTGATACCGGCCGTCTAGAGCTCTGTACTCATTCTGGAGCTGATATACACATTGATTTAGTGCTAAAAATATGCTATTTACATTAAATAATGCTGGGAGGGGTGAAGATGCAGGGGGAATGGGGGTGGGAAGGGGAGTTGTGAATGATGTGGATGCAAGTGGAGATGTGGGTGGCGGGGGTATGGGAGATGAAGGTGGCATGGGGGGAGGGAGCGGTGCTGTGGCAGGAGATGTTTCCATAGTGTCAATTGTTTGAGTGACAGTGTAGATGGGGATAGTGGGTGGAGTGGATGTGACGTCAGTGAAAAGAGTGGTGAAAGTGGGCATGGTGACTCCCCCGAATTGGATTCCCGGAGAGAGTGGGATGCCCATGACAATGGTGGTGGTAGTGGACGTGGTAGTGCTAGTGTCATGTGGTGGAGTGAATTGTGTAGTGCGAGGTGGGGATGGTGGTGACAGTGGTGCTTCCTGATGTTCTTCTGCTTGCGTTGTCTCTCCTGGTGCTGATACATTGATGTGAATTTGTTTCCCGGACCTCCTGGGACGAACGGGAACCCTCTTCTCAAATCTGTGAATGTAGGCCATTGCCTCATGGATGGCCTCATCCACTCCTACTGCGTCGGCATGAAGGTTTATGGACTCAATGAACAAATCGTCCACACCTTCCTCAGCTAGCAACTGGTTCATGAGTTTCTTGCCCGATTCCAGTGACATCTTATGCTGTTCTTGAACGAGTTGCATGGTTCGATATAGTCTTTTGATTTGTGCCGAATACGCAGGGGCACTTGCCAGCTCGAAAAGCTCGTCATATTCTTGTTCCTCGTAGGCTTCTTCCTCTTGTTCTGTCTCTTGTTCCTCGACGTCGACTTCTACCACTTCTGGTCGGGTGGGGGCTGTTGTTGTTGTCTGGGGTTGTGGTTCCTGAGCTCGTTCTGTTTTCGTCTCGAGATTAGAGTCATAGATCAGTCTAGCCACTTCTTCATCCGTGAGATCATTGAGAGTAAAACCTTGTGGGAATTCGAGATCTGATGGGACGGGTGGAAATACCAGATTAGGTCCATCTGTGCTTGGTCTTGGTAGCCGGATTGTGAATGGCCTAACGCGTCGTGTCTGGGGAGGGGTAATTTCTGGTGTGGTGGTGGGTCCCCTTGGTTGAGCGCAGGGTAACTGTACTCCCCCCTCATCTTTTTTGATGGGGGACTTGCTGCTGATAGTCTTCTCTGGAATTCCTGGGCGCGGGGCCATATGAGTGCCCGCTGAATAGGCACGTCATAGGCCAGACATCGGTATATTATCTTTGTTAGAGCGCAACATCCATGAAGCTCATTTTTCTGCTTCTTGTTCCACCTTTGATGGGCTAGGTGGATCTGATCTATGATCCAATGTGGCACGTTGATGGGAAGGCTTTCTGTCTCTGCTAGATACAAGCTGAACCAAATTTTCTTTGGGGGCATGGTGAATCTTTCCTGGGCGGGGAAAGCAAAATGTTGCATGACGGTCCGCAGGTGAAGCGCAATGGTAGGTGTCATCGCTACCATATCCTTCAGCTTATTAAGATCTTTGTGTTTCATTCGACCTGGAACCATGGTTTCCTTTTCAGTGGGGATGTGCATGCCATACATGCCCAACGCTTCTCGTACCAGATTAAGGGTCAGCTTGAATCTTTTGAGTTCATGACCCGACAGCAGAGAGGGTAACACAAAGGTGCTGTCGCCTCCCTTGGCTTTGCTTGGCGTGATGGTACTTATAAGATATGAACAACGTAAGAAATCCGGCTTTGGTAAGTGAGCCCTGAAATAACTGTCCACACCGGCTTTGGTCCATACTGATCGCATGACCTCGGCGTTCTGATAGCTTTCAAACTCGCGCGTGAAAAAGTGGTATCGTCCCCATTTACCATTAAATTCCAATTCTGCTCCCCAGAAATAGGTTCCATCGCCCAATGGTCCAGCGACATCACTGAACCAGTGAGCGTGTTTACCTACTTGAGAAGTGTGCCCTTGAGGAGGATCCTGAATGGGGAGCACATGCACGGCTTGAAGTTCTTGCGGCCTTGCGGTGAGATGTGGCTCGAGGAGGAGTGTTTCTATGTCCACAATCTGTGCACCGGATCTGGCTTGAGAACTACCACCTCCTGCTTCTGCCATGGCCCTGTTTGCTGGTTGGTTCTGTGAGAATATAGAACCACGTGTTAACATCGTAATGGACAGAATAAATCCGTTCTTGTCCCCGTTACAACATTAACATGAGGTAGATGGTGAGTTAGTGGTTAGTAAGTGCACGAAGATAGTGTGTGTAGTTAATGCTTGGGTAGTCCTAGGAGACTAATGCAGTTAGTAAGTGGGGATGAATTTACAAATTGGGGTCAGGGGGTTTATTACAGGTCTTAGGCTGCCAAATGCAGTGGATGGGTCTTGTTCTTGGTTTCGTAGAGGCTCTAGAGAGCTTTATAGGTGTATCGGCTTGAAAATGAGGCCTTTTAGGGACCCATTTACAAGCGATTATGTTCGTGCTCATGGGCCTTTGTGTGTTCTTGAGTGTTGAAAACGAGTGAATGCTGGCCGTGTGAGTGAATGGGTTACGCTGTATAGGTTGTGGCTTCGGCGTAGCTATTTGAGCCCGCAAGCAAGCCTTAGGCACCCAAATTTGTCTTGATTGTGGGCTAGCCTTCATCGACTTCTTGGGCACCCAAATAGATTTCACGTTAGCAGAAGAATTTCTGAAAGACTTCTTATTAGTGTCGTGTTGTTGGTTACTAATAAGAGGCTTCGCCCGTGTGGTTGGCTTGAGTGCAACCGGGTGTTCGCCTTTCCGCACCCATACTTGGTTTACTTGCTGAGATATTTTGTTGGGCAGGTACTTTTGATTTCCGGCATAGGTAGTACTCTGCCTCTTCTGCCTTTGATCCACCTTTGGTCGCTGCCTCCTTCTGGCCTTTGGAAAAGAAGGGAGTTCCGTTGCATCCCTGACTCCTTTTTTGAGAATATCATTCCTCTGCAACACATAGTTTTGGACAAGAACAGCATAGTCAACTTCATGTGCACCCCTGGAGGGACCAGGAGTCTGTGCCTTTCCTAGTTCCTTGAGTGCTCCATTATCTAACTCTACTGTAATTCGACTATGATTGACCCATACCTGAAGAAGTCCACTTCTTAGGTTGAAGTTGACTGCTTGGTCATAGATCCAGTCTTGACCCAAGACAAGGGGTTCCGTGAGGTCCTCATCTTGACACACTAGTACTTTAACTGTCATTACCTCATCATGAATGTAGAGAGGAAGTTCCACCTCGCCCATACAAGGGGTTTCCACACCTCCCAATCCTATGAGACACTCTAACAGCACTAGTGGCTGCACCTGAGTCAATCAAGGCTCTTACGGTCCTTGCACTCTTTCCTTGTCCTATATCCAAGGTTATGAAAGGTCGTCGATCAGTTATCCTATGTGAGCTTGTTCCTACGACTTCACACATTGCCATGTCATATCTTTGATCTGCGTATGCATCTTGCCTAGGGTGCTCTCTGCCTTGTCTTCTTAATTTCATCCTTCTGATGCGTTCTAAAGCTTCTGCTTGAGCTTCTTCTCGAATTCGCTTTTCTTCCTCCTTGCGTTTTTTAGCAGTGTTGAGTCGACTGAGCATTTTCTCCGTGAGGGGTTCTTGATACAACTTGACTCTACATCCGCTAATATAGTTTTGAAGAATATCACCCTCTAATGTGGCGAGTTGTACTGCTCCACTCGTGGAGATCCTATTGATGATCATAGGTCCGTAGCCTCTCTTTTCTAGCTTCCTTGCGTGTTGTTTCAGTGTATAGACTAAAACTAGATCTCCTGCTTTCAAGCCCTTATCCTTCACATGGGCATCAAAGTATGCCTTCTGTCTCTTCTTAGCTGCATATATTCCTGCAGCTGCTCTCAGTCTTGTTTCTCCTAATCGTTCAAGGTCAAAAAGTATAGAGGAGAGTTCATGACCCTTCCATTCGTGCTCTTGTGCTACTCTTAATGTAGGAATCAAGAAGTCCAAGGGTAGCACAGCGTTTTGGCCAAATACCATCTGAAAGGGTGTGGCCTGGAGTACCGTTTTATAGGCGACTCGGTATGCCCAAACAGCATGGTGTAGCTGTTTATCCCAATCAGAGCGTTTAGTGTTTACTAATTTTTTCAGTACATTGCATAAGATCTTATTGGTGCTCTCAGCTTGTCCATTAGCTTGAGGGTGATAGGGGGCAGATTTCTTATGTATTACTAAGAATTCTTGGAGTAGATTCTCAATCACTTCGTTCAAGAAGTGAGTGCCTCTATCACTTACAAGATCTATAGGTAGCCCGTATCTTGTGAATACATTCTCAAACAAGAATTTGGCAGTTGTTTGAGCATCAATCTTCGTCGTGGCTTTCACCTCTACCCACTTAGTTAGATAATCTGTTGCAACAATAATGTATTCCGCATGGGAACCCTTCGCTGGGGGATTAATAGGACCTACGAAGTCTATTCCCCACTTAGAGAATGCACGTCCACCCATCATAGGTTTCAGTGGCATCTCATCTTTTCGTATAGGATACTGAGTTCTCTGACAGACATCACATCGCTTCACGTAGGTGTGTGCGTCCATGTGAAGGGTAGGCCACCAGAAGCCTGCAAATAGTATTGCCTTGATCACCCGATCTGGTCCAAAGTGCCCTCCTGCTACACCTTGGTGAGCAGTTTCCAAGATCTTAAGATATTCACTCTCATGGACACATAGCCTCAGGTAACCATCTTTACCACGCTTATATAGATTATCACCAATGAGTGAGTAATCCTGGGCTTCTTGTTCTAAACTCCTTTTCCTAGCCAGAGTCATGTCTGGAGGGAATGTGTTTGTCCTCAGGAAGGATACTAGAGGTTCACTCCAATCTGGCACAATGGATACTTGATAAAGAGTGGCGTGTTCCACTGGTGGTTTAGTGCAACAGATTGGGCATTCCTTGCACAACTTTTGGACATCCGCTTCCATAGTCGGCCAATGCACTCCGAGTCTCTTTAGGGTCTGTAAAGTTCGTTGCTTTGAGTAGTGTTGCTCCAACGCACCTACATGTGCTAATTGCAACCATTTAGCGTACTCATCCTCTTCTACGCAACAAGCCAAGATCCCTTGATCTGTGTGCTTGTACATACTTCCTGCCATGATGTGGTACTTTTGGGCTTTTACAACCTCTCTATTCCGTGTGTTTACCACTGGATGTTTAGGCCCGTATGTCAATACTGGTACCAATGGCTTAGCCCACTGCGGCACCACTTCCAAATTAAACAAGTAAGCATCAGGAAGGTCATCTGATACTCCTTGTGGGGCTTCTCCCGATGTGAGCCTAGAGAGGTGATCTGCTCTCAAATGAGTCCTCCCTTTCCTTACCACAACTTCAAAGTCATATTCCATGAGCAAGAGAAACCATCTCACTAATCTTCCTGTATTGCATGGTTTGTTTACGAGGTACAGCAATGCCTGATGATCAGTAAAAAATTTAAACTTATTTGCAAGCAAATAGTGTCTAAATTTCTTAACTGCATATACCATGCCTAATCCTTCTCGCTCTGTAGTGGTGTAATTCCGTTCAGCCGCATTCAATTGTCTACTGGCATAGGCAATTGGAAGATCCATATTACCTTCACCAGTAGGTTGTGCAAGCACACATCCAATAGCATAATTGGATGCATCCACATGAACATGGAATGGCTTATTCCAATCTGGTGTGGTCAAGATTGGTGCTAAACATAATCTTCGTTTAAGCTCCTGGAAGGAATTCTCACATTCATCCGTCCACTCAAAGTTAGTCAGGAGTCCGTACATGGGCTTTGCAATGACAGCATACATGTGTATAAATCGTCGGTAATAACCACAATGCCCCATGAAAGCTTGTACTTCCTTGACATTCTTTGGCCTAGGTAGCTCTGCTATAGCTCTCACTTTCTCTTCGTCAGTAGATATGCCATTCTTTGACACTATGTGTCCTAGAATCTTGCCTTGCCTGACCATAAAAACGCACTTTTCTGGGTTCAAGCAGACTTGATATTCTCTACATTTGTCAAAGATTTGTCTGAGTTCAGGGATATGAGTTTGTCTAATGTTGGAATGAGCACAAAGATCATCAACATAGACTTCTAAGTTTTTATCGTTATATGTATAGGGCTTTTGCTTAGAGCGTTTGGCATCTGAAGTCATGGGGATGGTGTGTGAGCATATGTCCGGGTCAACACCCTTCAAATCCTTGTAACTCCAAGCGAATACATCTCTGTATTCTCTTAGCAAGGCAATTAACGCATGCTCTTCTTCCTCTGTTAGGTCATGGCCTATGTATGTGCATCTCTCCTCTCCTTCTTCTAGGGCCACTACTATTTTCTTGGTGGTTTCTTTGTTATCATAGGCCTCTCCTGATTGTGCCTCTCGTTTCGGCATTCTGATCATGACTCTCCTGTCATCTATTTCATACTTCTTAAAATTCTCTGGGACCTCAAACAAAGATTCTTCCTCTTCTGGTGAGACTTCTCTCTTCTTTTGTTTCTTCCCTTCTTCCTTCGGGTTCATATGTGTTGCTAATCTTACATCATTTGTAAGCTCTCCATGCCTCTGGGGTTGAAATTCTACTTCATGGAAGTACTCTTCATCTGATGCAAATGGTGGGTCCATAATGATTGACTCTAGATCGGAGTCACTTGCATCCTCAAATGCATCAGGGCTAGGTTCGCATTCTTCTAGAACTGCCTCTCCCATGATTGGCTCTATGGAGAAGACTGAAATGTCATAGCCATCTTCGTCACAGTGGGGAGTCCATTGTTCCTCATTGATGGCTACGTCCATGGTTGCTAAAATTTCTGCCCAGCCATGGGGTTCAAATTCTTCATCAGGAAAGACTACAGGTGCATAGGCTGGGTCTTGGATTGATCTATGGGTTTCTTTCGCACCTACCTCTCTGGCCTTCTCTCTCTTCTCTTCGTCTACTGCTACTTTTCACATCCATAAGTGGGTGTCTTCATGCATCCAAGAGGATCCTGACCCTATGGAATGCACCGATTCTGTATCATCTTTGGCTCTATGGATGGGATTCCATTGGATGGGAGGGACATCTCTATGAGAGTAATCCTTGAGATTTACTTTGGTTGTAACACCTAAGTGTTGTAGGTACAAAGAATTGGTTCCCCAGTCCTGTACCACTTGCAACTGTCGCATAAATGGTCTTCCCAAAATCATCTCATAGGCATGATTTTTGCTAAAGTCACATATAGCAAAGGTATGCTCAAACTCGACACCACAAGTGGTGAGAGTTATTCCTTCTAGCAATCCTAAGGGTCTCTCAATATGACCATCGGCCATCTGCAATTTCATTCTCGTTGGCCGGAGTGCTGGCTTGCCCCAACGCTTCCATAGGGAAGTAGTGGCAATTGCAACTCCTGCACCTGAGTCCAAAATTGCCTTAGTGGTGTACTCCTAGTAGGTGATGGGAAGATAGGTGTTCCCTTCTTCACCTTCACACATATCTCCTATCTTATCCAAGGGAATTTCTGGCACTGTCCTATGGGATCCTACCTGGGAACGAGGTTTGGCTACTTCTGGTAGTTGTTTGGCGACATGTTTCCATACTTCAGGTCTAACCTTGAGTAGCTCTTCTAACTTGAGATTGCACTGTACGTTAGTGTTCTTCACTACTTCTGTGTTCCTAGGTATGACTGAATCTTCGTTTCTTACCATGACTGTAGGTGCCCTCATGCAGGTGGACCTTGCTTCCCATGGGCCTGTGAAGTGGGGTAGTTCTTGTAAAGAGTTAGACTCAAAGTCTAATCTTTCTTGGGATTGGGTACTCTCCTGCTCTCCATAAATGGATGGGATGTCTTGTGGGAATTGGTCATGTGCCTCATCCACAAGTTCAATGGGCGGAGGGACTTCACTTTCCTTAGCCCATTTGTCTTCTTGAATCTCGCGTAGGAATTCTGGTGTAAATCGATTCATAGAAGATGATGTGTCTGGCTCCGTAGAGTTAGGCACATAGGCTTCTTGAGCAGGAATGCTTACTCTTCCACTTGCCTTGCCCTTGTGTTGAGAGGCTGGTTCCTTTTGTGATTGTGCCATTAGATTCTCTACTCCTTCTAAGGAGGGGAAGTTGTCTGGTTCAATGGAATTGGCCACATAAACTTTTGATGGGGGATGGGTCATGTTTTTGCTTGCTTCCTCCCTTTCTTGATTTTTTTCTTCCTTGGCCGATCTGGCAATTATGCCCTCTAACTTCTCTAGAAGTCCATCCAAGTGTAATTGCGTCTTGGCTGAGCCCGAGTAATTGAAAAGGCGACTGGCTTCAAACATAGTTTGAGCCAATGCTACCATTTTCGCGCAAAGCTTGGTTCTTTCTATCTCTAGGTCAGCTCTAGGGTAACACTTGTCGTGATCTGTGACATTTGGCCCTTCTTGAATTCTGGCCTGATATGCTTTAAGCATCATGTCTATGTCTTCTGGAATGGGATCAGCTAATACTGATCCTACCCTAGGGGGTGGTGGAATCATATGAGGTGGGTTGGAAGGTGGCTGGTCGGATGGCGATGGGAATGGTGGTGGTGGAATAGTGTGAGAGGGAGTTTGAGATGTGAGTTCAGTTATCCTCGCTTTGGTTTCTCTTATGCTTTCCTCGAGTTCACTCATCTTTTTAGCCCATTGTCTTTTCATTCTTTCCTGACTATCTTTCCATGCTCTAGTCCTTTTCTTTGTTATGCTCTCGGTTTCACTAGCCTTTGGGCTCTTATCCTGGTTTACCCCTTGATTCTGCTGCAATGCTTGAGCTCTAGTGACTACCTGTACGGGAGCAGTGGAAGTGACACTTCCTGTGGAGTCTACCACTAACCCAATAACGTTGATAGGAGTGATTTTTGGCATATTATTGGGGTTCTTTGGGCAATCTCGTAAGAGATGCTCTTTTCCACAATCTTGGCAAAAGCCTTGGATCGTCACTGACTGGGTTTGTGTAGGTGGAGGTAAGGGGCAATCACGAATGAGGTGATCACCTTGGCATCTGTAGCACGGTCCTCTTGGGAATGGAGGTCTTACTTGCCTAGGTTGAGGCCTAGGGTTGGGGTTTGCATACATGATGTTTGTGTAATCTGACTCCCAACTAGGTTCATTTGGCTCTTCGCTGTAATAGGACTCACCATGTTCTGGAGACTGCATGTAGTACGCCTCGGGACTATCGACATGTGTAGAATCAAAGCTATGGTCACCGGGGTCACTTTCAGAAAGCAAGGATGTTACAGGGACTATAGCTCTATTCAGGTTCTCTTCTGCAGCAGTATACTTTACCGGAATCACATTAGCTGGGGCTGGGGGTTGTTGTGCTAGCACAGGCTGAGGCCTTTGTTGGTTTTGATATTGTGGTTGATAATTTTGTTGTGGCCTGCCATATGGCTGTGGAGGGTACTGGTTCTTGTATCTTCCCTGTGGTGGATAGGGTTGAGGATAGGTTTGCCTAACTGCTTGCTTGTTGTAGGGGAAATCTTGTGCGGTGTGATTGGTGTACCTCCGTTCTATGGTGCAGTACTGGCTACTAGGATTTACTTGGGGTTGAGCCATAATGGGACACTCGTTCGCCATGTGGTCGCCACCACAAGTATAGCACCTTTTCACAGGGGCAAACCTTGGGATTTGTTTGCTAGTTACACCTAAGTTCTGAGCTACTTTCTCTGCAAGTTCCTCAATTGATGTGGATTGCGTGGAAGAGAGGCTAGAGGCACTATCCGAATCTTTGTATATCTTAGCAAGCTCCAACTCCTCCCCTAGGTTATCCTCAATGTCAATACACATGCGTACACACTCTTCTATGGTCCTAGGGTCCTTCAAGTACACATAAGATCTCAATTTAGTACTTAGCAATCCATCCAAGAATAAAGCCACTTGTTTAGCTGGTGTGGGTAACTCCGAAACAGGGAACCTTTCAAGATATTGCCTAAATCTCCTTCCTGCAAGTCTCACGGTCTCTTGCGGGGTTTGCTTGAAGCTGTGAATCAACGAGGAGGTATTATGCCTTATGCCACTCTTAGAGAATTCAATAATGAAGGCTTCTAGGAGTTGGTCTATGCTCCTGAACTGCCTCTCATTTAGTGGCTGAAACCATGTCAGGGCAGTGTTCCTAAGGGTCAGACCAAAGGCATTGTATTGCGTGAATAGATCCTCCACTTGTTCAGCTCTCAGGACTTGTCTAAACTCAGCCACATGATCGTATGGATCTCCCGTGCCATCGAAGTAGTTCTTCATGGACTTAACTAACTGAGTCGGTCTCAACGTCCTTGTGTGCTCTCTAGGTCGTGGTAGAGGGAACTCATCCGCATTTCTCTGATTCCTGTGAGCTCTAAGTATCTCAGGTTCTACTCTATTCGTTTCCGTCCTCGTTCTTTCTCTACCCACTAGGTTAGCAAAACTTACTTCTGGTCTATCCCTACTTCTGTCTCTTTGCATTCCATGAGCTTGGGATGTTCCAGCTCCACGGTGACCATAGGATACATTCGATCTCGGTTGGGGGAAAATGAATTCACCCTTCCAAGTGTAAGCATGCCTATCATTTTCCGTAACCACAAAGATCCGTTCTGAAGCGTGGTCTAAGTAGGTCACTCTGCTTGGGCTATCAGGATCCTTAAACTCATAGATCATGATAGTTCCTATATCAGTTGGCTGATTAGATTTATACCTCCAAAAGGCTTTGTCGGTTTCTCGATTGAGGAGCAGCTCTATGCTCTTATTATCCTGGGGAATCCATTCCGATGTGATAATCCTAGTGAGAACCGATTTACCTCGAGGGGTTCTAGGTTCTGCACCCATGTTTCCTTGCTCTAGGTCACCTAACTCTGCTTCTGAGATCACATTTCCGAATTCGTCCGTCCTATATGGGTAACTAGTGACTACGTATATGGTTCCTTCTTTGTCCAAGTATGCTCCGTTTTCAAACTTGACAGCTGGGTGCTCTAGTCCAATGGATTGATCAGGATTCTTAATCTGTACTACAGACCTTCCTAGGCCGTCCTCATAGATGCTAGCACCTAATCGGTTGGTCCTAAGGTATTCCAACTGTGTTTTGTAAGGGCCTTCTACCCTGTGCAAGTATGGCATACCTGAACTTCCCGTAGGTCTGTCCATGCCTTGAGACATCCCTGATTCACTGGTATCCGAGCTAGGGTAATGCGAGTGGTGACTCAACTGCTGGGCCCAAGACCTTGCAGTATGATTGACACTAGCCTCAGAAGACCTAAGGCTTTGTCTCTCTCTTACTAGGTGTCGTCCTGATCTAAGGTTCATATGCTTAACTGATTAACCTAATTTTTTTCAGGTACAACCATGTTTCTGAGTCCTTTTGTATCGGTTACTTGATTCTTTTTATGTTGATTATCGTGTTTATATTCTTGTCTGATATCACGTCGTTAGGAATACTTGAGTTTAATTTCGCATTTGAGTTTGGTCGTTTCACATTAGGTTCTTTTCCTTTAAAGTTGTCGTTCACACACACACAGGTTATCTCTTGACTTGCACTGGATTTCTTAGATAGTCTTTGATTTATCTTGTGCCTATCGTTGCCTGGAATTACTTCTAACACTACCCGCACTTAGCCTAAACTAAGAATTGACAGAGGGTGTTGCGGGTTTTCCAACCTGGAGTTCCTTTCCTTATATTGTTGCCCTGGTGTGCCCAGGACGCGTATTCCCAAGCCTGCACTTACTCTTGCTTTGTGTACCCTTCGCTGCTCTCACAAGACCTGTAAGAGGCCCACTGTTAGCTCAAGACTTAAATTCAAAAGACAGAACCAATCACTTTTATTCATGTAACACTTCACCAATTTGCACTATGACTTTTTGGACACAACTCTAGAGACCCCTGAATTTTTGTTCCCCCTGGTTATGGTCAACTTCAAAATACCCTATCAAATATTCCTGATCTTAATTTAACTATAACCAGTCGATGTTTTGGTTGTGCTCCCCACGAGCTTTCCAACAAAACAGAAATCACCGCAAACGGATTTCGTATGAGAAAGTTATGCCAGTTCAGGGTTTTGGCTCTAAAACAGGATTCAAAACAATTCAATCAAGCAGGCAAAAATTCTTGAATTACTTGGGTTGCGGCCTCAACATGCAATGTTAACCCCGAGTGTTTGTCCCACACTTGGCCAAAATTTAGACCACTATGTTTGCCTTAAAAATTTGACCTAATTTGCCCTTCTAACGTGTTCGCAAAGTCTGTCGGTCGCGATTGACAGGTCAGTCGCGATTGACGTGTCGATCGCGATTGACAGGTCTGTCGTGGCTGTCAGTTGCGATTGACTGGTCAGTCGCGATTGACAAGTGATCCGAATTTTCAGTCGATCGTGGTCAAACCATCGTTGACTCTGTCAGTCGCGATTGACGGGTCGATCGCGATTGACAGGTCGGTCGCGAGGTCTGTCTGTCGTGGTCAAACAGTCGTTGACTGTGTCGGTCGCGATTGACAGAGCCGTCGTGGGCTGTCAATCGTGGTCAAACAGTCGTTGACTGTGTCGGTCGCGATTGACAGAGCCGTCGTGGGCTGTCAATCGTGGTCAAACAGTCGTTGACTGTGTCGGTCGCGATTGATGAGTCGATCGCGATTGATGACTCGATCGCGATTGACACGTGTCACGCGTATGGTCCGTCGGTCGTGGTCAATCGGTCGTTGACTCTGTCGATCGCGATGGACAGAGCCGTCGTGGGCTGTCGATCGCGATTGACGTGTCGATCGCGATTGACAGATCTGTCCGTCGTGGTTTGTCGGTCGCGATTGACAGAGCGATCGCGATTGACAGAAATCTGAGGAATTTCAAGAAACTAAGCACATTTTTGGGAAGCTCTAGGCCTGTAGATCATGGTTTTGCACTTTGTTTGGTAATTTGAGCGTTTTTTCTGTCGGTCGCGATTGACAGAAGTCGGCGACACACAGACAGTTACTTCGAAATCCGTACCTGCGCAGAGTGCTGGGGACGATGATGTGACCTGTACCTGCAAGACAGCTCAAGAAACACGCAAAAACAGCACACACAATTTTGCTCTCTCTCTCTCTCACACAAGTGAAATGAGGGAAATGAGGTGGAGGTGGTGATATACTCAAAAAACTGAAATTTTTGCGATGATGGAGATGGAGGTGGAAGATGGTGATGATGATGATGGTGATGATGGTGGAGAGGTAAGAAGGAGAAAAATAGGAAAAATAAAGAAATTACCTACAACTCCAACGCGTCAACTCTACGTCTTACCATCACACGCTCGTCCTCAAAGCTCGATCCCCGACAACGGCGCCAAAATTTGGTGTAGCTCAGTGATGAGTAGCACCTCCTTTAATGTCAATCCGGGAAGACGAGAGGATGGTATGAAGACCTTGAGCAAGTGGCGGCACAAATGCGTGAGTGAGAAGCACACAAACATGCACACACATACACACACACGCGCACACACGGCAAGACAAAGAGTGAGAATCAATGGAGTTCTTAGATCACTTTTCAAGAAGCTCTTACAAGTTTGTTTCAATTACAATCTAACCCCAAAAATGAGCTCTCTAGCTCCTTTTATAGTTTTTGACTAGCTTTGGCCCTGTTCAGACCTAGTGTCCGGTCTAGTTAAAAATTAGGTTCCAGGGCTTATTTGAGGGCTCAAACGAGATCTAAAAATTACGAAAATTGGCAGGTAGATACTTCTAAAGCTCCTCAAGCTCAAGGACTCCTTGGCTTGCACAAAATGGAGCTACAAAAATATGAAATGGTATTTACAATGGTGTTTAGTGATGAGAATCACTTTTAATTGGTGTAAGGGTTTTTGAAAAGTTAAAGGGTTGCCTAAGTGCTAGATTTGCGTGAATGCTCATACTTGCTTCTTCATGAGGAAAATTATTGGCCTATTTGCCAGATCTTCTTTGACTGCCATGTCTGCTTGTGCTGTCCCTTCGCTCTGACTCTCTTCGTCTTGTGGCTCCTTCGGTTCCCTGACTGCTGCCAACATACGCCTATTGCCCTAATGGGCTACTTATCTTTGTACATTCTCTAGTAATACATACAGTCTTGTGTGTTGTGCTCCAAGCTTCTTCTTCTTCCTTGTGCTGTTCGCGTGCTTCCGCAGACGTCTAACTCCAACAATGACATGTTGCTCACTGGTCCTATTGAGACACATATTGCTGATTTTAAGGCTGATTTGCATGCCTCATTTGAGATGTCTGATTTGGGGCATTTGCATCACTATTTGGGCATTCAGTTTATGCACGTTGATGGTGGAATGGCTTTGTGTCAAACGAAATATATTGACACATTATTGCAGCGTTTTGGCCTTGAAGATTGTAAGCCTATTGCCACTCCTATGGAGACAGGTTTACGATTGAGTCTTCATGATGCTGGAGATGCATTTGATGCTGTTCTCTATCAGCAGGCTGTTGGATGCTTGATTTACTTATGCATTACTCGGCCAGATATTCAGTTTGCTGTCTCACAGATGAGCAGGTTTATGCATTGCCCAAGAGTCACGCATTGGAAAGCGGTTAAGCGCATCTTTCGCTACTTGGTGGTACTCGGCTACTTGGGTTGTTTTATCCCAAGGGGGGATCACTACCGCCAGATTTGCATGCTTTTTCTGACTCAGATTGGGCTGGTTGCTATGACACTCGTGTGTCCACCAGTGGTTTTTGCTTCATGCTTGGTAGCTCATGTATATCTTGGTTGAGCAAGAAGCAGCCTACTGTGGCCACTTCCAGTTGTGAGGCTGAGTATAGGGCAGCTTTCACAGCGACTGTTGAGTGTGTGTGGCTCAGACGCCTTATGGTTGATTTGGATGTTGGCCAGTCTTCTGCCACCACCATCTTCACTGACAGTCAGAGCGCATTGGCAGTTGCGAGGAACCCTGTGTTCCATGCTCGCACTAAGCACATTGAGGTGCATTATCACTATGTCAGGGAGAGGTTCTCTGCTAGGGAGATCAGCTTGGCATATGTGCCCACGCAGGAGAACATTGCAGACCTTTTCACGAAGGCTCTCCCTAGGGAGAAGTTTGAAGCTTTCCGCAAAGCTTTGGGCTTACTTCCTTTTGTGGAGTGATTTCCACATAGCTTGGCACTTCCTTATACATGAGTGCCAGCTCCTTGTTCACCGCATCACTCCCAGGGGGGATTTGTTGATATATTTAGGTAGTGATGTGTGTGAACATCTAGGACCGCCGGGGCACTTTTTTCCCTCTTTAGGAGGTTTTTTTCCCCCGGCTTGTATATACGCCTATTGCCCTAATGGGCTACTTATCTTTGTACATTCTCTAGTAATACATTCAGTCTTGTGTGTTGTGCTCCAAGCTTCTTCTTCTTCCTTGTGCTGTTCGCGTGCTTCCGCAGACGTCTATCTCCAACAGTAAGCTAGATGGAATAGTTGACATGTATAAGGCTAGGCTTGTTGCGAAGGGTTATGCTTAAGAAAGAGGCATTGATTTTGATGAAGACCTTTGCTCCTACATGTCAAATGACTATTGTCCATAGCATTTGTGCACTTGTAGTTCATCATGTTTGGAATGTACATCATTTGGACATTAAAATTGTATTTTTGAATGGTGATTTGCATGAAGAAGTGTATGTTCTTCAACCCTGTGGTTTTGTACAGAAAGGGCATGAAAACAAAGTGCATAGGTTGAAAAAGGCATTATATGTTTGAAGCAAGCACCACATGCTTGATATGCAAAGATACATGCCTAATTGATTGCACATGGAGAACAATCCAACTGAGAGCACCTTATATGTTAAGTGTGCAAATGATGTGTTGCTTATCATTGTTATCTATGTTGATGACATGCTGCTCAATGGTCCTATTGAGAAGCATATTGCTGATTTTAAGGCTGATTTGCATGCGTCATTTGAGATGTCAGATTTGGGGCATTTGTATAATTATTTAGGCATTCAGTTTATGCAGGTTGATCGTGGAATATCTTTGTGTCAAACCAAATATATTGGCACATTATTACAACATTTTGGCCTTGAAGACTACAAACCTACTGCCACTCCTATGGAAATAAGTTTATGATTGAGTCTTCATGATGCTCGAGATGCATTTGATGTTTTTCTCTATCAATAGCGTTGGTGCAATTCACAAGCCTACACATTTGGCTTGAAGAATACCTTGAAGTCCATATACATATGGAGAAGCATAGGAACAAATGCTAGTGGTTAATTACCACTTTACTCTTTTGTAAAAGTCACTTTTGACTTTGGAATCTTTGTAAACACCTACCAAGAAAATCTCGTGAACTTTATTAGTTGTAAAGCATCAATCAAGTAGATGGAATATCTCCTAGGATGTAGGAGCTTGATTAAAGAGATTCAAAGTTTGAATTCAAATTCAAACTTTGAATTAAATCACTATAAAAGTTCAACTCAAAAAGTCGTGGGTAGAAGACTCATTATCCCAACCTCATCTCTGTCATTTCTGAGTGTGTGTGTGAGGCCTACACTCTAGCCCACACCTATCTACACCATTAGGCAATGATCTTCATGCCAATGGCATTGTATACAAGTGTTCATTAATACATATATCTACATTGTTCATTTCTGAGTTCTTTGTCATAGTACTTGAAAGTCTGTCAACTTGTGGAGAGCATATCTCACTCATTTCTCCACCAAATTCAAAGATCTATAGCTTGTTGGAACCAGCACAAAGTTGTCTACATGCTATCAAAATTTGAAGAGATTATATTCAACCATTTCAGTGAAAAGCTTGTCGAGGTGATCACTTGTCAAAGTCTGCAATAGTCCTAAAAAATCGGGGGTAAAGGTTTACTTGCTAAATTGATTTCTCTGAGCATAGTTAGTCTCTTTAAGTGATATAACTTTTTGGAATAGTTAGCTTGATAAGCTAATTACAAACCCCTAAAAGGAATGTTTCCAATTCCTACTGTACTGGTCATACTGAGCAAAAGATCGAGCAGGTGTCAAGTCAAAAATGGAAGGCTTTCTAGACATCTTGAAGTCCAAAGTTATCTGTTTTAATTCAATCTTTACACACATCATTTACAAAGTACATAGGCCATTTTATGGTGTCCTTGGAAAGCTAAGGAGGTCCACGTATCAACTCTGAAGCATCAAAGGGTTGGTACAAAGCAGGATTTGGCAGTTCCTACTCATTCTCTTGGAGTGTCCATCCATCATTCCCAACAGTGGTATCAGAGTAAAGTAAGGTAAAATGGGAGATGGTTTTCCTTCATTTATTGATAAATTGGACAGGAACAACTATCAGGCATGGTCTCTAAGGATGAAGACATACCTACAAGGAAGGAGTCCCTATGGATACATCTCAGGATATGAGGAATTACCCTCATTCAAAACAAGAGGATTACCAACAAAGGAAGAACATTAAAAGCTCAACACATGGTGTGCTAAGGATGCATTAGCAAGGTCTTATTTACTCAACTCTATCTCTGATTTTCTTTTGCCACATATTAGGAACTGTAAGACATCCCAAGAGACTGGGGAAACCTTGTCATCATATTTCTCTTCCAACACAAGGGCTAGAAAAAATCAGTTATGGATTGAATTCACTACACTAAGGAAGCAACCTAAGCAGGCTATTTCAGAGTTTGTGACCAAGATTAAAGATGTAGCAGATCAGTTAGCAAGCATAGGAGAAGAGATTGAAGAAGAGCAGATTGTAAGGCAAGTGATCAATGGGATCAAAGCTGATGACAAATGGGAAAGCTTCACCACTGCCATGGACCTTTACATGGACATGCAGATTCCAGACCTTGCAACTCTCATGGGGCAATTATTCACTCATGAAGCCAAGCTCAACAAGAATGGAGATTCATCCAAAGGTAATAGCTCTTCTGCCCTATACACTGATAAAAGTAAAGCTAAAGACAAAGGCAAGAATAAGAAGATAGAGGATGAAGGCACTACCTCCCAAGCCAACTATGCAGGGAGAGGTAGATCATCAAGAGGAAGGGGTAGAAGAGGTAAACAAGGTAGGGGGAGATCCTATAACTCCTCACCATGCAACATTTGTGGTTTATCAAATCATATTACAGATGAGTGTTTCAGGAACTACAAGAATCAGAGAGGAAGAGGATATCAAAGAGGTGGATACTCACAGTCAAGAGGTAGATTCAATCATCACCAAGGCTACAACAACAACTACAACAACAATTACAATGGTTACTACCAAGGAGGATTCAAAACCAGGAAGGACTACAACAACTATACAGAAGAGCAAGATGACTCTCTTCTGATCATGAACATGACTTCAAAACGAGGTATAAATGATGACCACCTATTCTACATTGATTCAGGATGCTCAAATCATGTGGCTGGCAATGTAGCTCTACTCTCTGACCTTGAAGAACGAAAAGGGAAGCATCAAGTACAAACAGGTGATGACACCAAGCACTCAGTAGTTAAAGTTGGAAATGTTAAGACTTGTGATGGAAATCAGAACTTGTATAGTAGGGTACTCTATGTACCAACCATTACCAAAAATTTGATGAGTGTTGGACAGATTGTGGAGAAAGGTTTGCAAGTTAGATTCAACCAATTTGGAGCATTTGTGGAGGATCCAAGGCATGGATTCAAGAGAATAGCAAAAGGAGAAAAATCAGGTAGACTTTTTACTTTTGAGCTAGAAGACACAAAGAATGTTGCACTATACAGTTATAAAGATCAAACACTTTCAGAACTTGAGATTTGGCATAAAAGATTAGGGCATGTAGAAGAAAAGAACTTTGAAGCAGATATGCAGGGATCAATGTGTAATTGGAATACCCAATGTTTCCAAACAACACATGATATATAAATGTAGTGCTTGTCAATTTGGGAAGTCTCAAAGGTTAGCCTTCTCAAGGAAAGGCTACATGCACGAGGACTACCTAGAACTTGTCCACACAGATGTATGGGGACCAAGCAAAGACCCCTCAATCTCAGGATCAAGGTACTATGTATCTTTTATTGATGATTATAGCAGGTGGGCTGTATTGTACTTCATGAAGCACAAGGATGAAGTGTTTAATTGCTTTAAAAAATATCTTGCACTTGTTCAGAATAAGATAGGAAAGAATCTAAAGAGACTAAGGTCAGATGGAGGAGGTGAGTACTTCTCCAATGAGTTTGAAGACTTCTTACAGGACAGAGGCATTAAGAGAGAAATCACCACAAGGTATACTCCTGAACAGAATGAGGTGGCTGAGAGAAGAAATAGGTTGATTGTTGAAACAGCTAGGTCTATGTTGAATGAGAAAAAATTGCCTAACTACTTATGGGCAGAGAGTGTATCTACTGCCACTTATCTCATAAACAGGTTACCATCAAAATACCTTGATGGAATGACATCCTATGAAGCATGGCATGGTAAGAGACCCTCACTAGAACATTGCAGGATATTTGGATGTGTAGCATATGTACACATTCCTTCTCAGATAAGAGGTAAGCTAGACCCTAAGGCTGAGAAGTGCATCTTTATTGGATATGATCTGAATCAAAGAGGATACAGGTTTTACAACCCTTCAAATAAGGGATTCATGGTTAGTAGAGATGTTGTCTTTGATGAAAATGATTCTTGGTATGAGAATGAATGCAGGAAGTTTAAACTACCCTATGATTTGGAAGAGGAGTTTCCAAGTCTTGCTAAGGAGGAACCTATTCAGAATGAAGACACTACTTCAGATGATGAAGATGTTATTAACCTTGAAGAGTTCAAGGCATGGAAGTCCAACGGCAAAGTCAAAATGAAGAAGCTTGAAGACATACCTGAATCTTCAAATCAATCAATTAGAAGATCACAAAGGGAGAGCAAAAAACCTATCAGATATGGGTATGATACATCTCTTGTTACTAAACACTCTGTTTATCTTGCCAAAGATTTTTCAATTGAAGAACCAGGATCATATGAAGAAGCCATGACCAAGACAGAATCGAAAGAAGCTATGGATGAGGAGATTGAAGCACTCAAGGAAAGTGACACAAAGAAAGGCCAAGGGAACTAGTACCAAAGAAAGGCCAAGGGTTTTGCACAAACCCAAGGCATTGACTATGAAGAAACATTCTCATCTGTGGCCAAGATGCCAACCATCAGAGTGTTGGTAAGTGTAGCTGCATCAAAAAATTGGAATATGTATCAATTGGATGTCAAAATTGCCTTCTTGAATGGATAGATTTCAGAGGAGGTATATATGTCACAACCTCCTGGCTATGAGGATCCAAACAAGGTAACATATGTGTGCAAATTGAATAAAGCTCTTTATGGATTAAAGCAGGCACCTAGGGCATGGAATCATAGGTTAACAACATACCTCCAAGACCAAGGTTTTGTCATAAGCAAGGCAGACACTTCTCTATTAATCAAGAGAAGTAATTCAGAGGTAATATACCTATGTGTATATGTTGATGATATCATACTTACAGGTAATGATGTCAATGGAATCAAACAAATCAAGAATGAGATGATGAAGGAGTTCAAGATCAATGATCTTGGTCTACTAAAGTATTTTCTTGGAGTTGAGTTAGTCTATACTAACTCTGGAATATACATTACTCAGAAAAAATACATACAGGATATGTTGAAGAAATTTCATTTACAGGATGCAAAGGTTGCAAGTACTCCAATGGAGGTAAACCTAAAACTAAGTGTCCATGAAGGTGATGAAATTGATGATGTTACAGGTTACCAAAGCATAGTTGGACGTTTGAACTATGCTACCTTAACAAGGATAGATACTGCATATGGAGTAAGTGTGCTAAGTCAGTTTATGCACAAGCCAAGGGTACCTCACCTAGAAGCTGCCAAAAGAATTATGAAGTACCTCAAGGGTACACAACATCATGTTTTGTATTTCCCTTACACTTCACACATTGATATCAAGATCTATTCAGATGCAGATTGGGCAGGATGCAAGGATGATAGGAGGAGCACTTCAGGATACATTTCATTTGCAGGTGATAAACCAATATCATGGTCTTCAAAGGAGCAACCTACTTTTGCTTTGTCTTCTACAGAAGCAGAGTATAGAGGATTGGCTAATGCCACCCAAGAAGCCATATGGATCAAGCTATTGTATACAGAATTGGGTTTATATACTAGGTCACCAATAATCTTTGGAGACAATACAAGCTCACTTCACCTTGCACCTAATCCTATCTATCATGCTAGGACAAAACATATAGAGGTCCATTACCATTATGTGAGAGAGAAGTTATTAAGCAAGGACATTCAACTAACCTATGTATCAACCAACATGCAGTGTGCAGATTTGTTGACTAAAGCTTTCGATGGAACCAAACTTTGCGGGTTCAAAGCAATGATTGGATTACAGGATATACATGAAGAATGAAGGATGAAGACCAAGCCAAAATGTTTGGCTTGAGGGGGAGCTGTTGGTACAATTCACAAGCCTACACATTTGGCTTGAAGAATACCCTGAAGTCATATACATATGGAGAAGCATAGGAACAAATGCTAGTGGTTAATTACCACTTTACTCTTTTGTAAAAGTCACTTTTGACTTTGGAATCTTTGTAAACACCTACCAAGAAAATCTCGTGAACTTTATTAGTTGTAAAGCATCAATCAAGTAGATGGAATATCTCCTAGGATGTAGGAGCTTGATTAAATAGAGCCAAAGTTTGAATTCAAATTCAAACTTTGAATTAAATCACTATAAAAGTTCAACTCAAAAAGTCAGGGGTAGAAGACTCATTATCTAGAGCTCATCTCTGTCATTTCTGAGTGTGTGTGAGGCCTACACTCTAGCCCACACCTATCTACACCATTAGGCAATGATCTTCATGCCAATGGCATTGTATACAAGTGTTCATTAATACATATATCTACATTGTTCATTTTTTATTTCTCTATCATAGTACTTGAAAGTCTGTCAACTTGTGGAGAGCATATCTCAGTCATTTATCCACCAAATTCAAAGCTCTATAGCTTTTTGGAACCAGCTCAAAGTTGTCTACATGCTATCAAAATTTGAAGAGATTCTATTCAACCATTTCAGAGAAAATCTCATCGAGGTGATCATAAGTCAAAGTCTACAATAGTCCTAAAAAATCGGGGGTAAAGGTTTACTTGCTAAATTGATTTCTCTGAGCATAGTTAGTCTTTTTAAGTGATATCACTTGGAATAGTTAGCTTGCTAAGCTGATTAGAAACCCCTAAAAGGAATTTTTCCAATTCCTACTATACTGGTCATACTAAGCAAAAGTTCCAGCAGGTGTCAAGTCAAAAATAGAAGGTTTTCTAGAGATCTTGAAGTCCAAAGTTATCTGTTTTGATTCAATCTTTACACACATCATTTCCAAAGTACATAGGCCATTTTATGGTGTCATTGGAAAGCTACAGAGGTCCACTTATCAACTCTGAAGCATCAAAGGGCTGGTACAAAGCAGGATTTGGCAGTACCTACTCATTCTCTTGGAGTGTCCATCCATCATTCCCAACAAATAGGCTATTGGATGATAGATTTACTTATCCATTACTCAGCCATATATTTAGATTGCTCTCACAGATCAGCAAGTTTATGCATTGCCCAGGTGTCAAGCATTGGGAGGCAGTTAAGCTCTTTTGCTACTTGAGTGGTATCCAGCTACTTGGATTGTTTTACCCCAAGAGGGGATCACTACTATCAAATTTAAATGCTTTTTCTGACTCTAACTAGGCTGGTTGTTATGACACTTGTGTGTCCAATAATAGTTTTTGCTTTATGCTTGGTAGCTCATGCATATCTTGGTTGAGCAAGAAGGAGCCTATTATGGCCACTTCTACTTGTGAAGTTCAGTATAGGGTAGCTTTCATAACGACTATTGAGTGTGTGTGGCTACACCTTATGGCTGATTTGGGTGTTGGTCAGTCTTCTATGACCACCATATTCACTTATAGTCAGACCGCATTGGAATTTCCAAGGAACCCTATGTTCCATGCTTTCACTAAGCACATTGGGGTGCACTATCATTATGTCAGGGAGAGGTTCTCTCCTAGAGAGCTGAGTTTGGCATATGGGCCCACAGAAGAGAACATTGCAGACCTTTTCACAAAGGTTGTACCTAGGGAGAATTTTGAAGCTTTTCACAAATCTTTGGGCTTACTTCCTTTTGTGGGATTTGTTGAGATATCAAGCTCAACATGTGATGATCCAGGATGAAACGTACCAATTTTTTGTTTCTCTGACATGTATAGTGGTCATGCCCGTATATGTCAGGGATACTTCATTGAGCTTTCTTAGATTTATCTACCAAGAGTGATGGCACATTTGTTTCTTGCCAGCTCACTCATTCGCGGACATTAGGTTTTTCCTTATGTACTGATCTTTATATATTGCACTTGTTGTATTCTTGTTTTTAGATCATTCTTGTGCATTCCTTTTAAGTAATAGAAGAAGAAGAAGAAGATCATTCTTCCTTGCCTCAATCTGTGTGTGTGCTTCTCCTTGAGAGTGAGAGTGTGTGTGAGAGCTCTCTTCTTTATCTCCTTCCTCGTGACATGGTATCAGAGCCAGCGTGGCTGTAGAGAGCTCGTGGAGAAGGCGACGGTGAAGACTACGTGGCAAGGCGTGGAGAAAACGCGATTTCACAAACGGCCTCCGTTTGCTATGAAAATCGGTGTGAAGGTAGAAGACCTCAAAATATTTTCAAGAGTTAGTCCTTTAGGGTCACTTGTTTTTGTCAGATCGAAGTTTCGGAGCCATCTCGACCTCCGTTTCGAGCCCGCAAGGTGGGGCCCACAGAAAAACCAGGTCAGTTTCAAAAACTATAACTTGCGTTGTGTTCGACGACACTCATATATTCCAGATCCAGAATTTCAAGTGATTCCCTCTACTATTGATACACGAAAACTGTGTTTTTTTTAGATCGAAATGTCACGTCATAGTGCGACAGTGTTCAAGCAGAAGTGCTGCTTGTAGTGTTTTGCAGTGTTGTGAATTGTTGCAAAAATGGCAAACGCAGATGGAATGAGTCAGCTTATGAGCGATAAGTTGGACAAGAACAACTTCCATGCTTGGAGATTCAGAATGACGAATTTCCTCATGGGAAAAGGCTACTGGAAGTAGATCAAAGGAAAGAATGAAACTGCTCCACAGTTACCAGAAAGGAATCGGACTGCAGACCAGTTAAGAGCATATGAGGAATGGAATCAAGGAGCACAAAAGTTAATGTATTGGCTATCTGTTACCATACAGGATAGCATGATTGGACACATACAGGATGCCAAGACTCCAAAAGAGGCTTGGAACAGTTTGGTCACTTTGTATGAGACTAATACAAAGGCACGGAACTTGCAACTCAAGAACGAGCTGCATACATTGGAAAAGAAGAGCATGTCGGTAAGTGACTACACTCTAAAAATCAAAAGCATATGTAAGTCACTTGCATCTATTGGCATGAATGTAGATGATGATGATAAGGTGGAAGTGTGCCTTCGTGGATTAGGAGCTGCATATAAGCAGTTCAGAACTTCCATACAGACCTGGGAAAATATTCCGAATTTGCTGATTTGGTATCTATGCTGATTATTGAAGAAAAGAATCTTGGTGAGGATTCAAACTCCCAAGGAAAGCCCAGTTCTGAGCAGGTATTCTACTCTGGCAGAGGAAGAGGTAGAGGTAGAGGTTTTGGAAGTGGAAGAGGAAACAGTAACCAAGACCAAGGTCAACAACAGAATCATGCAGGAGGAAGAGGAAAGTTTTGAGGCAGGGGGAGCCAAAGAGGTCGTAGAAATTTCCAAAGAAATGATTCAGGTAATGATAGTAAAGGATGCTGGAATTGTGGTAAACCTGGACAGTTTGAACGTGATTGCAGGTTGAAGAATCAAAATAACAAAAGGCAGCAAAACAACTATGCATCCACAAGTGCAGATGATTCTGAGAAGCTGTTTATGGTTCAACATCACATGATGAATACGATGTCTGCTAGTGTTTCAAAATCGAATGATAATGTCTGGTATGTTGATTCAGGTGCTTCAAATCACATGACCAGTCATGCAGAATGGTTTAGTAGTTTGCAGAAAATGTCAGTTCCTGGATATGTTGAAACAGGTGATGATACATCGCATCCTATTGAGCATACAAGAAATATAGCATTGTCTATGGAGGATGGGAAGGTAAAACATCTTGTTGATGTGTTGCATGTTCCAAATATAACAAAGAATCTAGTTTCTGTTGGACAAATGGTTGACCAAGGATTACAAGTCAGGTTCAATGTTGATGGATTATATGTAGAAGAGTACAAGCAGGATGGACGATTGGTTGCGAAAGGAAACAAAGTGGGGAGGATGTTCACCTTAAATGTGAAGATTCCTTAAATGAATGCAGCCATGTTTGCAAAAGGTGCAGGAGTTATTACAAATATAGAGATATGGCACAAACGGATTGGACATGCAAACTTGCAGCTGAAACTAATGCAATCAAAGGAGATTGTCCATGGACTACCAAATTTCAAAGTTGCAAAAATGCAAAAGGTATGTGCAGCATGTCAATTTGGTAAACAGTCTAGAGCTTCATTTCCACATGACAAGCATGTTATTGAGAATGTACTAGAAGTAGTACATAAAGATGTTTGGGGTCCAGCAAAGACCACATCTATGGGTGGTTGCAGGTTTTATGTTACTTTCGTTGATGACCATACACACAAAGTATGAGTAAATTTCATGAAAGAGAAGAGCTAGGTGTTCAATCACTTCCAGAATTTTAAAGTTATGGTGGAAAAGCAGACAAGGAAGTACATTCAGACATTAAGATCTGATGGAGGAGGTGAATACATGTCAAATGAGTTCAGTAGTTTTCTAAAAAATCATGGAATTCGGCATCAATTTTCATGCAGGTACACACCATAACAGAATGGTGTTGTTGAATGCAAAAATAGACATATTGCAGAAATAGCAAGAGCCTTAATGGTTGAGAAGAATATACCTCATTGTTATTGGGCAGAAGCTGTGCATACTGCTGTATACATCATGAACAGAACTCCGACTACTGTTGTACATCAAGTTACACCTGAGGAGAAGTTTACAGGTAAAAATCCAAACTTATCACATCTGAAAGTTTTTTTACTGTATTGCATATGTACATGTCCGAGATGAATTGAGGACAAAGCTTGATCCAATAGCAGAAAAGTGTGTCTTCATTGGATACTCCATTGAGCAAAAGGGATATAAATGTTATGACCCACTCACATGACAGGTAAAGGTGAGCAGAGATGTGGTATTTGATGAAATGTCAAGCTTCTATGCAGATGCCAAAGAAGGATTGAGTCTTGAACCAAATGAAAAAGAAAATGCTGAAAAATCAAGTGCAAAATCTCAGGTTTTGAGTGGACCGGATGCATCACCAAGCAATAGTTCCAACTCAAATCCATGGAGTGGAAGATTACGTGGAAATTTCAGTCTAGCAAATTCATCAAATATATCCAAGAAAGGTAAAGAAAAGCTTTCTGCTGGTCATAAAACATGTGTAGGTTTTGAAGACGTTGATGGAGATTCAAGCGGTTTAGAAAAGAGTCTTGATGATCAACTTGGATTGCCCTTAGTGAAGACTCCAAGAGTAAAAAGGGCACATGCAGATGATACAAGGAGAAGTGACCCAAGACCAAGAAGATCTAGGAGGATGAGGAATTCAGTGCAATGATTGACATATGATAGTTACATGGCTCGTCATTATGCCTACATGACAAAGGTAATACAAGATGCTGAACCTTCTTGCTTTGAAGATGCAATTGGAATTGTAGATTGGGAAAAATCTATGGATGAGGAGATGGCTGCACTTTATGGAAATGATACATGGAAGCTGGTTCCATTGCCGCAAGGAAAGAAATCCATAGGTTGTAAATGGGTTTACAAGGTAAAGCATAATGTTGATGGTAGCATAAGTAGGTATAAAGCACAATTGGTAGCTAAAGGATATGCACAGACATATGGCATTGATTATGAGGAAACATTCAGCCTTGTAGCTAAAATGTCTACTGTTAGGACACTTGTTGCATTAGCAACAGCAAAAGGATGGACTTTGCATCAGATGGATGTGAAGAATGCTTTCCTACATGGTGAGTTACAGGAAGAAGTATTTATGGACCAGCCACAAGGATATGAAGATTCAAAGCATCCAGAATATGTTTGCAGGTTTGCAAAAGGCTTTGTATGGGTTGAAGCAGGCTCCACGTGCATGGCATGCAAGGATTGCTGATTACTTAACCAGCATTGGGTTTTCTATGTGTGACGCAGATCATTCACTATATGCAAGGAAGATTGATGATGGCATCACGATTGTGGCCATTTATGTTGATGACTTGATTGTAGGTGGCGATAATGAAGAAAGCATCAAAGAGGTAAAGCAACTTCTTATGCAGGAATTTGACATGAAAGATCTTGGTGTTTTGGGCTATTTCTTGGGCATTGAGTTTATACATACAGAAACAGGTATATGGATGTCGCAAAGGCAATATGCCTTGAATATGCTGCAAAAATATGGTATGGCTGGTTGTAAGCCAATTTCTATGCCATTAGATCAGAATTTGAATTTGGATATTACATCAGGTGAAGCATTGGAAAATGCTACTATGTACAAGAAAATTGTGGGAAGTCTTATATATCTTACAATTACAAGGCCTGATTTAAGTTATACTGTTGGACTTGAAAGTCAGTTTATGCAGGTTCCCAGGAAGCCACATTTGGATGCTCTGGGGTGCACTCTACGTTATGTGAGTGCTGCTTTGGATTATGCATTGTTTTTTGAAGCAGGTGTAGATTTTCAGGTTCATGGATACACCGATGCAGATTGGGCTGGTAGTACTCCAGATAGAAGATCTACTAGTGGCTTTCTTTTCTCACTTGGAGGTGAAGCTATTACATGGAGCAGTAAGAAGCAACCCATTGTTGCTTTGTTGAGTATAGAGGCTGAGTATAGAGGTGCTACAATGGAAGCATGTGAGGCATCACGGCTGGAGATGTTACTTGAAGATTTAGGTGTGGAAGTGCAAAAGCCTATCACTATCTATTGTGATAATCTTAGCAGCATACAGTTAGCACGGAACCCTATTTTCCATGCTAGAACAAAGCATATTGAGGTACATTATCACTTCATTAGAGAGAAGGTATTAGCAGGTGATATTGATCTTGTTTATGTGAGAACAGATGAGCAAGTTGCTGATATTTTCACCAAATCACTTGGAGCTGAGAAGTTGAAGAAGTTTCGGGAGATGCTTGGATTAGAGGATCTGGCATTGAGCTTGAGGGGGAGTGTTGAGATATCAAGCTTAACATTTGATGATCCAGGATGACACGTACCAATTTTTTGTTTCTCTGACATGTATAGTGGTCACGCCGGTATATGCCAGGGATACTTCATTGAGATTTATTAGATTTATCTACCGAGAGTGATGGCACATTTGTTTCTTGCCAGCTCACTCATTCACGGACATTAGGTTTTTCCTTATGTAGTGATCTTTATATATTGCACTTTTTGTATTCTTGTTTTTAGGTCATTCTTGTACATTCCTTTTATGTAATAGAAGAAGAAGAAGAAGATCATTCTTCCTTGCCTCAATCTGTGTGTGTGCTTCTCCTTGAGAGTGAGAGTGTGTGTGTGAGCTCTCTTCCTTATCTCCTTCCTCGTGACAGGATTGATTCCACATAGCTCGGCACATCCTTATACATGAGTGCCAATTCCTTGCTCACCATATCACTCCCAGGGGGGATTTGTTGATATATATTTTGGTAATGATGTGTGTGAACACACTAGGACTCTGGTAACACTTCTTTGCCTCTTTAGGAGGCTTTTTCCCCTCGGCTTGTATAGCACACACATAGTGATATATGCTCAATGTTCTTGAGTTTTCTCTACAACTATGCAGAGAATCAAAATGAAACTTTATAGACTTAAAGTAGACCTTAACGCCTATCCTTTCTTCCAATCAAAGAAAATGAGTGTTCCAAATGTGAGACCCATCCACTTCAAGAAACACTATCTATCTACATCATTCTTTGACTATGTGCAGATATATAATGCCCACCATGGGTGAGACCTATAAAAAGCATCGAATCACAAACCATACCACTGGTAGACACTAATCAAGTACATGTATGTATTTAGAGAGATTTCTATCATGGGTAAATGAATCTTCACATCAAGAGAGGGGTGTATCACAAGAAAGTGCGACATTCTCCACCTACATCCAATGATGAGCCCCCAAGCAATTTGACATTCAAGTAAGGGCCCAAACAATGGGGAAAAAACAAATAATAACTAACTCTAGGTCACATTTTGATTCATCTTCAAATGAATAAAGTCTTAAAAAGCCACCATGGAACAACACTCATATTTGAGTGAACCACCAAGTAACACAAATAGGCAAGAGACTACCTACAAGATAAGGGAAGAGACCAATAGAGGGGGGGGGAAGAGAGAGAGAGAGAGAGAGAGAGAGAGAGAGAAAGAGAGAGAGAGAGAGAGAGAGTGAAGTCAACATGCAAGTAGCTCCCAATAGGTAAATGAAGAGGTAGGACCGTCCAAGTGTGCTCCAAGGAAAAGGAACTATCAACCACTTCATAGATCACAATGCCCCCAACCTAATATCCCTTTGAATGCAAGAGCGCCACAAAACTTAGAAAACAAATCAGCACCTTTGCAAAGATAAGATATTATTAGAAGTCTTCGGATATTCTAGTTTGATGAAGGGCATTTGCAAGAGTTGTGAAGAAAGAACTTCAAAGCTATTGTGCTATATTTTGCATTCAAGGGATAGCGATTGAGTCACTCCAAGAGGTTTCATGATCTAATCTCAATGTTGGAAGATTCTAGCTTGTGTGCAATCCATGCAAAGACAAAGACAATACAAACTAAGTATATCAAGCCAGATAGAAGGATTAGAGGAAATAATTGATAATGGAATCCCCTTCTAGGAAAGAATTGAATAAGAGAGATGAAGGCCATGATCAACAAGATTGATCATAGGGCATGGGTAATATTCCACATAATATACTTCTACACATTTTTTATTACAAAATGGGGGAGGAATAATTTATATTTATAGGTCTAACAAACAAAAGACGTGGGTCTAATGGTCTTAAATCCCTTGAGAACCCTTCAAGTTTATTGAGAAACCCTTGGGAAAGTATATCCAAGTGTATGTTTTGAGCCCTTGAGTTATTTTAATTATTTGAGCTCCAATTTGAAGGTTTTCAACCTAAAGATTAATTTATCCTAAGGCTTTGGAGCCTTAGCTTTGGAAGAAGATTCTCCAAGTTCCACCTTAGGGTGTACATGAGAGGAGAAACCTCATTTGATTGAGAATTTATGTGATGCCATGTGATGGACCTTAGGAAAGTGTCACATGAGGGACACTTGGAAGTGTCTAAGGACATGCACCAAGTTGGCCTAGAGTTATATATATTGTTGGATCATCAAGCTTGCATTATGCTTGAGTTGGATTTGCTCTACATCAAAGAACCATCATTTAGAATGTCTCAAAGATATCCATTGAAGAGTCTTCATCGATGTCCATTTTTTTGGTATTTTATAAGGATTTTTTTGGGTCGCTTATTTATATGAAAGCCTAGATATTTACACTTGTAAAATGATGAAGTAAAGACTCAAAATACATGATTTTGAGGTAGTTGAACTTGATGTTCTATCAATCAATCAATTCACCTACAAACAAGTTGTTAGATTTTATTTCACATTTTCCTAGATAGTAGGAGATTGATTCCATTCATCAAACCAAACTAACTTGCTTTGATTTGAATTCAAAAACACTTGAAACAGGTGTGAAAGCCTTCAAGAGTCTATATAAAGACTCTCAATCACTTGTACATTACATTGAAGAAATATACATACACTTTTGGTCATCATTTTGTTCCTCATTCATTTCTCTCCACCGTCATCTTCAACAACAGTTGTCTTGTAGAAGTTGTTTCTATCTCTTTGTAGAGCTCTAAATTAGATGACTAAGCACTCATTGGAAAGCTAATAGTTTCTACTTCAAGAATACAAATTTTTGTGGCATTTAGTTTGTGAATTGTGAGAAATTTGCATTTTAAGGTCTCAGGGTCTATCTCTACACAGCTGTAAAAAATCAAGGGTACCACCAATCAGTGTTAAGATCTTTGCAAACACATTATTTGATGTTAATTCCTTTCCTTATACTTTAAACTTAGAGAGTTTCATCCCAAATTAGGAAGTCTTTTGAGCTATTCAATGTGCAAATGTATTGTTCTGTATCAACTCTTTCTCATTTATGTTCAAAAGTACATAGTGGATTTTATTGTACTAATCACATTCTTATAGGGTTTATTTCTCTCTAAGAGTGCAAGGGCTAGTCTTGTGCTGATTGGGTAGACCAATCTTCATCATTTTGAACCTCACTTGTCTATCTTCCTCAAGCTTCTCCAAGTTCTCTTAGTGGTATCAGAGTTAGATCAAGATGGGTGATGGATTTCCCTCAATGACTGAGAAGCTTGATAGAAACAACTATGTTGCTTGGCAAATCAGGATGGACGCCTATTTGCAAGGTAGAAATATTTATGGAATTGTAGGAGGTGATGAAGTTATGCCTATACCAAGATCCAAAGGAGGACCTACACAAGAGGAGACACATAGAATCACACTTTGGTGTACAAGGGATGCTCAAGAAAGGTCATACATACTAGACTCTATTTTTGATTTTTTGTTGCCATATATTAGAGGATGCAAAATATCTCAAGAGACTTGGGATGCTCTTGAGACCTTCTTTTTTGCTAGTATCAAAGCAAGAAATAACCATCTATGGAATGAGTTCAACCAAATGAAGAAGACTTCAAAACAAACTATCATAGAGTTTGTTACCAAGTTCAAGGAAGTTGCAGATTAGTTAGCATCCATTAGAAAATTGATTGAAGAAGAGGCCATTATGAGGCAGATTCTAAATGGAATTAAAAGTAATAAGAAATCATAATCCTTCACCACAACTTATGATCTCATCATGGATGTACAAACCCTAGATTTCAACATATTCCATGGACAACTCTTCAACCATGAGGCGAACAATAATTTGAAGAAAGGTAACTCTTACCAAGGTAATTCAACAAGTGATCTTTATGCAAATAAGAAAGACGAGAAGCACAAAGGCAAGAAGAAGGAAGATGATGAAGAAGAGATTTCCCAAGACAACTATGCCAGTAAGAGAAAGTGAAAAGGGAAGAATAAAGGAGAAAAGCATGACGAATCAAAAGGTCAAGATTTTCAACCTTGTGCCATCTATAACAAGACCAACCACACCACTCAAAACTGTTGCTTCAATGGAAGGACCCAAAAAGGAAGTGGAAGAGCTAGATTTGGCAACATTAGAAGCAGAGGTTGACATAACTTCAATGACAACAATAGAAGTCACAATAGAAGGGACTTCAACAATTACTTTGAAGATCAATCAGGTGAAGATTCATTACTTCTAATGAATCTGAGTCACAAAGAAGGTAAAGAAGATGATCATTTGTTCTACATAGATTCAGGATGTTCAAATCATGTTGCAAGCAATTTTGTTCTTCTATCTGACTTGGAAAGTCCAAAGCATAGACATGAAGTACAAGCAGGGGATGATACCAAAAACATTGTGTGAAGAAATTGTTAATGTCAAACACTACAACACATCATCCGTATACCGAGGCTTTTACCGAGGAAATTGAACGGGTGCATTTTTGCCCTGACGTCGGTGTAAGTGTCGGTATGTGTGTTAGAACTAAAGCGCCGGTATAGGCACCAGTATATGCATCGATATGAGCATCAGTATAATAGTCGGTATGAGCGTCAGTATTATCGACGCTCATATCGACGATCATACGGACGCCTGTGCTGGGTCTACCGTCGTGAATATCGACGTCCGTTGGGTGTCCCAACGCTTATTTCGATGACCCTCGTGGGAGTACCGTCGCTTATACCGATGACCATATCTGCAAATTTTTTTTTGGGCAAAGTGTGTTGTCTTTTGCTACAACAACATTACCATGATGTTTTTTCGCAAAAGACAATACACTCTACCCAAAAAAAGTTGAGTACATGTTATGTGTACTCTAATGGCAATCGAAATATGATTTCATAGAGCAAAATATTATTGGACACAAAAGAGATAATCAGAATGAACCATGAACCATGAAACATGTACAAAAAAAGTTATATATTGCATAAATGAAGCATGTACAAGAGTGTGGCAAACCACTGTCATATATGAGGCTTTTACAAAATGTGGCAAAGCATTTCCATATAAGAATCAAATACAAAATTATGGTGCACCACTGCCATACACATGTAGAGAATGATCAAAACATCCATATCAACAGTCCTGCAACAAAGAACATTCATGATGATATCCATAAGCCTCCTCTGTTCGTGTTGGAGGACAACCCATTGCAAGCTCCTACAACAAATATACAAAACATTAGAGGAACATACATGACAAGCTTAACACAAACAAACATTTTAGAACGTTGAATTTTTTTATTAAACCTAAAAATCATCATCCTAAAGACTTAAACCTGAAATACTAAAACCTAAAGACCTAAAGACCTAAAAAAACCTAAAACCCTAATTCTAAAGACCTAATCCTAAAATTGTATTTTTATATATATTAAAAATCCTAAAGGCTATTTTCTATATATCATAAAAATCCTAAAAACCCTAAAACCCTAATGCTATTATATATATACATATATGTATATATATATATATATATATATATATATATTATGTCTATTTCTTATATAATTAAAATCCTATTTCTATATATCTAATTATATATAATTAATTTATTTACTTAAAACACTAGCTCTTTTCATATTTATTTATCTATATAATTATCCTATTATATTTATTTATTTATTTATTTATTTATTTATTTATTTATTTATTTATTTATTTATTTATTCATATTTTTTCTTTATTTTTTCCTTATTTTTTCTTTATATAAATTTAATTGAATTATATGTATGTAAAAATCCTAAAACCCTAATCCTAAAGATCTAGACCTAAAATATGTATTTTTGTGTATGCATGTGTATATATATGTGTATGTGTATGTCTCTCTCTCTCTCTCTCTCTCTCTCTCTCTCTCTCTCTCTCTCTCTCTCTCTCTCTCTCTCTCTCTCTCTCTCTCTCTCTCTCTCTCTCTCTCTCTCTCTCTCTCTCTCTCTCTCTCTCTCTCTCTCTCTCTCTCTCTCTCTCTCTCTCTCTCTCTCTCTCTCTCTCTCTCTCTCTCTCTCTCTCTCTCTCTCTCTCTCTCTCTCTCTCTCTATATATATATATATATATATATATATATATATATATATATATATATATATATATATATATATATATATATATACATATATATATATATATATATATATATATATATATATATATATATATATATATATATATATATATATATATATGTATGTATGTATGTATGTATGTATGTATGTATGTATGTATGTATGTATGTATGTATGTATGTATGTATGTATGTATGTATGTATGTGTGTGTGGGTGTGTATGTGTATATATATTTACTTTGATAAAAAAACATTAAAATTAATCCTATTTTTATATATCTAATTATATATATTTAATTTATTTATTTAAAACACTAGCTCTTTTCATATTTGTTTATCTATACAATTATCCTATATATATATATATATATATATATATATATATATATATATATATATATATATATATATATATATATATATATATATATATATATATATATATATATATATATATATATATATATATATATATATATATATATATGTATATATATATATATATATATTTATCTATTCAGATTTTTTTCTTAATTTTTTCTTTATTTTTTCTTTATATAAATTTAATTGAATTATATGTATGTAAAAACCCTAAAACCCTAATCCTAAAGATCTATACCTAAAATATGTGTATTTGTGTATGCATGTGTATATATATGTGCATGTGTATGTGTATATATATATATGTGTGTGTGTATGTGTATATATATTTACTTTGATAAAAAACATATTTAATTATATATAGTTAATTTATTTATTTAAAACACTACCTCTTTTCATATTTATTTATCTATACAAATATCCTATTTTATATATATATTTATTTATATATTCAAATTTTTTTCTTAATTTTTTCTTTATTTTTTCCTTATAAAAATTTAATTGAATTATATGTATGTAAAAACCCTAAAACCCTAATCCTAAAGATCTAGACCTAAAATATATATATTTGTGTATGCATGTTTATATACATGTATATATGTATTATATGTGTATGTGTATGTGTATGTGTGTATATATGTTATGCATGTGTAAAAACCCTAATCGTAAAGACCTAGACCTAAAACATGTATATATGTGTATGCATGTGTATATATATGTGTATGTATATATGTGTATATATATATATATATATATATATATATGTCTATAAGTATATGTGTATGCATGTGTAAGTAGCCTAAAAACCCTAATCTTATTTTTATATATTTGATGTGAAAAAAACCTTAAAATCCTAACTTTATATATTTAATTATATATATTTATTAAAACACTAGCTATTTTCATATTTATTTATCTATAATGAAATCGTATGTGTGTGTGTATATGTGTGCATGTGTGTATGTATGTGTGTGTGTATATGTGTGCATGTGTGTATGTATGTGTGTGTGTGAATGTATGCATGTGTGTATACGTGTATGTATGTGTATGTATGCATGTGTGTATATATGTGTGTATGTATGTGTGTGTATATATGTGTGTGTATGTATGCATGTGTGTATATGTGTGTGTATGTATGCATGTGTGTGTATGCATGCATGTGTGTGTATGCATGCATGTGTGTGTATGCATGCATGTGTGTGTATGCATGCATGTGTGTGTATGCATGCATGTGTGTATGTATGTGTGTGTGTGTGTGCATGCATGTGTGTATGTATGTATGTGTGTGTATGTATGCGTGTGTGTGTGTATGCATGCATGTGCGTATATATGTGTGTGTATGTATCCATGCATGTGTGTATATGTGTGTATGTATGCATGTGTGTACATGTGTGTGTGTATGTATGCATGTGTGTACATGTGTGTGTATGTATGTGTGTGTGTATGTATGCATGCGTGTATATGTGTATGTGTGTGTATTTATGCATGTGTGTATATGTGTGTGTGTATGTATGCACGTGTGTACATGTGTGTACATGTGTGTGTATGTATGCGTGCGTGTGTGTGTATGCATCCATGTGTGTATATGTGTGTGTATGTATGCATGCATGTGTGTATATGTGTGTATGTATGTGTGTGTATGTATGCATGTGTGTATATGTGTATGTGTGTGTATGCATGCATGTGTGTATATGTGTGTGTATGTATGTATGCATGCATGTGTGTATATGTGTTTATGTATGCATGTTTGTACATGTGTGTGTGTATGTCTGCATGTGTGTACATGTGTGTGTGTATGTATGTGTGTTTGTATGTATGTATGCATGTGTGTATATGTGTATGTGTGTGTATGCATGCATGTGTGTATATGTGTGTGTATGTATGCATGCATGTGTGTATGTGTGTATGTATGCATGTGTGTATATGTGTATGTGTGTGTATGCATGCATGTGTGTATATGTGTGTGTATGTATGCATGCATGTGTGTATATGTGTGTATGTATGCATGTGTGTACATGTGTGTGTATGTATGCATGTGTACATGTGTGTGTATGTATGCATGTGTGTATATGTGTATGTGTGTGTATGCATGCATGTGTGTATATGTGTGTGTATGTATGCATGCATGTGTGTATATGTGTGTATGTATGCATGTGTCTAGATGTGTGTGTGTATGTATGCTCTATCTTCCTATCTCTATTTTCCTCTCTTTCATCTCTCTTTATCTCTCTCTCTCTCTTTCTCTCTCTCTTTCTCTCTCTCTTTCTCTCTCTCTCTCTCTCTCTCTCTCTCTCTCTCTCTCTCTCTCTCTCTCTCTCTCTCTCTCTCTCTCTCTCTCTCTCTCTCTCTCTCTCTCTCTCTCTCTCTCTCTCTCTCTCTCTCTCTCTCGCTCTCTCTCTCTCTCTCTCTCTCTCTCTCTCTCTCTCTCTCTCTCTCTCTCTCTCTCTCTCTCTCTCTCTCTCTCTCTCTCTCTCTATCTATCTATCTATCTATCTATCTATCTATCTATCGATAGAGAATAAAACAATCACTCATAGGTATGTCCCTCTTTTGGATTGTTGTCGTCAAAGCGTAATGTATGTCGTCTATCATCGAATTCCAAAGAATTGATGCCAAAAAACTTCTGCAAAATCAAAGAGAAGAAAAATTATAAAACATAAAGCATAGAGAAAGACAAAGGCTAAGAGTACATGCAGCTCTTACCAAGATGTGAGATCTAAAGAGAGAGAGAGTGTGTGTGTAGAGAGAGAGATCTCTATGCATGTGTGTGTGCACAAGACAATGCAGGTCACAATTCGGTTCATGCGCGCAAGTTCGACAGAAGCAAGCAGTACTCAATGTAAAACACGCGCAAAATGTTGAGTTTTTCTCTCGGGTTCCCGATATGTTTAAAACACGGCCTCGGTATATGCGTCGGTATGGGCGTCGGTAATTTCCAAATGCATATACCGACACTCATACCAATGCATATACTGATGCTCATACCGATGCCCATATCGGCGGTCATGAGAGATCTCGACGATCCAGTTTAAACGGTCAACCGACGGTCACTTGATCGTCGGTATGCTTAAGTGGACTTTTCCAACATTTATACCGACGTCGCAAGTGACCATCAGTATAGGTAGTGTTAGTATGCCCCTCATATGTTGTATAAGTGAAAGCTTCCAATGGTAGGATAAATATTCTGAGTAAGTTTCTATATGTACTCACTATCACTAAAAACCTAATAAGTGTAGGCCAAATAGTTGAAAAAGGATTACAAGTTAGGTTCACCCAACATGGAGCTTTTGTAGAGGACCCATGTCAAGGCTTCAAGCAGCTAGCCAGATGTGATGTAGGATCTTTATTTTTGAAGTAGGAGAAACTAGGAGCATAGCTCTATTCAACTTTGGGTCTTAGCTAGTGTCATGGAGTTCCAAGATGCAACCAACAGTTGCTTTATCCTCAACGGAATCAGAGTATAAAGGTTTGACCATAGCAACTCAAGAGGCAATATGGTTAAAAGCATTATATAGAGATTTTGGACTTGTGATTTCCAAACGTCACATATTTGGAGATAATGTAAGTTCCATGCATCTAGCATCAAACCCTATTTTCCATGCAAGAACCAAACACATAGAGGTTCATTACCACTTGATCTCTGAGAAGCTCATGGAAAAGAAGATTGACATATCTTTTGTTCCAACTAAAAAGCAAGTAGAAGATATGATGACGAAAGCACCTGTTGGAATAAAGCTTTGCAAATTTAAATCAATGGGAAGTATTCAATTTATTAGAGAATGAAGACTCAAACATAATTTCGCTTGAGGGGAAGCTATTGGAACATCAAGCTTACACTATTCTTGAGGTGGATTTGATCTACATCAAAAAGCTATCACTTGGATTATGTCAAGGAAATATTCATTGAAGAGTTCTTTTACTTATGCTCATCTATTGTATTGTTTTAAGATATTTTATGGATAATTTACCAATGTAAACAACTAGAGCTTTACACATGTAAAAGGAGAAAAAGAGAGCTCAAATTCCACGAATTTGAGGTGGTTGAGCTTCACAATCAATGAATCAATCAATCACGTAAAAGTAGACCAAATTAGATCTTCACTTTTCCTAAATTGTAGGAAAGTGAATTGATTCTTTTCAACAACTAATCCCGCCTTCATTTAAATTCAAAGTCCACTTTTAGAAGCTGTGAGCACTACAAAAGTCTATATAAAGACTTAAAATCACTTTTACATTACATGGAAGCAATATACATACACTTGTCGCCATCATTTTCTTGCTCCTTCATTTCTCTGCATCATCTTCTTCAACAAGAGTAAACTTATAGAGGCTGCTTCTCTCTCTATAGAGCTCCAAATTGGATGATGGAGCATTCATTGGAAATTTATTAGTATCTAGTTTAAACATTGCAAAGAATTTGGCTCAGTAAATTTGGTGAAATATTAGTTTTTCTGTCTCAGGGTCTATCTCTATGCATCCCTAAAAAATACGAGGTACAATTGTTGAGTATCAGGTTCATTCCAAAAGCATATTTTGCTTATTTCTTGTACTCTTGTGCATTTTATACACTCAACCCTATGTGTATCATTCACCCAAAATGATTTTTTTCCAATTGTGATCATGCTAGCTGCTATGAGCATTTGAAGTTGATTGTTTTATCCAAATATAGCAAGTTTTTTGAGCTAGTCAATGTGCAAACCTCTCTATTTTGTATGAAATCTTTCTCCTTGATGCTCCAAAGTACATAGTGTATTTTATCGCATTTATCACATGCCTATAAGGTCTATTTTAGTTTCCATAAGTTCAAGGGCTGGTCCTATGTTGGCTGGCTAGACCGAACTTCATTGCTTCACAACTCACTTTTCTACCTCCTACAAGCTTCTCCAATCTCTTTTAGATGGATCCATAAGCTAAAAATAAATTAAGATAGATCGATTTGTAGGTATAGAGTACATATTAGTTGCTATAGTGTTGGGATAGATGGATGGACACTCTAAGAAATGAGTAGGTACTACCAAATCCTGATTTGTACTAGCCCCTTGTAGCTTCAGAGTTGAGTTGTGGGCCCTTTTAGCTTACCAAAGACACTATACAAGTCCCTATGTACTTTGGAAATGATGTATGAAAAGATTGAATCAAAATAGACTACTTTAAAGTTGAAGGTTCAATGAAAACCTTCTATTTTTTATCACACACCTACTACTTGTTATGCTCAATGCTACCAGTACACTAGGAATTAGAAAAATTCCTTTTAGAGGTATCTAATTAGCTTAGTAGGCTAATGATTCCAACTGGAATCACTCAAAATGATGCACTATATACACAGAGCAATCAATTTAGCAATTGAATCATTACCCCCAATTTTTTAGGACCTCTACAGAGTTTGACCAGTGAGTGCTTTGATGCGCTTTTCTCCAAATTGTCTGAATAGATTTCCTTCAAGATTTGTGAGCATGTAGAGAGCTTTGATTTGATTCCAACAAGCTATAGATCATTGAAAATGGTGGAGAAACGACTGAGACATGAGCAGTACAAGTTGATAGTTATAAATGAGTATGATAGAGAGATCATTGGTGAACAATGTAGATCTAATGTGTTAATGAACAATGTTGTACAAGATCATAGGCTTGACAATCATAGCCTAATGATGGTGAGTATTGTAGGCTACAAGGGCCTCACACTCTTACAAAATGGCAATGAAGAACTTGGGAAATGATCACCACATCACGCAACTTTTTCAAGCCACTTTATATAGGTGCTTCATTCAAATTTGAATTTGAATTCAACTTTTGGAGACCATGATATAGGTTGCTTCTTTAAAGACCATGATATAAGTTCTTACCTGCATAAGATAGGTATCCTTCGGTACTTCTTCTGTCATCTTTGCAACCTACCCAATCAGCATCTGAATATATCTTGATGTCCAAGTCTGAGGTATAAGGAAAATACAATCCTTGATTTTGAGTGCCCTTAAGGTACTTCAAAATCCTTTTCGCAACTTCCAAATGAGGTGCCCTAGGTTTGTGCATAAACTGACTTAGAACACTTACTCCATAAGAAATATCAATCCTTGTCAAAGTAGCATAGTTCAAGCTTCCCACTATGCTTTGGTAATCTGCAATGTTCTCAAGCATCAACATGCCCTAATCTCTTATGCCAAATTTCAAGCTTTGAAGGTGTTTGATCTTTATAACTATAAAGTGCAATATTCCTTGTATCTTCAAGTTCAAAAGTGAATAATCTACCTGTCTTTTCTCCTTTGGCTATTCTTTTGAACGCATGTTGGGGATCCTCCACAAATGCTCCATATTGGTTGAACCTGACCTGCAAACCCTTTTCCATAATCTGTCCAACACTCATCAAATTCTTGGTAAATCTTCATCATCTTGAACATCACTTGAGTCTACCTTCTTCAAACTTCTCCAAGTTCTATCATATATGTGTGGAGGTTCTTTGGTTGATATGTGCATATCTCAACCCTTGTGGTCTTATAGTAGTTTCTTGACTTGTTTGAATAGTTCATTTTCTAGTTGTCTTGATATTTATTTAGTATATTAGTTGTCGTTTTCCACAACATAAACATACATTGAGAAAGAGATGGCTTTTAAAAACTATGTGTACTATAGATATTTCTTGCATTGGATGGAGAGGGAGAGCGTAATGCAATTCTAAAGGACCTATATACCAATAAAAGATATAGAGGTAGAGAGAAACATTTGGGGGGTGGGTATCACAACACAATGATTGATGTGGGGGTGTCTGATGGAGAGAGAGGGAGGGAGAGATTGCAAAAATGTATTCAAATATGTGTTGAAAGCCTACATGAACTAGCATTTGCTAACTACAATTGTCTTGGAAAGGCGTTATTTGTACCACATCATTGAGAAATAATTACTTTTTACGTGGAAATGTATGGATTATGCATGCTTTTGGAAAGTCCTAAGGTACTCATATCATGTAACAAATCAATATGAAAGGAGAAAGGGCGACAAGGTGAAAAACAAAGGTAGAAATGAAAAATCTTTAGGTAGAGGCTATGGGTTTCACTAGAGGTAAGAGTGCATGGAAGAGTCAAGATCCTTATGGTGCTCTTATTTTCCAAGCCAATGGCTATTTCGGTGAGTTTAACCATCATTTTAAGCAAGGAAGTCATAAGCTAGAGACTACCACCCCCAATTAGACCCCCTTAATATGCCCTTTGTATAGCAACATAGATCATTATATTGCTTTTTTCAATGGTGTGGATAGGGAACAATAAATTAGAAAAAAACCCTTTCAGCAAAGAATTTACTACCAACTAGGCTCATAGACATCCGAGAGTTCAACGCCCAATTCCAAGTAGTACATGGGCATACAAGTTGGGGATTTGTACTTCAAATTTTCTTTCAATATCTCAAACTACCCGAAAATGGTTCAATCACAACAGAATATGAAGGCATATGATATGCGAGATTCCAAAAGAAAATCTTTGTGTTTATGTCTCAGAACGTATTCAATAAATGGTTGCTAAAGACAAATGAAAGTAAAGAATACAAAATTTAGGTACCCTAGTTTTCATGGATTTTCTATGGTTTCCTGGAGAAGGAGTTTTTCAGAAAAAATATTGGAGCAGAAGGATTTTTTTATTCTCAAAAGAATATGAGAAAGTGATTCTACTTCAATGGCAACATAAGGAAGAAACAACTCACAAAAAAGACAAACAAAGAAAACCTGGAATTTTATTTGTCAAGAAGGTAAGGAATTATATAAAGTGCCATGTCCAACTTCCAGACGACAGATATCACCATCTTCAATAGATTAAGTGAGAGAATGGAGAATAACTTAGCAAATGAGTTATCCCATTGCTTTTTAATCATAATATATGTGAATTTTGAAGTATAGAGAGAACAAGAAAGAGTCTTATAAAACTGTTTGTGAAGTGATATTATACAGATTGGAAGTTGACAATCCACATATATATCACACTAATTGATATTGCAAGTGTCATGTAAGTCAACTGTGAGATTGCTTCTATGATGAAGAATGAAAATATTATTTATTTTGACATATGGGCTGTTATAGTCTCCAATCAGACTTTCATGATGGGCTTTACTAAAATCTACTTTACTCCTTAAGGCTTTGATCTTATGAGGAGCTTTTGGTCTAGCTGTAATTGGTGTGCCTCTGAGAGAGATCAATTGTCGATTTAATTCTCTCTCTCTCTCTCTCTCTCTCTCTCTCTCTCTCTCTCTCTCTCTCTCTCTCTCTCTCTCTCTCTCTCTAGTCCACCCTCCAGCCCACTATGTGCGCAGCTATCATGCTGTTCGGTATCTAAAGCCTTGGCCACGCTGTCTACCATTTTATCTGTGTAAACATGCACATCATCATCTTCCTTAGTACTTCGGCCACTGTGTATGCAACGAGCATCATGTTCATTGTCTAAATATGCGACTACAAAGGTATCATCACCCTCGTACACATGCATCAGAACCCACCAGCTGCGTCCTTGGCTACAACATTCCTACCATTTTGTCTGTGCAAACATGCGCATCATCATCATCATCACCATCGTCTTCATTTTACATCCTATTGTGCAGGCAACGATCATGATGTCCAGCATCTAAAGTGAATGTTACAGAAGTATCGTCACGTTCCTACACATGCACCATGAGCCAGCAACTAAGGCCTTGGCTACAACATTCTGACCATTTTGTCTCTGTAAACATACACGTCGTCTCCATCATTATCATCATCATCATGCATTCCAAGCAAAACAGGCGAAGCATGTCGTGCCGCAAACAGCTCAGAACTGATGAACTTCTTATGCTGTCGAAGAAGATGAGTACTCATACGTACCTTCCTTTTTCCACCACCATGCACATCTTGAGCCTAATTTTGTTCAACTTTCTCTTTCTCTATCTATCATCATGTGCAGTCTCCTACCTTGCTCTACCGCCAATAGAGCTGTCGACCTCGTGATCTCCCATAGCCTACCAATTTCAACAAGGGTGCACAAAGTTTACAACTCCATCTTTCCAACTAAACACACTCAATCTTGTCCTTAAAGCGAACAAGAACAGGGTTTTAATCCCATGGGTGCATGTTGTTGATTGATAGCATTATTGGTTGGGTACTTCTCTCCCTCTTTCTTCAACAATCAACTTTAGTCTTCATTACAAGCATATGGTACAAGTGGCATACTTTTGATGCAAGATAACATAACCCTAGAATAATCTTCAAAGCTGGAGTAGGCTAGGGAAGCTAGATAAATTATAATTATCTGCCTTCTATATATTATCTATTGATATAAACTCTTCAAAGTGCCTAAGGACAAGGTTGGCTTCATAGTTAATGACCCTCCTTGTGAGGGTTACTAGCGAACTTGTAAGAAATGAGTGGCCTTTCCTTTGCTCTAGGTCTTCTAACACCGTTGTTTAAAAAAATTCCATTGAAGCTCTTCTATTACTTAGCCTAAAATGTTTGTAAAAATCGCACTATTTCTTTCAATAATAAGTGTTTCTATGACATCATTCAGTCACAGTTCTCTTATCAGAGCAAAAGAAAGGGTGATGGTCAACATCATCTTGCTCATCTCTCTTTATCGTAGCTGCTGATATACTTCAGATTAAATTTAATGAACTCTCAGAGTAGCCTTATCCTACTGCTATATGATTGAAGACCAAATGTCTTTACTCTCTATACATCTAACTATTCTGACCTACATAGTACTATGGAAGAAGACACACAAAGCAAGGGAGAAAGATTATATAGCTTCATGTCACAAATTTGTAATATTATATTCTGGAATAATATGTCATGAATACAGGCATCTAAAGCAATATGGGAGAACAATGAAATAGCTTCTCCTCAAAAATACTTAACAAACAATGGAATAATCATTATTAAAGAGCGGCATAAAGCATGGGTGAAAGATGATATAGCTTCACTTCATATCATGTTTTACAAATGGCAAGGTAATGAGTTCTGATGGAGGGAATCTCATCCAATTATGCAATATCTTTTCCTTACCCAAATTGATGGCCTTGAACCATGGTCTATCAATAGCTGAAGTCATTTGTGCACGCATTATTGTGGGAGGTTGGGCCGTCTGCCTCTTGAGGCAACAGTGAGATTTCAACCCCCCTCTACGATAGGACATATGTGGGCCTAAGGCCATTGTAATGTCTTTGGGTAGCATTAAACCAGATGCCTTCGGGAAGTTCTTCCTAGTATTTGCTTTTAGGCAGTCTAACCCCTGCTTTGTGGGATACAAGGGGTCCCATGGGTACTATGCTCGTTCACTTGTATAGTTTTTTTTTCAATCAATCCAAGCAAAAGGAGATTTGGCCGGACTTCCTCTTTAAAAATATATATATATCTAAAGATTTCTTCTCAATGTTTGCATCTGGACAATCTAACCCCTGCTTTGTGGGATAGGGGGTCCCAAGGGTACTATGCCCATTCACTAGTACAATTGTTCTTTCAATCAATCCAAGCAAAGGAAGATTAAGCTTTGGCCAAACTTCCTCTTTAAAAAAGAAAAGTAACTAAAGTCAAGTGTCATAATGTCGAATGTTGGTGAAGGTGTCATTGCAGATCGTGAAGGTGTCGTTGTCGGGTGTTGTGCCCTGACCTTTACCTTGCTTTGCAAAGAGTTGTTGTTACCCAAGAATTTACCACGCTCTTTTCTCAGAAAATCATGGTTTTGATTGGAGTCGTGGTTTTCAATTTACCCAAGTGTGGTGTTCGATTTCAAAAAGGCGGGTCTCTCCAAAAAGTCGTCTTTCCGGAGTCGCGCGCTTGAGAAAATTGAAACTCACGACTCCAAGCAAAGCCACGATTTTCTGAGAAAAGAGCGTGGTTTCCGATTTCAAAAAGTCGGGTGTGCAAAAACTCATGTTTCCCGAGTTCCGACTCCCGACTTTAAGCATCAAAAATTAGGGCGTGAATTTCTGTTTCAAAGTGAAGTACCTCGCAGGTTCTCTCTTGCCGTCTTTGTAGTGCAAGAATTCGAGTTCTTCATTGAGCTCTTCAATCAGTTTTCCCGCGCACCTCGTCTGGCTTTCGTTCGAGTTCTTGGGACCGAAATGTCACAACTTTCTGGATTCCAGAAAGTCGCGACTCGCATTTTCTTCTTCATTCCAGAGAGTCGCGGTTGCATTTCTTCAACATCTGTTTCCTTTGGCTTGCTTCGGGCAGCTTGCATTCCTTCTGTTTTTCAGTTCTATCCTCATTTGGTTTGCTTGATTTTTTTTTTTTTTTAATAAAGGAAGTTCGGCCTTAGCCTACTCTCCCGGACTTTGAGGATCTTGACTTTAGTGTTGCGGTCATGTATGAGGAATGGAATGTTTTATTGAGTAGACGCCATACTTGGGACCGCTCTAAAATCTGACTACTTATGGGACAAGACGCTCCGGATCTAATGGGCCTTAAATGGTATAATGGTAATGACCTCTCCAAGCTTCCATATGTCGAAGCTCGCAATGACATTCACATCAGTCTCAACAAGAAATGGTGTCTCAACTAGATGCGACTTCGTTGGGATATGAAATTTATGTCTATCTGGCACCCTCTCATTGAAAACAAAAAGTCGGTCCTCCTATGGCAAATTTTACATCATGGAATATACACCAATGCAAAAGCTAACAAGATCTGTGGTGTTTTGCCCTGGTGCAAGCAATTCTTGATATCCCCATGGGATTCAGTGTTACTCTAGAACAAAGGTGGGCTTGGGTCCTCGCCAGACTTAATAATAAACTTAACTATTGGAGGGGTTTCCAAATTAATCTTGTTGGCAGGGCCATGGTGATCAACACATTCCTCATATCCTCAATCATATACTTTCTCTCTTGCTGGAGACAGAAAGATCAAGATTTGGCCTTAACCTACTCTCCCATTTGCTTGATCTTAGCCTTAGCCCACTCTCTCGTTTGCTTGATCTTTGCGTTTCTATGGAGCTAGCCACTTCAAGTTTTTTATCGCGTTTGAGAGAGTCCCGACATTCTCCTTTGGAGAAAGACATGACTTTTTGCTTTCTGGTGCTTTTTACTTGGAGGCTTTGTTACCTTTTTCTTTGTGGTGCTTTTTTCTTTATGAGTTCGTTTGATTGTTGGTTTCCGGGGTCCGTGAGCTTATCCAAGTTTTGTCTTTGTGGGAGCTAGTGCTAGCTTTTTGTGTGATAGGTTCTCTGGTTTGAAGTTTAATTGTGGGTTCTCTCTCTGTATCTAGCTATATATATATATATATATATATATATATATATATATGTATATATATATATATATATATATATATATATATATATATATACTTTCATCAGATGGATTGTTTGTTCTCCAAAATGGTTGCCTAGACTTGGTGTTTCTCCTTTCAATATTGTTGGCTTTTGAAGGTAGAACTTTATGGCTAGGACTGCTCCCACTCTTGTTGTAAGCAATGTTAATCCTCTAGAAGGAGAAAAAGGTGCAAGAGAAAAAGGTACAAATGAATCTCTCCTAGTATTTGGGATCAAACTCTCAATCCTCTCCCTTCCAAAGACAAACGTCCTGGAAAGGCAAGAGGAGTTAAAGAAAACCTACCTCATTGACCAACATCTATTTGGTCTGAAGCCACCTTTGGATTCTTTCAGGCACGCCAATGGCCTTCTTGCCAGGAGGCAAGTCACATAAAGACCATTTACAATTCTTCATTATAGCATCATATTCAGATTGCATAGCAGCCATCCAATTTTCTGAATTATGTGCTTCATCAAAAGAAACAGGCTCATTCTCATCACAGAGACTAGACACAGCCATAGCATAGCAATCTGATGCAAAGGAGGCACTATGAGAGCTTGAACGAGTAGGATATGACAAAGGTGCATCTAATTTGCTGTCACGCAAAGTCTGCACCAACCATTTTGGAATATTTTTTGCCTGCTCAATATCAGCTCTCTCATCAACAAGTGCATCATGTAAATCTGCATCAGAAATGGAATGATCTGCATCATCATATGAAACCTGCAAAGGCTGAGAAGTTGCCTCATTAGGACCAGCACTAGACTGTCCACCTGTAAAAAGAGGCACCAAAGTATCATACATGTCTTTGGAGCTAACAGATGTCTCCTTCGTACATGAAAGCAATGGCTGAATAGCATCTTCCACAAATACAACATCACGCCTAACCAGAATGCGTTTAGTCTGTGGATGATACAGACGATAGCCTTTACTTTCAGAACTGTATCCAACAAAAATACATTTTATTGCTTTATCATCCAATTTTCTGCGATGTTTTTCAGGCACTAATGCATATGCCAAACAACCAAAAACACGCAGATGAGCAACGGATGGCTTGCGGTCATGCCAAGCCTCATATGGAGTGATAGACTGCAGTGCTTTAGTGGGACACCTGTTCAGTACATATGCTGCACACATGACAGCCTCAAGCCAGAAACTATGTAGTAAAGCCTGACTCTTGACCATGCACCTCGCCATCTCCATGAGTGACATGTTCTTTCGTTCAGCAACTCCATTCTGTTGAGGTGTATACGGCACTGTACACTGGTGTTTTATCCCACATTCAGCCAAAAATGCATTAAAATGAGAAGACATATATTCCCCCCCTCGATTAGAATGGAGGGTGCCCATTATACACGCTGACAGATTTTCAGCCAAAACCAAAAACTGTTTAAAGAACATGAACACTTCGGACTTTGCTTTAAGTGGATATACCCATGCATGCCTAGAAAAATCATCAATGAAAGTCACGAAGTAAAGGTAATTTCCAAAAGAGGGTGTCTGCATAGGACCACAGACATCACTATGTACAAGCTGCAATTTCTGTCTAGCCCGAACTGAACCATCTTTTGGAAAGGAGGAATGCTGCATTTTGCCCAAAATACAGCCTTCACAAACATGTTTTCCAGGTGCCTCAAGTTTGGGCAAAGAGGACACCATTTCAGATTTCTGTAGGTGTAGCAAACTAAAAATTCAGATGACCAAAGTGTGCATGCCAAAGCTTTGCATCTGACATAGCTTGAGAATCATTTACTGCACATGCCAAATCATTTTTAAATCTTTCATAGTCTATGAGCTTATACAGCCCACGACATAAAATGCCAGAAGCAATAATCACATCGCCATTTGACAGATCATGAACTGTACACGTGTCATCAACAAATTTCACAACCAAGCCAATCTTGGCTAATGCAGAAACTGATAACAGGTTCTTCTTGATCCCTGGTACAAATAAAGCATCTGACAAAGTGAAAGAACTACCATCAGCAATAGTCAAAATGATCTTACCAACTCCCATAACAGGATAAGAGGAGTTGTTGGTGCATGTAAAAGTATTCCCTGTAGGGGCAGGCTCGAGTGAAGAGAAGAAACTGCATTGCGAGGTAATATGTTTGGTTGCCCCACTGTCAAAATACCAAACATTTGAGTCTACTGCATACATGCACTCATCATGAGAAGATGGGTCAAAACTGCAAACAGTAGTAAACGCCCATTCTTCTTCCTACACAAGATTAGCAGACTCCGTTTTTGGTGTAGAGGCTTCTGCAACAACCATTCCAGCCTCTTTTTTCTTTGCCTCTTTTGCAGCCAGTTTTGGACAGTTCTTTATGATGTGATCATTCCCTTTACAGTACTTACAAAACAATTTCTGCTTTTCTGATTTTTTTCTCATCTTTGTCTTGGTTCTTTGAATGTGCAGCATTTGCAATTTTCTGCTTACTAGTAGAAGAGCTCCATTTTCCTTTACCCTTCTGACTAGCTAGGAAAGCTTGATCTGCAACACGCATAATGGACTTGTTCTGCCTGGACTGATCTTCCTGCAACAGAACAGAGACTAACTCCTCAAATGACAAGGCATTTGGATTGCCTTTCATCATCAACCAAAGAGTAGAAGCAAAACTCTGATATGAATAAGGAAGACCATTCAGAACGGTCTGCACAAGTGAGCTATCTGGTATAACCTCATCAGCAGAAATCAATTGTTCCTTCAAGTCTTTGATCTTTGTTAGGAAACTGTCCATAGAATCACCTTCATTCATGTGCTCACTCTCCAACTGTTTTCGGAGGTAAGCAACACGAGCCTCATTCCTAGCTTGGTACAATGTGGTAAGTGTATCCCAAGCATCCTTAGTTGTTCTACAAGAGCGAATGTGAGGAATAATGGCACGTTTTAAAGACAAAGCTATCAATTCATGTGCCTGGGCATCTCTGCCATCCCAGCGAATCTACTCTGCAGTAGGTGCAGCAGAAATAGCAGCACGAATAGGAATCTGCGGAATATCATCTTCGACACCATCTTCATCAGCTCCAGCACCTGTATTTGCAGTACCTGTAGTCAGAGGTGTAACAGGACGTCTTTCAACATCCTGCACAATGTTCCATAATCCTTTTGCAACCAATACATGTCGCATCATATAATCCCATAATGGGTAGTTGGTACCATCCAACTTATCCTCAACAGCCAACATACGGAATACATCACTGCTTTCAGCCATAGCCGGTGACTAAAATACCTTGATGCAGAAAATTGACTGTATCTCAAAAAGTTGAACAGAACTACCCCAACGAATTCTGCTAGACCTGTAGCAGACTTCGAGACGCTTATACTGGCGAATAGAAACTGGTATCTTTGTCACAAAAAGATGAAATAGCCTGCACAAGCACTGCGATATTGTGTTAGGAGGCCGAAGCGAGCTAAGATCGCGATTTCGGCACCACAAAGCGAATCTGTTTTGATCTCTAAAACACCCTGAGTATGCTCACCAAATTTCGTGCGAATCTGAGACTGCAAACGGACGAGTGTCGACGGCGCCCTAGATGAAGCGACGACCTGCTCTGATACCAATTGTTGGAGTTAGACGTCTGCAGAAGCACGCGAACAGCACAAGGAAGAAGAAGAAGCCTTGAGCACAAAACACACAATACTGAATGTATTACTAGAGAATGTACAAAGATAAGTAGCCCATTAGGGCAATAGGCGTATATACAAGCCGGGGGTAAAAAGCCTCCTAAAGAGGGAAAAAAGTGCCCCGGCGGTCCTAGTGTGTTCACACACATCACTACCTGAATATATCAACAGGAACTAGGTTGATGCCCACACAACAAAAGTTTCTTGTTTGTGTCCAAAGACTTGAAAATTTTGATGGATTTCAATAAATTATTTAGCCTCGTATATGTAAGCTTTGGTTCATTATGTCAGACATTTTCTACTTGTTAGCTTGAATGTGTAAACCTTGGATGACATTCATAAATTCTTTTGAGTTATATGTAGGCTTTAGTTTTTTGTTTTTGGTGACTAGTCATAATAGTTGATTTTATATGTGTATACCTTGGTTGTTGTCTTCATACCTTGTTTGATTGTTGGCATATTTGTACACCTCTATGGATTCCCATAAGTTTGTTTGAACCATGTTTAGAACTAGTTGTTGTTTTTGGTATACAAAGTCATTATAATTCATTTTATTTGAAATGAACTGATTTTTCTAAGTGAATTTGAGGTTCATACTATGTGATCTATGTTTCAAGGAATCTGTATAAATTTTTCTTTCATATGATGAATTTTTTTCTTTTGATAAAAATACATTTGATTAGGAATTTTCATCCTGTTCACTACCATAGCATCTTGAGAGGCTATTTATATGAACACAAGACATGATTTTTTGTGTTTTATAATTTTTGATTAACCTTTGAATTATATTTAATATGTGTGTCGAAGGATTTTCTCAAATTCTCTTTGTAGAAGGTGTGTGATTTTTTGGAAAATTGTCAAAAAAGGACACTTAGGTGTCCTATTTTGGTAGCAAACTAGTGTTAAAGGCCTCAAAGTATTCCACATCTTCATTGATAATCAAAATGCATTGGAAATTGTGAGGAACCTTGTGTTCCATGCTCGTAAAAATCACATTGAGGTGCACTATCATTATGTCAATTCTCTACTGAAGAGATCATTTTGGCTTATGTGCACACACAAGATAATGTTGCAGACCTTTTCACAAAGGCTTTGCCTATGGAGAAGCTTGAAGCTTTTTGAAAATCTTTGGGCTTACTTCCTTTTGTGGATTGATTTTTTTCCACATATCTTCACACTTCCCCATACATACTTACATGCATACACACACATATGCATACATAATGCACATGCATATGCATAGATACATGCATATACATACACACACATAGACACATACACACACATATACACACAGATTTACACACACATACACATGCATACACACACATAGACACACACACACATACGCACACACATAGACACATACACACATAATGCGTATGCATATGCATACATACATACTTACATGCATACACACACATACACACACATATGCATACATAATGCACATGCATATGCATACATACATGCATACACATAGACACATACACACACATAGACACATACACACACATAAACAATACACACTCATAGACACATACACACTTACACACACACACACATCCAAACACATTTACACACACACACATACACATGCATACAGACACATATATATAGATGCACACATATATACACGCATAGACACACACACATACACATATAGACACACACACACACATACACATACACACACACATAGACATACACACTTACACACACACACACACATCCACACACATCTACATGCACACATACACATGCATACAGACACATATATATAGATACACATGTATATACACACATAGACACACACATACACACATAGACACACACATACACACATAGACACACACATACACACATAGACACACACACACACATAGATACACACACACACATATAGACACATACACACACATATATGCATACACACACACATAGGTAGAGAGACATACACACACACATACACATACATGCATACATATGCATACGTAATGCATATGCATATGCATATTTACATGCATACACACATACACACACATGCATACATATGCATACATAATGTACATGCATATTCATACATACATGCTTAAATTCATACACACACATACACACGCATACACACATACACATACACACATGTATATGCATACACACACACGTAAAGAGACATACACACACATACACATGCATGCATACATAAGCATATATAATGCATATGCATATGCATACATACATACTACATGCATACGCACTGACACACATGCATACATATGCATACATAATGCACATGCATATGCATGCATACATGCTTACATGCATACACACACATACACACACATACACATACACACATAGACACACACATGCACACATACACACATACACACACATACACATACATGCATACATATGCATACATACATACTTACATGCATACACACGCACACACACATATGCATACATAATGCACATGCATATGCATAGATACATGCATACACATGCACACACATAGACACATACACACTAATAGACACATACACACACATATACACATAGATTTACACAGACATACACATGCATACACACACATAGACACACACACACACCCATACACACACACATACACACACATACACACACATACACATACACACACATACACACATAGACACATACACACATAATGCATATGCATATGCATACATACATAACTACATGCATACACACACATACACACACATGCATACACATGTAGAGAGACGTACACACACATACACACCCACATACACACACATGCATACATATGCATACACACATACACACGTAGAGAGAAATACACAAACATACACACACACATACATAAACGTACATATACACACATAGACACACACACACGCAGAGAAAGACACACGCACATACACACATATATATGCAGACACACAAATGTAAAGAGACATACACACACATACACATACATGCATACATATGCATATATAATGCATATGCATACATACATACTTACATGCATACACAAACATACACACACATACACACACATAAGCATACATAATGCACATGCATATGCATAGATACATGCTTACATGCATACACATACACGTATAGACACATACACACACATAGATGCATAGACACATGGACACATACACACATATACACACATACACACACATATACACACAGATTTACACACACACATAGACACACGCACACACACACACACATACATAGACACACTTACACATGCATACACACAGACATACACACAAGACACACACACTTACACACATAGACACACACACACATGGACACATACAAACTTACACACACACACAGATACACACACACATATATAAACACACACATACACACAGAGACATACAGACTTACACACACAGATACACACATCCACACACATTTACACACACACATACACATGCATATAGGCATATATATATAAATACACACGTATATGCACACATAGACACACACATATACACACACATACACACATAGACACATACACACTTACAAACACCCATACACACACATAAACACATCCACACACATTTACACACATATACACATGCATATAGACACATATATACAGATACACACGTATATACGCACAAATAGACACACACACACACATAGACACACACACACACACATAGACACACACACACACATACACACACATGGACACATACACACACATATATGCATAGACAGACACATAGAGACATACACACATATATATGCATACACACACATAAAGACACATACACATGCATGCATACATAATGCATATGCATATGCATACATACATACTTACATGCATACACACACACATGCATACATAATGCATATGCATATGCATACATACATACTTACATGCATACACACACATGCATACATTTGCATACATAATGCACATGCATATGCATACATACATGCTTACATGCATACACACACTCACATATACACCTACATACACATATACACACATACATATGTACACGTATATATATTGATTTCTAACCCATTTTGTTTTGTATGTACACGCATTATGGATCCTAGTATAGAGAGAAAGGTGAAACTCACTCTCATAAAAAGTATTATGAGAGCAAGAGTTCCGCCTGATACTCTAGGGATCATCATGCATGAGTACTCAGAGATGGCTGATGATGAGTTGGATTATACGATCCAGATGCTTACCCAGCGATGAGAGGAGGGCTCTTCTGCAGCTCCACATGCAAGAAGACAGCTATCTGCTCATAGGTATGTTTTTTCTTCACAATTTTTTTAAATTATATTATAACATATTTTTATTTATTTTTATCTATCTATTTTTAGGACACCTATACCACCTCCAGATCATGATAGCAGAGCACAGGTGCCTATGACATGCACAGTATGAATTGCTTTTATGTATATATATGTTGATATGAGTATGTGTGTTTATGTGTGTATGTATGTATGTATATGAGAGAGAGAAAAAAGAGTGAGACTAGAGGTACAAATACACACACACATACATCATACATGCACATTTACACACATATACACATACATGCATATTTATACATACACACACATACATGCACATTTTTACACACACATACACATGCATGCAGTTACACACATCTAATGGATACACACATAGACACATACACATACTCACATACACATACACATACATAATCATATGTACACACACATAGACTCACATAATCATATCTACATGCATATATACATATGCACATGCATACGCACACACAGCACATGCATATGCACACATAGATACACATACATACACACACATGCATATGCACATATAGATACACATACATACACATACATGCATAACACACACACACACACATATACATATATATATATATATATATATATATATATATATATATATATATATATATATATATATATATATATATATATATATATATATATATATATATATATATATATATATTACAGTATATATATCTCATTTTATAACAATACATATATACATACACACACACACACACACACATATATATATATATATATATATATATGTGTGTGTGTGTGTGTGTGTGTGTGTATGTATATGTATGTATGTATATATATATATATATATATATATATATATATATATATATATATATATATATATATATATATATATATATATATATATATGTGTGTGTGTGTGTGTGTGTGTGTGTGTGTGTGTGTGTGTGTGTGTGTATGTATGTATGTATGTATGTATGTATAAATATATACTTATATAATATATATATATATATATATATATATATATATATATATATATATATATATATATATATATATATATATATATATATATATATATATATATATATATATATCCTAACTCAAAAACCCTATTATAAATATTCTAATTCAGAAATCCTATTTCAAAAATCCTAATTCGAAAACACTAATTTTGATATTAGGGTTTTAAAACCCCTAATTTAGAAACTCTAATTCAGCCTTTTAGCCATATGATTGAAGTATATGTACACATTGCATCTATTCCTCGGATGTCCTACTAGAGAGATGTCTCTCCTCCCAAGCTTATGCCTCTATATATATCTACTCGAATCAATGAGGATCATAATATATCTAAAGATATATACACATCATGTACATACACATACATAAATATAAACTGGAGTAGATACATTATGCATCACACATTCATGCCTAAATGCACACATAAATATATATACATGCATACATTTTTACATGTACACATTTACACATAGACACATATACATATATACATGTACACATCACATATACATGCCTACATGCACACATGTACACTTATACATGCATACACAATTATAAACACTTGCATTACATGAATATTTTACACAAATGCATATGCATATATACACGTATGCATACTAACACATGTATACATATATCACACACATGGACACACATACATATACATGAAACACATATATATATATGCATACTAACACATGTATACATATAATACACATGAATACACACGCATATGCATACATACATGAGAAAAATTTACTCCTCAAAGATAAAGCTAGTATAAAATAATTAGGCATACCCCCGAGCTTCATGTTCTAACTTCAAAGAACATAATTTCATCTCTCTAGTAGGATTCATCGATATTCAAGTTGAATAAAGAATCTATTATTTGATATCCATTCAGAAGCTTCAAGTTTTTCATCGATAACTAGAGTAGAATTTACTATCTAATCTTCTCATAAGTTTTCATTATTGCCATCATTTTGGTAAGACATCAATATAGTCTCATCTTCATTATCCTTATTGATTTCATTTATTTCTTCTATTGTTAAATCTGTGTTCTCATGAGTCACATCATCTATTGATGGATTAATATCAATTTCTGGTAATTCCTCTTCATCATCAGTAGAATCAGCATGTAGAGTATTATCCTCTTCATCAAAAGATTAGTATCAGTATCACGTATAATGATTCTAATTTCTCTTTCAAATGTTGATGTATCAGTTTCTGATAGTGAATCATCAAGAGGACTTTCTTCGATCTCTCTAACAATAAACCGTTCAAACAATGACCTACCTCTAGGTTGAACATGAATGACTTGCCACCAAGGGTGAGCATCTGGGTTTTTATAAAAAAAATGCTTGTTCAATATGCCTAAGAAGAATATATGGTTCTTTAGTAGATCGCATTACCTTGGAAGAATCAACTGCCCAAAGTCCAGATAATTCCTTTCTTAATGTGGAATTACTACCTTTATACTCGGCTCGAAACTAGTCAACCTTCAAAATGACCTATCAAAATATATAAAAACAAAAACCCATTATTAGGTGCTTAAAAAATAACTAACTCTATCATAAAAAATATAAACTTTTTTCTACCTGTTTTTGAATGTATGAAATGATATTTCGTAGATACCAACAACAATTCCCATGTAACCAAGTTTGCCATCTATAAGGTTCATGTCTTTTGAGCTAGCACGTGATAGTTGCTTGAAAGAAGCAACAATACTAGAATCCTCTATTTTATGTAAAGAATCAATGGCTTTGATTCTAATATGTTGTCCAAAAGCCCACATATTAGTGAACATTCGAGCTTGCAAAAGAAATTAAATTAGTAAATAGAAACTAATATACATATATGAAAAAAACAAAGTATTATTAAAATAAAATTACCTTTCAGTCACAACCTATCATTAACTCTCTTTGCTCATCTGACATTTCTTCATTATTTGCATTGGCGCGTTGCAAATGACTATATAGCCAATCCGTGAAAGAAGATATATTTGTAATCTCATTATTATCGAGATTACATCTATATCTTTTGTTTCTTTGCCTTTTACTTTGGAGATTTTGAAGTTCTTGTTTGTACTAGCTAAGGAATGCTTGCATGCATTTGCTATTATATGCTACAAAAGTAGAAACATCGTTTTTTTCTTGAAATGTAAATAAAAATGGAAGTCCCTTACGTGATAATACCTCATCTGTTATTTTTGAAGAAGACTCGTTGGTCCATGCACGTGGAGCTTCTTCGTGAACTCTTGCAAGGTACTCACTAACATAATACATGCACTCTTCAAGCATCCAACCCTTTGCCATGGATCCTTCTGGTTTCGCTCTTTGTCGCACATAACCTTTTAATATTCCCATAAATCGCTCAACCCAAAACATCCATCGAGTGTTGACAACACCTGCAATCTCTATTTCATCTACAACATGGACTAATAAATGAACCTGAATATCAAAAAATGAAGTAGGAAGCTCTTTCTCCATCAAACATAGTAGCTATTTGCAGTCACGTTTTTTTTGTGGAATCGAGTTTTTGTCATCTCTTTTGATGTAATCCACCTATAGATATCATTAAAAAAGTTATAAAGAAGTTAATTCAAAAATAAAAGATATCAAATATTCATATATATTAAATATAAAAGTATCATAATTACCTTATAAGCGATCCAAGACGATAGATCACATCTCCTACTCCTTTCGTTGTACATCCATCAATAACCAAACGTAAAATATGTTTCAAAAAGTTATGCCAATCATGGGTCTTTAACCGAGATAAGCTCTTATCATCCATAGTAAACATGTTTTGGAAAGATGCTCCATATCCTGTAGGAGTCCGAATCAATTGAATCCTATTATTGATATTGTGTATCTCTTTTGTTGTAAGTACCCAAGGAGCAGGTGCATAAGTTGTTTCCTGTCAATGTCAATCAAAAATTGGCCATAATTTTGGTTTTGAATTTTGATCTTTCAAATCATTCCTTGATGCTATGGTATCTTTTAGTCCAAGAAGATCCACCATAGTCAATAACCAATATTCTTGAATATATGCATAGGATAAAAAAGATGACATACTTTTAACTCTTTCCAATACTCCAAAGAATACCATATTGATATCTTCTTTGCAAGTGCCAATTTTCCTTTACCTCTCTTCACATACTCATTATCTTCATCATCACTGAAGATTTCTAATTCTGGATCTATCAGAGGTCCATCTGTCCATTTTTTATACCAATCCATAGGTGTCATAGCTTTTGGACATTGAAGTGTTTCAAGCTTTCCATTAAAATGTATGGCTTCTCTTTTAGATCTTAATGGATGATCATCAGGCAAGAATCCTCGATGTCAAATATAAATATTTTTGTTGAGATTCTTACAATAGATTGATCGCAACCAGTCACCACAATATGGACAAGCTTTATAACCCTTAGTAGATATTCGTGCTCATGAAAACCATAAAAATATAATTAGATTAAATCACATTTATGTGTAAGCATATTGAACAAAAAATTACATCAATATCTGAACAAACACCATATCTTGGTAAATCATGAATAGTCCAAGCCACAATGCCACAAAGCATAACATGTCTTTCATTGATGCTTTTCGATACATCAGTGACATTAATACCTCTCCATATCTCTTGGAGATCGTCAATGAGAGGAGCAAGATATATATTCATATCTTTAACTTGTCTTTTTCCTGGGATTAAATGTTCGTTTTTAATGCTAAGATATGGCGAAAGATTGTAATTTATGACTACCACTGGCCATGTTGACCATTTACTGGATTTCATGGAGAATGGATTAACCCCATCTAATGCAACTCCTAACTTTAGATTCTGTGGATTTTGTGCAAATTCAGGCCATGTAGAATCAATATGCTGAAAAGCAACACTATCATGAGGAATTCTGATTATTCCATCAGTACTTTTATGATCATGTCCTCATGTCAAAAGCTTTGATAATTCGGCGCTTTGAAACATATGTTTAATCCGTGGAGCCAATGGAAAATATCCCAATACCTATTTTGGGATTTTACCTTCTTTGTCCTTATATCGAGGAGATCGACATTTGGGACATGTCAAAGATTCTGCATATTCACCTCTATATAAAATACAACCGTTAGGGCATGCACGTATACATTGATAATATATACCAAGATTGTTGATTATCTTCTTCATTTCATCATGTGAGGTAGGAAGAATCTTCTGACTTGGTAAAAACTTTTCAGATAATAACCTGAAAGTTCATCAAAAAAAGATATATTAATAAAAATAAATAAATAAATATACATATATATATATGCATATAATTTTATATATGTGCATGCTTATGTGTATGTGCATGTGGATGTGTATATGCGTGTGCATGCATATACGTATGTGTATGTGTATATGTATGTATGTATGTATATGTGTTTTATAGGTGTATATGTATGTATATATACGTATGTGTATGTGTATGCATATATGTATGTGTATGTGTGTATATATGTGTATGTATGTATGTATGTATGTGTATGTATGTATGAATGTGTATGTATGTATGTATATGTATGTATGCATGTGTAGCTATGTATATTTGATTTCGTTTTTCATTTTTTTTTTTATATTGTGGTTTGCAAACTTTCATATCTAGACCACTAAATCATTTGGTTGTCTCCCATTTTATAGTCAATCTATTACCTGCCTTGCTAACTAAGACTTACATATTTGTTTACAAGGATTAAGTATCAGCTAACTATGGAGGTATTAAGTTGTTTGAAAATAAGACAAGAAAATTTCTCTCGATGATTTTGGAAAATGGATGAATAATTCTAAAGTATGGGTGGACATGAAGTGTTCATTCAATGCAAGTTCTTGTTCTTACCGTAGCTAAGGTAAAAACAAGAACCTGCACTGAATGGACACTTTGTGTCCACCCATCCTTTAAAATTATTCTTCCATCCTTCAAATTCTTTGAAGTAAATTTACTTCTCCTATTTTTCAAATGACTTAATACCTCCATAGCTAACTCATACTTAATATTTGTATGCAAAGTTCATAAAAGAGTTAGTAGCGTAGGTATTAGGTCGACTAGAATAGGAGAAGAAGATGTGTCAAGAAGATTATGTAGGTTGGGGGGACAATTCCAAAGTTTAGATGGACAAAATATCTTCATTTGATACAGGTATGTATAATTTGACTTTACTCTCATAACATATGTATATGTATGTTTATGTGTATATATATGTGTATGTATGTATGTGTATGTATGCATGTGTAGCTATGTATATTTGATTTCATTTCTAATTTTCTTTTTTTTTATTGTGGTTTGTAGACTTTCATATAGATATCTAGACCACTGAATCGTCTAGCTGTCTCCCATTTTATAACGTGTATGTGTGTATATGTGTGTGTATGTTTATATGTGTGTATGCATTCATGTATAATTATGTGTATGTCTATATATGCATGTATTTATATGTATATATTTATGCATGTATATATATAAATAGATATAAAATTAAAAATTATACCTTAATAGTGTTGAAACAGATACATTACTCCATCCAAAATGATTTTGAAGATTGAGAATAAGTAAGCTCGCACTTAGTCGTGTCAAATGACTTCTTTCATATACATGCTTTATACATTCCTCTCGAAGATATTTCTCATTTTTAGAAATATCAATGCTCTCATTGTCATTTTGATACCAATCCTCAATAAAATCTGCCATGATATCATCTTCGTCATTGTCGCACAAATCTTGTACTTTATCTTCTTTTGAATATAGATCTTTAAACCTTGCATATTCCACAGGATCACTTTTGTGTAGCCTCCTCATAGAAGTTTTTGATCAATGAGGTCTTACTCGCAATTGTGAATGGTGTGGAGGAATATCATCAACATCATACGTTGGAATCTACACACATGAATAAAAAACATTAGTATTCCATAAATGAACAAAAAGTAAACTTTAAACATAAAATCAAATATATAATTTATTAAATATGAATAGAAAATTTTCATTCTCTCTCTAGCGAAAAGGTGCTCTTGGAGGTCTACGCCATCCATAATTCACTAATAATTCATCACCAACATGTAATGTAGTAATAGCATTGACAACTATGTATCTTGATACATCTCTACTCATGTATGGTGATTCATGACTATTTTCACGCTCCTCAAATGTGCAATCAGTCCTTGAACTATTATGTAGTAATAGTATTGACAACTATGTATCTTGATACATCTCTACTCATGTATGGTGATTCATGACTATTTTCACGCTCCTCAAATGTGCAATCAGTCCTTAAACATGTAATGTAGTAATAGCATTGACAACTATGTATCTTGATACATCTCTACTCATGTATGGTGATTCATGACTATTTTCATGCTCCTCAAATGTGCAATCAGTCCTTGATCCTGACACGCATGTGCGGACATTTGAAATTAATTATGTAGTTTTGAATTACCCAGTAGACCCTGCTTATAAAGCCATCATGTTCCAATCAACTTTGGTTAATGAAGTTGCTCGCTGGTTAACCGAGTATGACTTGAATCATTTCCGACAATATGATGACGTGAAGGATGCATTTCTGCAACGATTGCGGTTAAAGAAGAACCCTGCAAAAAAATTTGATTACCTGCAGAATAACAGGTAGAAGCCACATCAGAATGTACAAGATTATGCCACTCTATTCTAGACTCATTTACGGTAGTTACCACCAACGCATGCCAACTTACCAGACGACGTCATTACTTAGTGGTTTATAAACAGATTAAACCCCCCATTGAAACAGATCATGATCATACGATGTGTGGGTGGCATGACCTTGGATGTCGTAATTGAAGATCTAGAGTGGTTGAAGGCATCCAAGCATTCAAACCAGGATCCTCTGAAGCAAATTTACTGTACTAAATGTAAAAACACAGGACACAGGAGCTCAGCATGCGCTCTGAATCAGGTGTATTGCGCCATTTGCCACATAGCAGACCATACTACGGAGACCTGTCCTTATAATGCAAAGGTCCAAAGTAGAGCAGTTGTCAATGCTATCATCCAGGAACAAGGGCAACCATCCAGTCACTACGTACCACCACAAATGAGGAATACTCCTTACCAAGGATACAAGAATTATAGAGGAGCACGGTCAACTAACTTTGGACAAACTCGGTGGAATGCGGGTCCATCAAGTGAAGATGCATCTCCCCCACCACCTAAATGTCATTTTTGCGGTGAAATAAGGCATATCCGTAGGTACTGTAAAGATGCGGCTAAGTACGATAAAAGGAAAAAGGAACGACAACACCCGATGGCAAACATGGTGTACATTTCAGTAGTAGACACTCAAATAGCAGCGGTACAAACACGCTCGGGAAAGCAATTACAGCCAGCTACGGAGATTTTTGAACCTGGAATTCATGAACAGAAGAAGATATTTACTAAAGCAAACAAGTGGGCAACCCAGGAACAAACTATTTTTCCTGACCCAATTCCGGTGATGCAGCAAAGCATACTAGAGTCCCCATCGGACACCGTACCGAAAACAGCAAAATTTGATCCGGTATGGGATGTCCTATCCAAGGCGTCTATTACACTGCCATTGGGACAACTATTGGCTTTGGTTCCTGGCGTGTGTCAACAGCTCCAGCAACAGGTTAGTCCAGGACCTTCATGTGCTCCTTCAACACCCACAATCAAGCCTGAACTTATTCCAATGGTGGACCATACGGTGCCCTTGATTACGGTATGGCATAAGAATCATAAAATCACTCAAGTATTAATTGATGGTGGTTTTGGTGTAAACATTGCAACAGCAGCACTTTGTCAACGGATGGAATGGACACAAATCAAACCTGTCCAATTTTTTGTTCGAATGGTTGATCAATCGCGAGTTCAGCTCCTTGAAGAGTAATATTCCTATTACTCTTCAAGGAGCTGTATTTAAGATGACCTTTGTTGTCCTGGAATTACTCGAATCTAGCCTGGACTATAACCTGCTCTTTGGACAACCATGGTTAAAGCAAGCTAGGGTAGTCCAGGATTGGTCAGCACATGAATTGATTTTTAAGAATAACCACCGTAAATATGTCGTTCCACTGGATGATATGAAGCCTTGTGCCTTGCATGCACGACCATATGTAGCCAAATCTGTACACATGCTAGATGGTCTTTCAGATGATGAAGAGGAAGCTTTTCTTAAAACCAACAAGGATCCGATGGCACTCAGAACTACAGACTTACAAACAGTTGTAGATAACTGGAGTTCGGCAACCTGTACGATAGTACCACTGACTGGTGAACCCGAATCAAGCATAGCACAAACCTTGGATGATACGATGCTCTAATAATTGCTTCAGTCAGGAGATGACTTGGCCATGCCCCGACAGTTCTATGTACCGGAAGACCAGTTGGTTACCTGCAACTTAGGTGATGAACCTAATCCACAGCCAGTGAAGATCAAGGCGCGACTATCAGAGACTTTCCAAGATAACTTGTTGCAGTTGCTACACGAATTCTCTATTGTGTTTGCATGGGATTACCGAGATATGAAGGGGTTGGACCCGCGTATCTATCAACATAGTGTTATGCTGAAACCAGATGCTCGGCCTATTAAACAACCCAACTATAGAATGAATCCTCACTATGCGGCCCAGGTAAAAGCAGAATTGGAAAGATTGCTGAAGGTTGGGTTTATTGTCTCGATCGAGCATGTAGAGTGGATTTCCCCTATTGTCATAGTCCCTAAGAAGAATAAGCAATTACGGATATGTGTGGACTACCGGAAGTTAAATGTAGCAACAGTACCTGATCCATTCCCTCTTCCGTTTTTGGACACAATGCTAGATGATGTGGTAGGTTGCGAGATGTACTCCTTTTTGGATGGATATAGAAGTTATAATCAAGTATGAATGGTAGAGCAGGACATTCCAAAGATAGCATTTATAACCAATTGGGGCGTCTATGCATGTACAGTGATGTGGTTTGGTCTACGAAATGCTCCAAGTACGTTTCAGTGCTGTATGCAGGAAATTTTCTCTCCTTATCTAACCACATTCATGAGAGTTTACTTGGATGACTTCTCCTTATCCGGTGATACTTGGGCGCATTTGTATCATTTACGGTGTTGTTTTTCAAAGTGTCGAGAATACTGTTTGTGCTTAAACCCACATAAATCGTTGTTCTCGGTATCTTGCGGTAAGTTTCTCAGACACATTATCTCAAAACAGGGGATTCAAGTTGATCCAGATAAGGTGAAGGCCGTACTGGAGGCACCTGCTCCTAAGACACCCAAAGAAGTGATGCGCTTCTTGGGACAAATATGGTGGCATGGACGACATTTGCAGTGGCTTGCTCATCTGGCCACGCCACTCAATCAACTCATAACTAGTACAACTCGCCAGTTTGAATGGAATGAAGCCTCTTAGTTGTCTTTCGATCGATTGAAATCGCTGGTAACGCAGGCACCTATTTTACAAGCGTCGAATTGGGAACTTCCATTTCACCTCTTTGTGGATGTGTTCGACATTGCCATTCGCAGCGTGTTGATGCAGCAAATGGAGAAGTGGTTCCATCCAATGTATTACGCGAGTCGGAGATTAGCTCCGGTAGAGTGCAATTATTCAGTCACCGAACGTGAGTGTCTCGGATTAGTGTATTCGGTGAAGAAATTCCGGCATTATTTGCTAGGATGACGCTTCACCTTCCACGTCAATCATGCAGCCTTGGTGTACCTTGTTTGCCAACAGCATTTGGGAGGAAGGTTAGCACGCTGGGTATTGTTGTTCTAAGAGTTTGATTATGCAGTAGCACATCGACTAGGGTCAGCACACACGCTTGCAGACTTTCTCTCTCGGTTGGATTTCGGTGAACTTCCGGAAGGATTTGATGATACCACACCTACGATCTATGCCACTGAGACCGTACATGACGATCAGCAAGAATTGCCGGTACCCTCCTCCTACTATGACACTTTGCTTCTGTTCTTGACCAGTGGATGTCCTCTCGATACGATCTCTCCTGCTGCTCGAAACTGGCCATGTATAGTCAACGATTCCGGCTAATTGTAGGGCAGTTATATTATATGGATCACTCGTGCGTGCTACTAAGATGTGTTCCACCACACGAAATTGCTCCAGTAATAACAATGGCTCATTTTGCCCCAGTAGGAGGTCATTTTGCGATTGACCTGACCCACCGGAAGATCCTACAGAGTGGCTTATGGTGGCGTACGATGTATCGTGATGTGACCAAGTATGTGCGGTAGTGCAATGCGTGTCAGCATTCCGGTCAACCTTTACAGTGAAATTTCTTTCCACTCCAACCAGTTTTGCCTCTTGAACCCTTTCAGAAATGGGGCTCGAATTTATTGGACCGATTACACCTCCTGCGACACTTACCAGTAATAGATATATCGTTACATGCACGGATTATGCAACTAGGTGGGCCAAAGCTTGGGCTCTACGTTGAGCCACAACGATTGCGGTCGCTAAATGCTTGATGAAAGATATTTTTCCACGCTACGGTTTACCTTTGGAGATTGTGACTGATCAAGGTACGCACTTTGCAAACACATTAATGCAAGTGCTTACTAAAACCTTCCAGATTGTGCATAATTTTAGTTCCCCCTACTATCCACGAGCGAATGGACTCGCTGAGAGCACCAATAAATCTCTATTGAACATCTTAAAGAAACTGGTATTAGATTGCCCGGAGAGATAGGACCAATTCCTACCTACCGTATTATGGGCTTACCATACAACATATAAAGTGGCGACCGGAACAATGCCCTTCAAGTTGGCTTATGGTTTAGAGGCGATTGCTCCTATGGAAATGGTGGTTCCTAGTCTGCGAGTGGCATTAGAGCAGAACTTACTACCGGAAGAATCTTTCCCTTTCAGATTGGAGGCTTTACGGTCTCTGGATGAACAGCACCTTGAGAGTTTTTTGGTGTTGCAAGAAGTTCAGTTCAGACAAGCCAGAACTCACGATCGTTTCCTTAAAACCCCCCTGTTTACCATCAACCAATTAGTGCTCTTTTATAATGCTAAATCTAACCAATCCGTCGAAAAGTTTAAATTGTGTTGGTTCAGTCCATACTGCATTGTCGAACAAGTGCGACCAGCAACTTTTCAGTTATCCATCCTAAATGGTACCCTCCTTCCTAAAGCGATTAATGGATTGAAGCTTCGTCCCTATTATCCACCGCCTTCATCCTTATGATGTGTGATCGGTATTTTTACTCCTTTTTTTTCAATGTTCTCCCTCGACGTTCCTGTCCTCTCTGCGTAATTCTGGTTGACCGACTAACCATAATATTTGCGTTTTCCTACCTAATCATGATTAGTAGCCACCTTATGTGTCTCCGTTTATGTTAATGCGTGCATGTTGCCTTTATGTCTGTAATATTCCCACCCTACGTGATGATTCTATTTCTTTCTGCGTAATTACTCCAGTGTTCTTACTTAATCATGTTCTTTATGCTAATTTCTGCTATTGCGTCAGTGTGTGCTCATGTATTCTGTGCTCTTGTGTGTTGTCACCTGCGTCATGGAAGCTCTGGCAAGCATCATCACCTTCCGTGTTGGTCTTGCTCCGGAAGTGAGCGAGTTCCTGCGTGCGCGATGTTAAAAGTCAAGCTTCAAGCTAAAAATTCGTGGGGAATCTTTTATGGACATGTGGAGCAATCAAAGGAAGCCAAAAGCCACGAGATTCCATCAAGAAAAGTCACTCAACCACTCCCCAAGTCATCTCAACTAATTCCTCCAAGTTAGGAGGCTGATTTGGAAAGGTAGTTCCTAGATTTTAGGGGCACACCTCTCATTATAAAAGGAGCATGTATCCCGACTTCTTTTGGGCCATCTTCTTGGAGTTTTAGCTCATGTAAAGTGAGCACTAAGTGCTGGAGTTGTGATAAGCAAGCCCCTTGCTTAAGTAACCCCCTTGCTTGCTTGTTTGTTTTCTTTTAGTAGGCATATCTATGTGTGTGCGCAGGCAGTGTTGCAACTCTCTACCCCTGAGTTGTTAGCATTGGTTCTCCCTCATATGGTATCCATTTGATGTAATTCTTGTCTCATTGGATAGCTATACGAGTCTATTTTATGCTTACCAATTCTCTGGAGCATTCTCTGAGTAAGCTGGGAGCAACATTCATTTTAGTGAAGTTGTGTGATTGATATCTCTCTCTTTGTGTAGGCTCTGTTGGAAATATTTTGCTCTCTGTTGTAAGGGCTGGTTCTCCTTCTCTATATATCCATTTGCTATGATTTTGGTGTCATTGGGTAGCTATTAGAGTGCTCTAAAGGTGATTCAAGTTTGAGATTCATTCTCTGTATAATCGCTGAGAAAAGTTTGCTGGAGTGAAGTGAGGTCTCTGCTTGACTAGCAGTTGTGAGCATTCAACTAGCTCATGTTGTAGACATTGTTTCTCTTTGTGTAAGCATCCATTTCAAGTGAAATTTGTTTTGTTGGAAAGCCCTTGGTGTCTACTACAGGTCTACAAAAGCTCACTGGAGTTCTCTGCATAAGCTCTGAGTAAGAGCATTTTTGGTGTGCAGAGGTCAAAGAAGGATACCTGTGGAGGTCATTCGCGCTTCATCGTTGCTTAGGGGTTGAGATACTTCCCCCATCAGTGGTATCAGAGCATTTGGGCATCTTGGAGGTATCACATACAAGCAAGAAGACCTCTTGGAGTTGGTGGTTGAAGAGTTGCATCAACAAAAGCTTCTTGGAGGTAGCTCACATCAAGGGGGAGCTATTCTACTCAAATTTGCAAGAGCACAAGGTGTCCATCTAAGGAAAGCTTTGGATTGAGGTAACCTCAGAGCCTCATTTTCATTTTACACACATTGGAGCATTAGCCAAGGGCTAGGTCAAGTATCAAAGACTAGATATGGGAGACTTCAACACTCAAATTGAAAAGCTAGACAAAGGTAACTATCAACCATGGAGATTTAGGGTCTCCAACTATCTTATGGGCAAGGGCCTTTGGGGGTTGATTAGTGGAAGTGAACCAAGACCTAGGTTGGATGAGAATCCAACCAATGACCAGAGAAGGGCCTTTAGGGAATGGAATGAAAGAGACAAGAGGGTTATCTTTATTCTTTCCCAACACATTAGCAATAGCATGATCGGCCATATCCAAGACCTCGATTCAAGCATGAAGGTATGGGAGACACTTGAAAGGCTTTATTCAACAAGCACCAAAGCAAGGAAGATCCAACTCAAGAATGAGCTCAACAACCTTAGGAAGAGCTCAGGGAGTAGCATAAATGACTACATACTTAAGGTCAAGGAGTTATCAGATGCATTGGGATCCATTGGAAGCCACGTAGACGATGACGATCTTGTGGCTTATACTCTCAATGGTTTGAGAGATGATGAGAAGTGGAAACCCTTTACCACTTCAGTTTATGTAAGGGATAATCTTCCCGATTTTGAGCAATTGGTTGCTCTCATGGTCACCGAAGAAATGAACATAGGTGGAAGTTCAACTAAAAGCAAAGATGCACAAGTTTTCTATGCAGGTAATCAAAGGGGCAAAGGAAGACAAGGACAAGGAAGGGGCAAAGGAAGGTTTGGAGGAAGGCAAGGCCACTCAAGAAATCAAGGACATGACCAAGGCACCTCATCACAAAGAGGGAGAGGAAGATCAAGAGGAAGAGGAGGACGACATCAACAAAACAGGAATCAAGATGGCGAAGGATGTTACATATGTGGCAAGTTTGGCCACTATGCTAGAGATTGCTACCAAGGAGGAAACCAAAGGAACTATAATCAAGGTTCTTCATACAAAGGCCAAGGTAATTATGCTTCTACAAGTTCAGAAAATGACAATCTCTTGATGATGCACATGAATGGGAATTCAAGCAAAGTAGATAACACTTGGTATATTGATAGTGGATGTAGCAACCATATGAGTTGCAATGCTTCTTGGTTTACTAATCTACATGTTCCCAAAGGTAAAGGACATGTAGAAACAGGTGATGATACAGCCCATGAGATCTCCCATGTTGGAGATGTAGCTTTGGATGACAAGGAGGAAGGAAGATGTCTCAAGGATGTCTTGCATATACCTACCATCACAAAGAACTTGGTGTCCGTTGGGCAAATGGTTGAAAGAGGCTATCAAGTAAGGTTCAACAAAGGTGGATGCTTTGTGGAGAACCCTAAGCAAGGTTACAAGGTCATAGCAAGAGGAAAGAAGCAAGGGAGACTCTTCACTTTGGAGGTAAATTCTCATTCTACTAAACATGTCTACTTCACATATGGAAACAAGAGGATTTCGGAGTTGGACTTGTGGCACAAGAGGATAGGTCGCATCAACATACAAAGAATGAAGGAAATGCAATTCAAGAGGCTGGTTGAAGGTCTTCCCAACTTCCAAGGACAAGGTATGAAGCATTTATGTGAATCTTGTCAACTAGGGAAGCAAGCGAGACTTCCATTCAAGAAGAGTGGCTACATAAGCCAACATCCATTGGAGTTGATACATACAGATGTGTGGGGGCCAACGAAAGAGCAATCCATTGGAGGTAACAAGTACTTTGTCACTTTTATAGATGATTGCACAAGGATGGTTTGGGTTTATTTCATCAAAAACAAATCAGATGTGTTTACATGTTTCAAAACATTCAAGGCAATGGTAGAGAAGGAAACAGGTACATATATCAAGAAGCTAAGGTCCGATGGAGGGGGAGAATATTTCTCAAATGAGTTTTCTGATTTTTTAATGGATCAAGGCATCAAGAGGCAAGTAACATGCAGGTACACACCCCAACAAAATGGAGTAGCAGAGAGAAAGAATAGATACATTGCCGAGATCGCTAGAGCAATGCTTAATGAGATGAATGTACCTAACATGTTTTGGAGTGATGCAGCAAATACCGCCGTGTATCTAATGAATAGGGCTCCTACCTCAGGGATCCATGGCTTGACACCATATCAAGCCTATTATGGTAAGAAACCTGATCTTTCCCACTTGAAGATATTTGGATGTACTTGTTATGTACATGTGCCAAGTGAATTGAGGCACAAGCTACAACCAAAGGCAGAAAAGTGTGTGTTTCTAGGATATTCAAATGATCATAAAGGTTACAGGTGCTTCAACCCAAACACAAAGGACTTGAGGATATCAAGGGATGTAGCATTTGATGAGCTACTCCCTTGGTATAAGAAGTATGATTGTATGCAGGACTATGAAGAAGAAAAGCATGGACATGATGAAGAACAAATCGACCTAGAGCTAAGCGGCCCAAGGTGTTCCATCAATGAAGATAGTTCAAGCATGAACTCACCATGGAGGGGGAGATCTTCATCAAGCTATGAAGCACAATCAATCAACAAAGGCAAAGCAACATTGGTGGAGTTGGATGAAGAAGGTAATGAAGTTGAAGATGATGAAGGACACATGATGGAGAAAGAAGCCACGTCAAAGAAAGAGATCAAGTTCCCAAGGCAAAGGAGGTTTATTCCTCCAAAAGGTGAAGAAAGGAAGTCTTCTAGAGTTAAGTATCCAACTCAAAGGTTTACTTATGATTCATACATGGCAACTCATTATGCATATATGAACAAAGTAGTAGAAGATCATGAGCCCGATTGCTATGAAGATGCAAGCAGGTACACCGAATGGAAAGAGGCAATGCAAGAAGAGATCGACGCACTTGAGGAGAATCAAACATGGACTCTAGTGCCCAAGAAGGATAACATGAAGGTAATAGGTAATAAGTGGGTGTATAAAGTAAAGAGGAATTCAGATGGATCTATTTCTAGGTTCAAAGCAAGATTGGTGGCCAAGGGTTTTGCACAAACCTATGGAGTGGACTTTGAAGAGACATTCAGCCCCGTGGCAAAGATGAGCACCATTAGGACACTCATTGCAATGGCTGCTAGCAAAGGATGGAAGCTTTTCCAATTGGATATCAAGAATGCCTTTCTCAATGGAGACTTGGAAGAAGAGGTATACATGGAGCAACCACTAGGTTTTGTTCATAAAGAGTTTCCACATCATGTTTGTAGGTTGAAGAAGGCACTTTATGGCCTAAAGCAAGCTCCAAGGGCTTGGAACCAAAGATTGGTGGACTATTTGATCAAATGTGGTTACAATCAATGCAAGGCGGATCCATCTCTCTTCATCAAACAAAGAGGAGAACTTGTGGTCTACATGTGTGTGTATGTAGATGATCTTATCATTACAGGTAATGATACAAAGGGCATTGAAGAGATCAAGGCAAAGCTTGGAAAGGAGTTTAGGATATCTGATCTTGGAGATCTTAGGTATTTTCTTGGCATTGAAGTTGTATACAAAGAAGAAGGTATTATGCTCATACAAAGGAAGTATATTCTAGACCTACTTGAGAGGTTTGGGATGCTACATTGCAAGCCTATTTCAAATCCCATGGAAGTTAATGTAAAGCTAAGCTCCATTGATGGAGAGCCATTAGAGGATGTAACTTTGTATCGATCTATTGTAGGCTCTTTCAATTATGCCACAATAACCAGGCCCGACATAGCATATGGAGTTGGAGTGTTATCACAATTTATGCATAGTCCAAGGACTACACACTTGCAAGCTGCAAAAAGAATGTTGCGATATCTCAAAGCCACTATAAATGAAGGATTGTTCTACTCATTTGATGATGATATGCAGGTCAAAGCTTATTCCGATGCCGATTGGGCCGGTTCGAAGGAAGATAGAAGGAGTACAAGTGGTTACCTAGTCATGCTAGGTAGCAAGATCATCTCATGGATTTCAAAGAAGCAACCCACGGTGGCATTATCTTCCACCAAGGCTGAGTATAGAGCTTTGGCTCAAGTCACATGTGAGCTAATGTGGATTAAGAAGTTACTTATGGAGCTTAATTTTCAGGTTGACACATATCCAATTTTTTGTGACAACATGAGTAGCATTCATCTAGCATCGAACCCTGTCTATCATGCTAGAACCAAGCATATTGAAGTGCACTATCACTTCATAAGGGAAAAGGTGATATCCAAGGAAGTTTCAGTACATCATATTGGTACCAAGGACCAAGTTGCGGACATGTTTACAAAGGCTTTGGATGGGATGAAGATTTCAAAATTCAAGCAATGCATCAACATGAAGGAGCTTGGATGAGGATGAAGAATTGAAGCTTGAGGGGGAGTGTTAAAAGTCAAGCTTCAAGCTAAAAAATCGTGGGGAATCTTTTATGGACATGTGGAGCAATCAAAGGAAGCCAAAAGCCACGAGATTCCATCAAGAAAAGTCACTCAACCACTCCCCAAGTCATCTCAACTAATTCCTCCAAGTTAGGAGGCTGATTTGGAAAGGTAGTTCCTAGATTTTAGGGGCACACCTCTCACTATAAAAGGAGCATGTATCCCGACTTCTTTTGGGCCATCTTCTTGGAGTTTTAGCTCATGTAAAGTGAGCACTAAGTGCTGGAGTTGTGATAAGCAAGCCCCTTGCTTAAGCAACCCCCTTGCTTGCTTGTTTGTTTTCTTTTAGTAGGCATATCTATGTGTGTGCGCAGGCAGTGTTGCAACTCTCTACCCCTGAGTTGTTAGCATTGGTTCTCCCTCATATGGTATCCATTTGATGTAATTCTTGTCTCATTGGATAGCTATAAGAGTCTATTTTATGCTTACAAATTCTTTGGAGCATTCTCTGAGTAAGCTGGGAGCAACATTCATTTTAGTGAAGTTGTGTGATTGATATCTCTCTCTTTGTGTAGGCTCTGTTGGAAATATTTTGCTCTCTGTTGTAAGGGCTGGTTCTCCTTCTCTATGTATCCATTTGCTATGATTTTGGTGTCATTGGGTAGCTATTAGAGTGCTCTAAAGTTGATTCAAGTTTGAGATTCATTCTCTATATATTCTCTGAGAAAAGTTTGCTGGAGTGAAGTGAGGTCTCTGCTTGACTAGCAGTTGTGAGCATTCAACTAGCTCATGTTGTAGACATTGTTTCTCTTTGTGTAAGCATCCATTTCAAGTGAAATTTGTTTTGTTGGAAAGCCCTTGGTGTCTACTACAGGTCTACAAAAGCTCACTGGAGTTCTCTGCATAAGCTCTGAGTAAGAGCATTTTTGGTGTGCAGAGGTCAAAGAAGGATACCTGTGGAGGTCATTCGCGTTTCATCGTTGCTTAGGGGTTGAGATACTTCCCCCATCACGCGAGGTCTCTTGGCCTTCGCTGAATTGCCCTGGCATTCAGTGGAGTGTCATCCATTTTTCGTGCAGATAATCTTTTCCATTGCGGCTACGCCTGCTACAGAACAGTGTTAGCCGCTTGCATGTTTGAGCCCCCATGTCGTAAGCAACTAGGAGTTCAGGCTAACAGATTATCAAGGATTGATGCAGAAGTTGCAGAAATGAAGCTGCGTAGGGATGCTACTTTAGCAAATGATTTTTATTTACAAGAAGCCTTTTTGCACACTCAGGCTGAGTCCCTCATGAGTCAGTTCATAGCTGCCAGTTCCGTCTCAACTGATGCCCATCTCGTAGAGCCTCAAATTTTGAAGGATATGTTAGATTCTTTGAAACAGAAAATCGCTCGTACCTTTAAATTAGCTCGATCCATGTATATACAGGGCATTATAGATGACTCTTAAACCTTGTAGTTATCCCTTTGGGTTCGAGTCCACCATGCATGCTAGTGAGCCGCCGGAATGTAATATGTAATTTTGAAAGGACGCACGCACACCGAAAGGTTGTAGCGTAATCGTTGTACCATTTTTGACTAATGAAAAGGGCGTACATGAAAAAAAAGGTAGTCGATGCCGGACTGTGGTCTGGGCAAATGCCTGAAGTGGAGCGGGAACACGTATTCTTCATATCCTGAGTACTCTGTTATCTCTCTCTCTGTTAATTAAGTTCGGTGATTAATTAAGTCATTGATGAAGTATTAAGTAATCAACATTGCGTAAAGTGACGAGTTGCACGTTATCGCATATTGCAGCGAATAAGATCTAATGTGCAGAATCATGAAGTAGTTGAAAGAGTTAACCCTGAACATTAAGTGGTGTAGCAGTAATTGGAAGTGAGTGGGCAGATTTGGGAAAATCAGGGCCTCTGTTTACAGACCCCTAACCATCCCAAGAACCCAGATTCAATAATTAGTTTAAACAATAAGTTAACAAGTGGCATAAGGCATAATACTTCCTCACTGATTCATAGCTTCAAGCAGACCCCCCAAGAGACGGTTAGACTTGCAGGGAGAAGATTTAGGCAATACTTAGAGAGGTGCCCTGTTCCAGAGCTACCTACTCTAGCCAAACAAGTGGCATTAATCCTAGATGGGTTATTGAGTACCAAATTGAGATCATATGTGTACTTGAAGGACCCCAAGACCATAGAAGAGTAAGTACACATGTGCATAGATATAGAGGATAATCTGGCAGAAGAATTGGAGCTTTCCAAAATCTACAAAAGATTCTGATAGCTCTACAAGTCTCTCTTCCAGACAATCCACGTCCATCGAGGAACTCGCAGAGAAAGTAGCTCAGAAGTTAGGTGTCTCAAGCAAACAGATACCCAAATTTACCCCAGGGAGACGATGTTATACTTGTGGAGGTGACCATTTGGCGAGTGTATGTCCCATTATGGCTCAACCCCAAGTGAATCCTAGTAGCCAATACTGCACCATAGAACAGAGATACACTAATCACACTACGCAAGATTGCCCATACAATAAGCAAGCAGTTAGGCAAACATATCCACAACAGGGCAGGTACCAGAACCAGTATCCACCACAGCAGTACGGTAGGCCCCAGCAACCCTATCAGCCACCCTATCAAGGGCAGCAGAGACCTCAACCAGTTCTAGCACAGCAACTCCCGGCTCTAGCTAATGTGATTCGTAAAGTATACAGCTACAGAAGAAAATTTGAATAGAGTCATAGTCCCAGTAACTCCATTACTTTCATAAAGCGACCCTAGTGACCATAGTTTTGATTCTACACATGTGGACAGCCCCCAGGCTTACTACATGCAGTCCCCTGAACATAGTGAATCCTACTATTGTGAAGAACCAAGTGAACCTAGTTGGGATCCAGAGTATGCAAATGTCATGTACGCCAACCCCAACTCTAGACCTCAACCTAGGCAGGTGAGACCACCTCTTCCTAGCTTCAGATGTCAGGGAGATCACCTCATTCGAGATTGCCCTATGCCTGCCCCTACACAACCCTAATCGGTGACAATTCAAGGCTTTTGTCAAGATTGCGGGAAAGCGCATCTCTTACAAGATTGCCCAAAGAACCCCAATAAATGCCGAAAATCACTCCTATCAATGTCATTGGGTTAGTCGTAGAGTCTTCAGGAAGTGTAACTTCCATTGCACCAGTGCAAGTGGTCACTAGAGCCCAGGCTTTGCAACAAAATCAAGGTATAGGCCAAAAAAAGAGTGCCAAGGTTAGTGAAACTGAGAGCATAACCAAGAAACGGACAAGAGCCTGGAAAGATAGCTGAGAAAGGATGAAAAGACAATGGTCTAAGAAGATGAGTGAATTAGAAGAAAGCATAAAAGAAGCAAAAGCCAAAATTATTGAACTTACCTCTCAAACACACTCTCACATACCACCACCACCTTCATCCCTACCACCTTCCAACCCACCGCATACAACTCCACCACCCCCTAGAGTAGGATCAGTATTAGCTGACCCCACTCCTAAAGACATAGACATGATGCTTAAGGCATATCAGGCCAGAATCCAAGAAGAGCCAAATGTTACAGATCATGGCAGATGCTACCCTAGAGCTGATCTAGAGATAGAGAGAACCAATCTTTGTGCTAAAATGGTAGCGTTGGCTCAGACCATGTTTGAAGCCAGTCGCCTCTTCAACTACTCTTGCTCAGCTAAGGCACAGTTGCACTTTGATGGACTGTTGGAGAAGTTGGAGAGCATAATTGCAAGATATGATAAGGAAGCCATGTCTCAAGGAAGAGCCAAGGCAAGCGAAAGAATAAGCATTCCTCCCCAGGAAGCTTATGTGCCTAATTCCACTGAACCAGACACATCTTCTTCTATGAATCGGTATTCACCAGAATTCCTACGAGAGATTCAAGAAGAAAAATGGGCTAAAGAGAGTGAAGTCCCTCCTCCCATTGAACTTGTGGATGATGCGCATGATCAATTCCCACAAGACATTCCTTCCATTTACGGAGAGCAGGAAAGTACCCAATCTCATGAGAGATTAGACTTTGATTCTAACTCCTTACAAGAACTACCACAATTCACAGGCCCATGGGAAGCAAAGTATACTTGCATGAGAGCACCCATGGTCATGGTAAGAAACGAAGACTCAGTCATACCTAGGAACACAGAGGCTCTAAAGAACACTAAAGTGCAGTGCAATCTCACTTTAGAAGAGTTACTCAAGGTTAGGCCAGAACTATGGAAGCATGTAGCCAATCAAGTGCCAGAAGTAGCAAAACCTCGTTCCTAGGTAGGATCTCATAGAATAGTGGCAAAGATACCCTTGCACAAGATAGGAGACATGAGTGAAGGAGAGGAAGGGAACACCTATCTTCCCATTACCCATCAAGGGTACACTACCAAGGCAATTTTGGACTCAGGTGCAGGAGTTGCAATTGCCACCACTTCCCTATGGAAGTGTTGGGGCAAGCAAGCACTCAGGCCAATGAGAATGAAATTGCAGATGGCCGATGGTCACATTGAGAGACCCTTAGGACTGCTAGAAGGAATAACTCTCACTACATGCGGTGTGGAGTTTGAGCATACTTTTTATATATGTGACTTTAGCAAAAATCAAGCCTATGAGATGATTCTGGGAAGACCATTTATGCGGCAATTGCAAGTGGTACAGGATTGGGGAACCAATTCCTTGTACTTGCAACACTTAGGTCTCACGACCAAAGTTACTCTCAAGGACTATTCTCATAGAGACATACCTCCCATCCAATGGAATCCCATCCATAGAGCCAAAGATGATACTGAGTCGGTGCACTCCATAGGATCAGGGATCCTCACGTATGCATGAAGACACTCAATTGTGGATGTGTAAAGTAGGAGTAGAAGAAGAGAAGAGAGAAAAAGCCAGAGAGATAGGTGCGAAGGAAACCCATATATCAATTCAAGACCCAGCCTATGCACCTGTAGTATTCTTGATGAAGAATTTGAACCTCACGCTTGGGCGGAAATTCTAGCAGCCATGCATGTAGCCATCAATGAAGAACAATGGACACCCCACTGTGACGAGGATGGCTATGACATTTCAATCTTCTCAATAGAGCCAATCATGGGTGATTCGGTTCTTGAAGAATGTGAACCTAGCATTGATGCATTCAAGGATGCAAGAGACTCCGATCTAGAGTCAATTATAATGGACCCTCCTTTTGCATCAGATGAGGAATATTTTTATGAAGTAGAAGCTTACCCTCAGAGACACGGAGAGATTACGAGTGATGTGAGGATAGCCACACAAGTGACCGCCAAGGGTGAAGGCAAGAAAAGAAAGAAAAGAGAAATCACACCAAAGGAGGAAGAACCCCTGTTTGAGGTCCCTGAAAACTTTAAAAAGTATTAGATAGACGATAGGTGAGTCATGATAAGAATGCCTAAACGTGAGGCGCAATCAGGAGAGGCCTATGATAGCAAAGAAACCACCAAGAAAATAGTGGTAGCCATAGAAGAAGGAGAAGAGAGATGCACTTACATAGGGCATGACCTGACGGAAGAAGAAGAGCACGAGTCGATAAACTTGCTAAGAGAATACGGAGATGTATTCGCTTGGAGCTACAAGGACTTGAAAGGTGTAGACCCCGACATATGCTCGCACACTATCCCCATGACCTCATATGCCAAACCCTCTAAACAAAAGCCATACACATACAATGATAATTATGCTGCCAAGATCAAAGAAGAGATAGATCGCTTGGTTGAAGCTGGATTCATCTATGAAATTGAGCACACTGAGTGGGATCCCCCATTGTAGTGGTGCCCAAGCAGAATGGAAAGCTACGTGTGTGCATTAACTTGAAGAAGGTTAATGCAGCCACTATTTGAGATAACTATCCGCTTCCTATCACTGAGCATTTATTAGAAAGGGTAGCAGGCAAGGAAGTGTACAGCTTCCTTGATCGATTCTCCGGCTACAATCAGGTAGCCATTGCTCCAGAAGATCATCATAAGATGGCCTTTGCCACAAAGTGGGGCATATTTGCCTTCCGAGTAATGCCATTTGGTCTTACCAACATGCTAGCCACTTTTCAGAGGCTGATGTGTCATGTCTTTAAAGAGTTCTTGAGGAAGAATTTGGAATTCTACGTTGATGATCTCTGTGCTCATTCCAACATTAGATAGACACATATACCTGAACTCAGACAAATCTTTGACAAATGTAGAGAATATCAAGTCTGCTTGAACCCAAAAAAGTGTGTTTTCATGGTAAGGCAAGGCAAGATTCTAGGACACATAGTGCCAAAGAATGGCATATCTATGGACGAGGAAAAAGTTAGAGCTATTGCAGAGCTACCTAGGCCAAAGAATGTCAAGGAAGTACAAGCTTTCATGGGGCATTGTGGATATTACAGATGTTCTTCACATGTATGCCATCATAGCAAAGCCTCTGTATGGACTTTTGACCAATTTTGAGTGGACGGATGAGTGTGAGAACTCCTTCAATGAGCTTAAACGACGATTATGCTCAGCTCCAATCTTGACCACACCAGATTGGAACAAGCCCTTTCATGTTCACATGGATGCGTCCAATTTTCTATTGGATGTGTACTCGCACAACCTACTGGTGAAGGTAATATGGATCTACCAATTGCCTATGCTAGTAGACAATTGAATGCAGCTAAATGAAATTATACCACCACTGAACAAGAAGGATTAGGCATGGTATACATGGTTAAAAAGTTTAGACACTATTTGCTTGCAAATAAGTTTAAATTTTTTACTGATCATCAAGCACTATTGTACTTGGTAAACAAGCCATGCAATACAGGTAGATTGGTGAGATGGTTTCTGTTACTAATGGAATACGACTTTGAGGTTGCGGTGAGGAAAGGCAAGACTCATTTGAGAGCAGACCATCTCTCGAGACTCACATCTGGAGAGGCCCCACAAGGAGTAGAAGATGATCTTCTCGATGCTTACTTGTTCAATTTGGAAGTTGTACCACAATGGGCTAAGTCATTAGTACCAGTATTGATATACGGGCCTAACCATCGAGTAGTGAACACTCTAGATAGGGAGGTAGTAAAAGCTCAGAAGTACCATATCATGGCAGGAAGTATGTACAAGCATACAGATCAAGGAATATTAGCTTGTTGTGTGGAAGAGGATGAGTACACAAAATGGTTGCAATTAGCACATGTAGGTGCATTAGAGCAACACTACTCAAGGCAAAGAACCTTATAGACATTGAGGAGACTTGGAGTGCACTAGCTGACTATGGAAGCAGATGTCCATAAGTTGTGTAAGGAATGTCCATTCTGTCATATTAGACCACCTGCGGAGCACGCTACTTTGTACCAAGTGTCTCTAGTACCATATTGGAGTGAACCATTAGTAGCCTTTCTGAGGACGAAAACATTCCCTTAAGATATGACATTGGCTAGGCAGAGAAGCTTAGAACAAGAAGTGTTAGACTATACACTCATTGGAGGTAATCTATAGAAACGTGGTAAAGATGGTTACCTAAGATTATGTGTTCATGAGAGCGAATATCTTAAGATCTTGGAAACTGCTCACCAAGGGGTAGCAGGAGGACATTTTGGACCAGATCAGGTGATCAAGGCAATACTATTTGCAGGTCTCTAGTGGCCCACCCTTCACATGGATGCACATACCTACGTGAAGAGGTGTGATGTTTGTCAGCGAACTCAGTATCCTATATGCAAAGATGAGATGCCACTAAAACCTATGATGGGTGGGCGTGCATTCTCTAAGTGGGGAATAGACTTTGTCGGTCCTATTAATCCCCCAGCTAAGGATTCTCATGCAGAATACATTATTGTGGCCACTGATTATCTAACCAAGTGGGTAGAGGTAAAAGCTACAACAAAGAATGATGCTCAGATGACCGCGAAGTTCTTATTTGAGAATGTGTTCACTAGATACGGGCTACCTATAGAGCTAGTAAGTGATAGAGGCACTCACTTCTTGAGTCAAGTTGTTGAAAATCTTCTCCAAGAATTCTTGGTAGTACATAAGAAGTCTACTCCCTATCATCCACAAGCTAATGGGCAAGCGGAGAGCACTAATAAGATTCTATGCAATGTGTTGACCAAATTAGTGAATAACAAACGCTCTGATTGGGACAAACACCTACACCATGTTGTTTGGGCATATCGAGTTGCCTTTAAAACGGTGCTCCAAGCCACACCCTTTCAGATGGTATTCGGCCAAAATGCAGTGCTACCATTGGACTTTTTGATACCTACATTGAAAGTAGCACAAGAGCATCAGTGGACAGGGCATGAACTCTCTTTTAGGATCTTTGATCTTGAACGGCTAGGTGAAACAATACTGAGAGCGGCCGCAGGAATATATGCAGCTAAGAAAAGACAGAAAGCATATTTTGACACACACGTGAAGGATAAGGGCTTAAAAGCAGGAGACCTAGTCCTAGTCTACACCTTGAAGCAACATGCACGGAAATTAGAGAAGAGAGGCTATGGACCAATGATTATCAATAGGATCTCCATGAGTGGAGCAGTTCAATTAGCCACTCTAGAATGTGACATCCTACCAAGTGACATCAGTGGATGCAGAGTCAAGTTATATCAGGAACCCCTCAGAGAGGAGATGTCAAATCGACTCAATACTGCAAAGAGGCATATCATATGGCTATGTGCGAAGTCTCAGGTGTAAGTTCCCATAGAATAATTGACTGACGTCCTTTTGTAACCTTAGAGATAGGACAAGGAAAGAGTGCAAGAATTGTACGGGCCTTAATTGACTCAGGTGCAGCCACTAGTGCAGTTAAACTCTCTTACTGTCAAGAATTGAAATTAAGTGTCAATCCTATAGAAGCATATCTCATAGGATTGGGAGGTTTCCAACTCTTGCATGGGCGAGGTGGAACTTCCCCTATACATCCAAGATGTTCTTATGACAGTCAAGGTGCTAGTGTGTCAAGACGAGCACCTCCCTGAGCCTCTTGTCTTGGGTCAAGACTGGATCTATGATCATGCAGTCAACCTAAACCTAAGAAGTGGACTTCTTCAGGTCTGGGTAAATCAGAACCGCATTACACTTGAGTTAGAAAATGAAGCACTCAAGAAACTAGGAAAGGCACACACTCCTGGTCCTTCCAGGACTACACATGAAAATGACGATGTTATTCTTGTCCAAAACTATGTGATGCAGAGAGATGATTGTCTCAACAAAAAAGTCAAGGATTCGGTGGAACTCCCTTCTTTTCCAAAGGCCATAGGGATACGACAACCACAGGCGGATCAAATGCAGAAGAAGCAGATGACCTATGCTCGAATCCAAAAGAAAGTACGAAGCACGGTGTCTCAGCCACCAAAACAAGTGTGGGTGCAGAAAGGCGACCAACTTGTTGCGGTCTAGTCACAATCACTGGCTCAACTTCATATTAGTGATCGACGATAGGACACTAATAAGAAGTCCTTCAAAAATTCTTCTACTAAAGTGAAGTCTATCTGGGTACCCAAGAAGTCGATGAAGGCTGACCCACAATCAAGACAAATTTGGGTGCCTAAGGCTTGCTTGCGGGCTCAAATAGCCACACACAGACCACACCATGTACAACATGGTTCACTCACTCGAACAGTTGATATCCACTCTTATTCGACATGCACGAACACATATTCGCCAATGAGCACGAGCAGAATCATTTGTAAATGGGTCCCTAAAAAGCCTCATTTCCAAGCAGACACTCTCATAAAGCCCTCCAGAGTCTCCACAAAACCAAAACCAAAAGTCATCCACTGTGTTTGGCAGCCCAAAGCCTGTAATAAACCCCTCGAACCCCATTTGTAAATTCATCTCCACCTACTAACTGCATCATCCTTACACTGCTATCTTTCCTTTTAGCTCATAGGACTATTCATTCACTAACTACACACACAATCATTGAGCACTCACTGACCTACTAACCTATCACTTACCTCATGTTAATGTTGTAGCGGGGACAAAAATTGTTCTATCTTGTCCATTACAATGTTAACACATGCTTCTTTATTCTCACAGAACCAGCAAACAAGCAGTAACATGGCAAAAGAAGGAGGCACCAGTTCCCAGGGGGGTCCAGTGCCCAAATTGTGGATATGGAAACTCTTCTCCTCGAACCACAACTCACCAAGAGGCCTCAGGAACTCAGGGTGGTGCATCTCCTCCCAATTCAGAACCCTCCGTAGGGGCACACGTCACAAGTAGGCAAATATGCACATTGGTTCAGCGATGTTGCCAGTCCATTGGGTGAGGGCACCTACTTTTGGGAAGCAGAAATTGAATTTAATGGCAAATGGGGAAGATATCATTTCTTTACCCGTGAATTCGAGAAGTATTAGGATGCAGAAGTAATGAGATTTGTCTAGACCAAAGCGGGCTTGGATAGCTACTTTAGGGCACTCTTACCTAGGCTTGATTTCCTATGTTGCTCCTACCTGATCAGTACCATCACCCCTAGCAGAGCCAAGGGAGGCGATAGTACCTTTGTGCTTCCCTCATTAACGCTAGGCCACGAGCTAAAAAGATTCAAACTGACCCTCAACCTAGTACGGGAGGCCTTGGACCTGAATGGCATGCACATTCCCACAGAGAAAGACACATTGATCCCGGGAAGAATGAAACACAAATATCTTAACAAATTAAAGGATATGGTCACTATGACACCTACCATCGCCCTCCACCTACGCACAATCATGCAACACGTCGCCTTTCCAGCCCAAGAGCGCTTCACCATGCCACCCAAAAGAATTTGGTTTAGCTTGTACTTGGCAGAGAAAGAAAACCTCACAATCAATCTACCCCACTAGATCATATATCAAATCCACTTAGCACATCAGTGCTGGAATAAGAAACATAAGAATGTGCTTCATGAATGATGTGCGCTAACAAGGATCATTTACAGGTGCTTAGCTTATGATGTGCCTATTCAAAGAGCATTAGTGTGGTCCCCAGCCCAAGAATTCCAGAGACGACTATCAACAACAGGGCCACCATCGAAGAAAATGAGGGGTGCAGTTCAAATACCCTGTGCACAAGCAAGAGGTGCCACCCACACACCAAAGGTGACACCACCTCAAACACGACGTGTCCGTCCATTTACGATTCGCTTATCAAGACAGAGTGCAGAAGGACCCAATCTTGTTTTCCCTCCGATTCCATCTGACCTGGAGTTCCCACAGGGCTACACCCTGGATGATTTTACAGATGAAGAAATTGCCCGCATGATTAATGAGGTCAATCTTGGGATGGAGGAAGAGCAGACTAGGGGACCCCAACCAACCACAGGAATTTCCGCTCCTACCCAACCTGAAGTAGTGGAAGTAGACGAAGATGAAGAAGAGACTGAAGATGAAACAGACGAGGAACATGACCAGGAGCAAGAAGAAACCTCGGCACTAGTTGGTGCCCCAACCTACACGGGGCAAATCAAAAGATTGTATGAAACTATGAAAAGAGTCCAAGAGCACCACAAATTGTCACTGGAAACAGGGAAGATGCTAATAAGTCAGATGTTGGGAGAAGAAGGGGTGGACAACCAATTTATTGAGTCTTTGAACCTTCATGCTGACGCGCTTGGTCTGGATGAAGCCATTCATTCAGCTCTAGCTTACATTCATCGTTTTGAGAAACGAGTGCCTACCCGTCCCCTTCACTCCGAAAAGCAAATTCACATAAATGTATCAACACTAGGAGATACCACACAGACGGACGAACATCAGGCGGCACCACCATCACCACACTCCTCACCTCTCACTGCACAATTCACTTCGCCCCATGACACTACCACCCCAACTTCCACAATCACCACATATGTCATGGGAATTCCTCTCTCTCCAGGCATCCAATTCGGAGGGGTTACACATCCCACAACACTATTCACGAACATCACATCCACCGCGCCTTCCGTTCCCATTCACACAGTCACACACACTTTTGACACAATGGAGACATCACCAGCCACAGCACCACTCCCTCCCCACACTGGCAGCCACAATCTCCCATACCCCCTCCACCCACATCACCACTTGATTCCACTTCATACATGATCCCCTTTCCCTTCCCCATCCCCCCTGCATCATCTCCTTTCCCAGCATTCTTAAATGTAAATAGTGTGTTTTCTACTTTACATCAATGTGTATATCAACTACAGAGTGAATATCAGACTCTCAAAGATCGCCATCGTCAATTAACTACGGATCACCAGCAACTACAGAGGCGGCTTGCGACTATAGAAGAAGAAAATCCTGACTTGAATCAACAATATACTATGCTTGAACACGCCCACCAAATCGTATTGGAAGCCCCCCAGCAATCTGAGTCTTCTAAAGTTAAGAAATTAACAGCTTTACTTGAACTCTATCAGTCAGAGAATGTCAAAGTTCGGTGCAACCTAACGTTATTACGAAAGCACATGGCCACGGCCCTAGAAGAAAATAAATGACTTCAAAAGCATAATGAAGAAAACCTAGAAGCTGCGATGGAAGGTTCCCCCCATGAGATCGACCCACAACAATTTTAAAGCAGTCCCTTCAGATATAATGAAAACAATTCTGGAAAGCTATGCTGATCTACTGGAAGCACATGATGATATGGAGAAAGAATGAGATACACTGCGTCGCGAGCTAAGGGAGCAAGAAGAACAACCCAAGATCATAGAGGCGGCATTGACTTCAGAGGATGTAAAGGTGCTGAAAGAGCACGTTGAAGAATTGCAAAAGAAGCTACTTGAGTATGAAAGACAACCCTCTCCAATTATCGAGCCAGAGCCAGGCGAATTGGTGCCCATAGAAGTGGATGAATCATATGAGGAACCCTATGTTCCTATGCCTATGTCAGGCGTCCAGCAAACATTGGAAGGAATGGACACCCTGGAAGTCGAAGCACCCGAATGGCTTTAGAAACTCGAAAAGACAGTCAAACCCCATGAAGATCGTGTTGCAGTTCAAATCCAATCAATGGCTAAATTGGAGGACACTATCATAAACTTCGAGTACTTTAGGCACATGTCATCGCTCGATAAGAACTCACGACGCTCAATATGTGCCTTACTGTGTGCTCTTAGCAGATTAGAATGCGGAGATTCAACGAAGGTGTGGCAAAGCCCCGACTTTTGCCACTCAATTTGGTCTTGAAGATTTACCTGAACGTGCGAAACAAGGATCAATTTTCCAACCCACCTGGCGGATTCGTCTCCTTGAAACATATCCAAAAATGGTCCGCACATGGAACAACATGCCACTATTTATCAAGTATAATCCATGTTACGTTCCAATCCTACAAAGACGCACCTAGCCCGAGTTTGCCATTGCTGTAAAGAACATCAAAGGCTACGCAAAATGGTTGAATTATGTCTATCTAGCACCTCCACAAGGATAGGCCTCAGTTGCATATATGATTTCCACCATTCGTCACTGGAGTCTCAAACTACGCAACACCCCTGATGTGATGGCACAAATGTGTATGAAGATATTTGAATTAATGTTAATCACGTTCAGAACATTCAAAAACATTAAAGATCCACATTTCTCAGGAGTTGGCTTCACCGCAGGCAACCTAGACTTGGTGTATGACATGAGCACAACCGCCTCAATCAATGTAATATATGCCTGGCATGCCAAAATAAAGTACCTCCCAACTTGATACAAACAAACTTTTGAAGAGATGTTCGTCACAGGGTTCTGGGAATACCACTCTGAAATATTCGTACCCAAACCCTCACATCTACTCCAACTGTTCGCTGTGGAGAGGACCTTACACTCAGATCAATTACGGATGCCACATCCGGACATTCCAGGGCCAGTAGATTGGGACACTTTATTAATAGACCTAGGACGAGGGTTGCGGCTGGAAGAACATCACCTCACTTCAAATGTGGTGGAATACTATGTCAAATGCTCAGCCAAACAAGGGTCTATCAGAGATGATAGACGTGAGAGAGGGGCGGTGTTGGCAGCAGTCAAAATACCCAAGGACCCACAAGACAAGGAAGCCAAAGAAGGGAGTGGTGTTGGCAACAGTCAAGGCACCCAAGGACCCACAAGACAAGGAATCCAAAGAAGGGAGTCAGAGCAAGGATCAAGCAAGCAAAGTAGTCAATGTAGATCTGGCAAATAGGCCCTTAAATTTTTCCAAATATTTCCCAAATAGTGATTTTAGTCACTCCACACCATTGTAAATACCATTCTACCTTTTTGTAGCTCAATTTCATGCAATCCAAGGAGTCCTTGAGCTTGAGGAGCATTAGAAGTACCTATCTATCAATTTTCATAATTTTATGAGCTCGTTTGAGCCTCCAAATTAGCCTAGGAACCTACTTTTTAACTAGGCCGGACACTAGGTTTGGATAGGACCAAAGCTAGTCAAAAACTGTAAAAAGAGCTAGAGAGCTCATTTTTTAGGGTAGCTTGTTGTAGATTTGAGCTTGTATGAGAACTCTTTTGCAATAGAAGTTACTCCATTGCCTCTCTCTTTGTTCTTGCCTTGTGTGCACGTGTGTGTGATGTTAGTGTGCTTCTCACTCACACACTTGTGCCATCACTTGTTCGAGGTCTTCATACCATCCTCATGTCTTCCCGGATTGACATTAAAGGAGGTGCTACTCATCACTGAGCTACATATCTTTACACACAAATGAATTGGTGTCTGTTGGAGTTCGAGGTCTGCATAAGGACACGAAATACACAAAGAAGAAGAAGAAGCTTGAAGCACAACACACAATATTGAATGTATTACCACTAGAATGTACAAAGATAAGTAACCCGTTAGGGCAATATATGTATATACAAGCTGGGGAAAAAAACATCCTAAAGAGTGAAAAAAGTGCACCGACCATCCTAGTGTGTTCACACACATCACTAACTAAATATATCAACAAATCCCCCCTAGGAGTGATGCAGTGAACAAGGAGCTGGCACTCATGTATAAGGAAGTGCCAAACTATGTGGAATCAATCGACAAAAGGAAGTAAGCCCAAAGCTTTGTGGAAAGCTTCAAACTTCTCCTAAGGCAGAGCCTTCGTGAAAAGGCCTGTAATGTTCTCCTATGTGGGCACATATGCCAAGCTAATCTCTCTAGCAGAGAACCTCTCCCTAACGTAATGACAATGCACTTCGATGTGCTTAGTGCGAGCAAGGAACATAGGGTTCTTCACAACTGTCGATGTGCTTTGACTTTCAATGAAGATGGTGGTGGAAGAAGACTGACCAACACCCAAATCACCCATAAGGCATTTGAGCCACACACACTCAATAGTCATTGTGAAAGATGCCCTATACTCCCCCTCACAACTCGAAGTGGCCATAGTACGCTGCTTCTTGCTCAACCAAGATATGCATGAGCTACAAAGAATGAAGCAAAAACCACTGGTGGACACACAAGTGTCATAGCAAGCAGCCTAGTTAGAATCAAAAAAACATGTAAATCTACTGGTAGTGATCCCCCTTGGGATAAAACAATTCAAGTAGTTGGGTATCACTCAAGTAGCGAAAGATGCACTTAACCACCTGCCAATCGTAGACACCTGGTGTTGGCAGCAGTCAAGGAACCGAAGGAGCCACAAGACGAAGAGAGTCAGAGCGAAGGGACAGCACAAGCAGACATGGCAGTCAAAGAAGATCTGGCAAGTAGGCCTATAATTTTCCTCATGAAGAAGCAAGTACGAGCATTCACGCAGATCTAGCACTAAGGCAACCTTTAATTTTTCAAAACCTTTACACCAATTAAAAGTGATTCTCATCACTAATAACCCCTGTAAATACCATGTTCACCTTTTTGTAGCTCCATTTTGTGCAAGCCAAGGAGTCCTTGAGCTTGAGGAGCTTTAGAAGTATCTACCTGCCAATTTTCATATTTTTTAGATCTCGTTTGAGCCCTCTAATAAGCCCTGGAACCTAATTTTTAACTAGGCCGGACACTAGGTCTGAACAGGGCCAAAGCTAGTCAAAAACTATAAAAGGAGCTAGAGAGCTCATTTTTGAGGTTGGATTGTAATTGAAATGAACTAGTAAGAGCTTTTTGAAAGTAATCTAAGAACTCCATTGCTTCTCCCTCTTTGTCTTGCCGTGTGTGCGCGTGTGTGTGTATGTGTGTGCATGTTTGTGTGCTTCTCACTCACGCACTTGTGCCTCCACTTGCTCGAGGTCTTCATACCATCCTCACGTCTTCCCGGATTGACATTAAAGGAGGTGCTACTCATCACTGAGTTACACCAAATTTTGGCGCCGTTGCCGGGGAACGAACTTTGAGGACGAGCGTGTGATGGTAAAACGTAGAGTTGACGCGTTGGAGTTGTAGGTATTTTCTTCACTTTCATCTATTTTCGTGTTTTTCCTTCACCATCTTCATCACCCTCATCATCATCACCATCTCCCACCTCCATCTCCATCATCGCGAAAATTTCTGTTTTTTGATCATATCACCTTCTCCACCTCATTTCCCTCATTTCACTTGTGAGAGAGAGCGAGAGAGCGAAATTGTGTGTGCTGTTTTTGCATGTTTCTTGAGTTGTCTTGCAGGTACAGGTCACATCATCGTCCCCAGCACTCTGCGCAGGTACGGAATTCGAAGTAACTGTCTGTGTGTCGCCGACCTCTGTCAATCGCGACCGATAGAAAAAACGCTCAAACTACCAAACAAAGTGCAAAACCATGATCTACAAGCCTAGAGCTTCCCAAAAATGTGCTTAGAATTTTGAAACTCCTCAGATTTCTGTCAATCGCGATCGCTCTGTCAATCGCGATCGACAAACCGCGACGGACAGACCTGTCAATCGCGATCGACCAGTCAATCGCGATCGACAGCCCACGATGGCTGTCAATCGCGACCGACAGAGTCAACGACCGATTGACCACGACCGACGGACCATACGCGTGACACGTGTCAATCGCGATCGAGCCATCAATCGCGATCGACTCATCAATCGCGACTGACAGCCCACGACGGCTCTGTCAATCGCGACCGACACAGTCAACGATTGTTTGACTACGACGGACAGACCCTCGCGACCGACTTGTCAATCGCGATCGACCCATCAATCGCGATCGACAGAGTCAACGACTGTTTGACCACGATTGACTAAATTTTCGGCCACGTGTCAATCGCGACTGACAGCCACGACGGACCTGTCAATCGCGATCGACACGTCGATCGCGACTGACCTGTCAATCGCGATCGATAGACTTTGTGAACACGTTAGAAGGGCAAATTGGGTCAAATTTTTAAGGCAAAATAATGTTCTAAATTTTAGCCAAGTGTGGGACAAACACTAGGGTGTAGCATTGCATTACGAGGGCATGACCCAAGTAACTCGAGAATTCCGTTCGCCTGTTAACCTAGTTTAATCCTGTTTTAGCCCCAAAACCCTGAATTGGCATAACTTTCTCATACGAAATCCGTTTGCCGTGATTTTTGTTTTGTTGGAAAGCTCGCAGGGAGTACAACAAAAACATCGACGGGTCATGGTTAAATTAAGATCAGGAATATTATCTAGGGTATTTTGAAGTTGACCATACCCAGGGGGAACAAAGTTCAGGGATCTCTAGAGTTGTGTCCAAAAAATCATAGTGCAAATTGGTGAAGTGTTACATGAATGGAAGTGCTTGGTACGGTCTTTTGAATTTAAGTCTTGAGCTAACGGTGGGCCTTTTACAGGTCCTTTGAGAGCAGCAAAGGGTACGCAAGGCAAGAGTAAGTGCAGGCTTGAGAACACGCGTCCTGGGCACACCAGGGCAACAATACAAGGAAAGGAACTCAAGGTTGGAAAACCCGCAACACCCTCTGTCAATTCTTAGTCTAGGCTAAGTGCGGGTAGTGTTAGAAGTAATTCCAGGCAACGATAGGCACGAGATAAATCAAAGACTATCTAAGAAATCAAGTGCAAGTCAAGAGATAACCTGTGTGTGTGCGAACGACAACCTTAAAAGGAAAAGAACCTAACATGAAATGACCAAACTAAAGTGCGAAATTAAACTCAAGTATTCCTGACGACGTGATATCAGACAAGAGTATAAACACGATAATCAACATAAAAAGAACCAAGTAACCGATACAAAAGGACTCAGAAACGTGGTTGTACCTGGGAAAAATTGGGTTAATCAGTTAGGCATATGAACCTTAGATCAGGACGACACCTAGTAAGAGAGAGACAAAGCCTTAGGTCTTTAGAGGCTAGTGTCAATCATACTGCAAGGTCTTGGGCCAAGCAGTTGAGTCACCACTCGCATTACCCTAGCTCTGATACCAGTGAATCAGAGATGTCTCAAGGCATGGACAAACCTACGGGAAGTTCAGGTGTGCCATACTTGCACAGGGTAGAAGGCCCTTACAAAACACAGTTGGAATACCTTAGGACCAACCGATTAGGTGCTAGCATCTATGAGGACGGCCTAGGAAGATCCGTGGTCCAGATTAAAAACCCTGACCAATCCATAGGACTAGAGCACCTAGCTGTCAAGTTTGAAAGCGGAGCATACATGGACAAAGAAGGAACCATATACGTAGTCACCAGTCACCCAAATAGGACAGATGAATTTGGGAATGTAATCTCAGAAGCGGACTTAGGTGACTTGGAACAAGGAAACATGGGTATAGAACCTAGAACCCCCCGAGGCAAATCTGTTCTCACTAGGATTATCACACCTGAGTGGGTTCCCCAAGACAACAAGAGCATAGATCTGCTTCTGAACCGAGAGACTGACGAAGCCTTTTGGAGGAATAAATCTGATCGGCCAATGGATATAGGAACTATCATGATCTATGAGTTTAAGGATCCTGATAGCCCAGGTAGAGTGACCTACTTAGATCACGCTTCGGAGAGGATCTTTGTGGTGACAGAAAATGATAGGCATGCTTACACTTGGAAGGGCGAATTTGTTTTTCCCCAACCAAGATCGAACGTATCCTATGGTCACCCTGGAGCTGGAACATCCCAAGCTCATGGAATGCAAAGAGACAGAAGTAGAGATAGACCAGAAGTAAGCTTTGCCAACCCAGTGGGCAGAGAAAGAACGAGGACGGAAACAAATAGAGTAGAACCTGAGATACTTAGAGCTCACAGGAATCAAAGAAATACGGATGAGTTTCCTCTACCACGACCTAGAGAGCACACAAGGACTTTGAGACCAACTCAGCTAGTTAAGTCCATGAAGAATTACTTCGATGGCACCGGAGATCCATACGATCATGTGGCCGAGTTCAGGCAAGTCTTGAGAGCTGAACAAGTGGAGGATCTATTCACGCAGTACAATGCCTTCGGTCTAACCCTTAGGAACACTGCCCTGACATGGTTTCAGCCACTAAATGAGAGGCAGTTTAGGAGCATAGACCAACTCCTAGAAGCTTTCATTATTCAATTCTCGAAGAGTGGCATAAGGCATAATACCTCCTCGCTGATTCACAGCTTCAAGCAAATCCCGCAAGAGACCGTGAGACTTGCAGGAAGGAGATTTAGGCAATATCTTGAAAGATGCCCTGTTTCGGAGTTACCCACACCAGCCAAGCAAGTGGCTTTATTCTTGGATGGATTGCTAAGTACTAAATTGAGATCTTATGTGTACTTGAAGGACCCTAGGACCATAGAAGAGTGCGTACGCATGTGTATTGACATTGAGGATAACCTAGGGGAGGAGTTAGAGCTTTCCAAGATAAAAAAAGATTCGGATAGTGCCTCTAACCTCTCTTCCACGCAATCCACATCAATCGAGGAACTTGCAGAGAAAGTAGCTCAGAAATTAGGTGTAACTAGCAAACAAATCCCAAGGTTTGCCCCTGTGAAAAGGTGCTATACTTGTGGCGGCAACCACATGGCGAATGTATGCCCCATTATGGCTCAGCCCCAAGTAAATCCTAGTAGCCAGTACTGCACCATAGAACGAAGGTACACCAATCACACCGCACAAGATTGCCCATACAACAAGCAGGCAGTTAGGCAACCCTACCCTCAGCCATACCCTCAGCAGGGAAGGTACCAGAACCAGTACCCTCCACAGCCATACGGCAGGCCACAGCAACCTTATCAGCAACCATATCAAGCCCAACAAAGGCCTCAACCTGTGTTAGCACAACAACCCCCAGCCCCAGCCAATGTGATTCCGGTAAAGTATACTGCTGCTGAAGAGAACCTGAATAGAGCTATAGTCCCTGTAACATCCTTGCTTTCTGAAAGTGACCCCAGTGACCATAGCTTTGATTCTACACATGTCGATAGTCCCCATGCTTACTACATGCAATCTCCTGAGCATGGTGAGTCTTACTATAGTGAAGAGCCAAATGAACCTAGTTGGGAGTCAGATTACACAAACGTCATGTACGCAAACCCCAATCCTAGACCTCAACCTAGGCAGGTAAGACCCCCATTCCCTAGAGGACCGTGCTACAGATGCCAAGGAGATCACCTCATTCGTGATTGTCCCTTACCTCCACCTACACAACCCCAGTCAGTGACGATCCAAGGCTTTTGCCAAGAATGTGGAAAGGAGCATCTCTTACGAGATTGCCCTAAGAATCCTAATAATATGCCAAAAATCACCCCTATTAACATTATTGGGTTGGTGGTAGACTCCACAGGAAGTGTGACGTCCACTGCACCAGTACAGGTCGTGACTAGAGCTCAGGCATTGCAGCAGAATCAAGGGGTAAACCAGGATAAGAACCCAGAGGCTAGTGAAACCGAGAGCATAACAAAGAAAAGGACTAGAGCGTGGAAAGATAGTCGGGAAAGAATGAAAAGACAATGGGCTAAAAAGATGAGTGAACTTGAGGAAAGCATAAGAGAAACCAAAGCCAGGATAACTGAACTCACATCTCAAACCCCCTCTCACACTATCCCACCACCACCATTCCCATCGCCATCCGACCCGCCACCTTCCAACCCACCTCATATGATTCCACCACCCCCTAGAGTAGGATCAGTATTAGCTGATCCCACTCCTGAAGGTATAGACATGATGCTTAAAGCATATCAGGCCAGAATCCAAGAAGGGCCAAATGTCACGGATCATGACAAGTGTTACCCTAGAGCTGACCTAGAGATAGAAAGAACCAAGCTGTGCGCGAAAATGGTCGCATTGGCTCATACTATGTTTGAAGCCAGTCGCCTTTTCAATTACTCGGGCTCAGCCAAGACGCAATTACACTTGGATGGACTTCTAGAGAAGTTAGAGGGCATAATTACAAGATCTGCCAAGGAAGAAGAAAATCAAGAAAGAGATAACTCAAGCAAAAATAGGACCCATTCCCCACCGAAAGCTTATGTGCCAAATTCCACTGAACCAGACAACCCCCCCCCTCCTTAGAAAGAATAGAGAACCTAATGGCACAATCACAAAAGGAACCAGCCTCTCAACACAAGGATAAGGCAAGTGAACGAGTAAGCATTCCTGCTCAAGAAGCCTATGTGCCTGAAGCCTATGTGCCTAACTCCACGGAGCCGGACACATCATCTTCTATGAATCGGTTCACACCAGAATTCCTACGTGAGATTCAAGAAGACAAATGGGCTAAGGAAAGTAAAGTCCCTCCTCCCATTGAACTTGTGGATGAGGCACATGACCAATTCCCACAAGACATCCCATCCATTTATGGAGAGCAGGAAAGTACCCAATCTCAAGAAAGATTAGACTTCGAGTCTAATTCTTTACAAGAACTACCCCACTTCACAGGCCCATGGGAAGCAAGGTCCACCTGTATGAGAGCACCTACAGTCATGGTAAGGAACGAAGATTCAGTCATACCTAGGAACACAGAGGTAGTGAAGAACACCAAAGTGCAATGCAATCTCACTTTGGAAGAGCTGCTTAAGGTTAGACCAGAAGTGTGGAAACATGTAGCCAAACAAGTACCTGAGATAGCAAAACCTCGTTCCCAGGTAGGATCACATAGGACAGTGCCAGAGATACCCTTGGATAAGATAGGAGATATGTGTGAAGGTGAAGAAGGGAACACCTATCTTCTCATTACTTACCAGGAGTACACCACCAAGGCAATTTTGGACTCAGGTGCAGGAGTTGCAATTGCCACCACTTCCCTATGGAAGCGTTGGGGCAAGCCAGCACTCAGGCCAACGAGAATGAAATTGCAGATGGCCGATGGTCATATTGAGAGACCCTTAGGATTGCTAGAAGGAATAACTCTCACCACCTGTGGTGTCGAGTTTGAGCATACATTTGCTATATGTGACTTCAGCAAAAATCATGCCTATGAGATGATTTTGGGAAGACCATTTATGCGACAGTTGCAAGTGGTACAAGACTGGGGAACCAACTCCTTGTATTTGCAACACTTAGGTGTTACGACCAAAGTCAATCTCAAAGATTACTCTCATAGAGATGTACCTCCTATCCAATGGAATCCCATCCATAGAGCCAAAGATGAGACGGAATCTGTGCATTCCATAGGCTCAGGATCCTCATGGATGCATGAAGACACCCACTTATGGATGTGCAAAGTAGCAATAGACGAAGAGAAGAGGGAAAAAGCCAGAGAGGTAGGTGCAAAAGAAACCCATAGATCAATCCAAGACCCAGCCTATGCACCTGTAGTTTTTCCAGACGAAGAATTTGAACCTCACGGCTGGGCAGAAATTTTAGCAACCATGGATGTAGCCATCAATGAGGAACAATGGACACCTCACTGTGATGAGGATGGCTATGACATTTCAATCTTCTCCATAGAGCCAATCATGGGAGAGGCAGTTCTAGAAGAATGCAAACTGAGCCCTTATGCATTTGAGGATGCAAGTGACTCCGATCTAGAGTCAATCATTATGGACCCACCATTTGCATCAGATGAAGAATACTTCCATGAAGTAGAATTTCAACCCCAGAGGCATGGAGAGCTTACAAATGATGTAAGATTAGCGACACATGTGACCCCGAAGGAAGAAGGGAAGAAACGAAAGAAGAGAGAAGTCTCACCAGAAGAGGAAGAATCTTTGTTTGAGGTCCCAGAAAATTTTAAGAAGTATGAGATAGATGACAGGAGAGTCATGATCAAAATGCCGAAACGAGAGGCACAATCAAGAGAGGCCTATGATAACAAAGAAACCACCAAGAAAATAGTAGTGGCCCTAGAAGAAGGAGAGGAGAGATGCACGTACATAGGCCATGACCTAACAGAGGAAGAAGAGCAGGCGTTAATTGCCTTGCTAACAGAATACAGAGATGTATTCGCTTGGAGTTATAAGGATTTGAAAGGTGTTGATCCTGATATATGCTCACACACTATCCCCATGACCTCAGATACTAAACCCTCTAAGCAAAAGCCCTATACATATAATGATAATTACGCTGCTAAGATCAAAGAGGAGATAGATCGACTGGTCGAAGCTGGATTTATCTATGAAATTGAGCACACTGAATGGGTATCCCCCATCGTAGTGGTGCCCAAGAAAAATGGAAAGCTGCGCGTGTGCATTAACTTGAAAAAGGTTAACGCAGCCACAATTCGAGATAACTATCCGCTTCCCATCACAGAACATCTCTTAGAAAGAGTGGCAGGCAAGGAAGTGTACATCTTCCTTGATGGATTTTCGGGTTACAATCAAGTAGCCATAGCTCCAGAGGATCTGCATAAGATAGCCTTTGCCACAGAATGGGGCATTTTTGCTTTTAGAGTAATGCCATTTGGGCTTACCAATGCACCGGCTACCTTCCAGAGGTTGATGTGCCATGTGTTTAAGGAGTTCCTGAGGAAGAACTTAGAAGTCTATGTTGATGATCTTTGTGCCCATTCCAACATTAGGCAAACCCATATTCCTGAACTCAGACAAATCTTTGACAAATGTAGAGAATATCAAGTCTGCCTGAACCCAGAAAAGTGCGTTTTTATGGTCAGGCAAGGCAAGATTCTAGGACACATAGTGTCAAAGAATGGCATATCTACTGACGAAGAGAAAGTGAGAGCTATAGCAGAGCTACCTAGGCCAAAGAATGTCAAGGAAGTACAAGCTTTCATGGGGCATTGTGGCTATTACCGACGGTTTATACACATGTATGATGTCATTGCAAAGCCCATGTACAGACTTCTGACTAACTTTGAGTGGACGGATGAATGTGAGAATTCCTTCCAGGAGCTTAAACGAAGATTATGTTCAGCACCAATCTTGACCACACTAGATTGGAATAAGCCATTCCACGTTCATGTGGATGCATCCAATTATGCCATTGGATGTGTACTCGCACAACCTACTGGTGAAGGTAATATGGATCTTCCAATTGCCTATGCTAGTCGACAATTGAATGCAGCTGAACGAAATTACACCACTACGGAGAGAGAAGGCTTAGGCATGGTATATGCAGTTAAGAAATTTAGACATTATTTGCTTGCAAACAAGTTTAAATTTTTTACTGACCATCAAGCATTGTTATATCTCGTAAACAAGCCATGCAATACAGGAAGATTAGTAAGATGGTTTCTCTTCCTAATGGAATATGATTTTGAGGTTGTGGTAAGGAAAGGTAGGACTCATTTGAGAGCAGATCATCTCTCTAGGCTCACATCGGGAGAAGCCCCACAAGGAGTATCAGATGATCTTCCTGATGCTTACTTGTTTAATTTGGAAGTTGTACCGCAGTGGGCTAATCCATTGGTACCAATATTGACATACGGGCCTAACCATCCTGTAGTAAACACATAGAATAGAGAGGTTGTGAAAGCTCAAAAGTACCACATCATGGCAGGAAGCATGTACAAGCACACAGATCAAGGAATCTTGGCTTGTTGTGTGGAAGAAGACGAGTACAATAAATGGTTGCATTTAGCACATGTAGGTGCATTAGAGCAACACTATTCAAAGCAACGAACCCTACAAACACTAAGGAGATTCGGAGTGCATTGGCCAACTATGGAAGCTGATGTCCAAAAGTTGTGCAAGGAATGCCCGATCTGCTGCACTAAACCACCTGTGGAACACGCCACTCTTTATCAAGTATCCATAGTGCCAGATTGGAGTGAACCACTAGTATCCTTCCTGAGGACGAAAACATTCCCTCCAGACATGACTCTGGCTAGGAAAAGGAGTTTAGAACAAGAAGCCCTGGATTACTCACTCATTGGTGATAATCTATATAAGCGTGGTAAAGATGGTTACCTGAGGCTATGTGTCCATGAAAGTGAATATCTTAAGATCTTGGAAACTGCTCACCAAGGTGTAGCAGGAGGACACTTTGGACCAGATCGGGTGATCAAGGCAATACTATTTGCGGGCTTCTGGTGGCCTACCCTTCACATGGATGCACATACCTATGTGAAACGATGTGATGTCTGTCAGAGAACTCAGTATCCTATACGTAAAGATGAGATGCCACTGAAACCTATGATGGGTGGACGTGCATTCTCTAAGTGGGGAATAGACTTCGTGGGTCCTATGAATCCCCCAGCTAAGGGTTCCCATGCAGAATATATCATTGTTGCAACAGACTATCTAACTAAGTGGGTAGAGGTAAAAGCCACAACGAAGAACGATGCACAAACAACCGCTAAGTTCTTGTTTGAAAATGTATTCACTAGATACGGGCTACCTATAGAGCTAGTTAGTGATAGAGGTACTCATTTCTTAAATGAGGTTATTGAAAATCTACTCCAAGAATTCTTGGTAATACATAAGAAGTCTGCCCCCTATCACCCTCAAGCTAATGGCCAGGCTGAGAGCACCAACAAGATCTTATGCAATGTATTGACGAAATTAGTGAACAATAAACGCTCTGATTGGGACAAACAGCTACACCATGCTGTTTGGGCATACCGAGTTGCCTACAAAACGGTACTCCAAGCCACTCCCTTTCAAATGGTGTTTGGTCAAAATGTTGTGCTACCTTTAGACTTTTTGATACCTACATTGAGAGTGGCACAAGAGCATGAATGGACGGGTCATGAACTCTCCTCTAGACTTTTGGACCTTGAACGATTAGGAGAAACAAGACTGAGAGCAGCTGCAGGGATATATGCAGCTAAGAAACGACAGAAGGCATACTTTGATGCCCACGTTAAGGATAAAGGTTTAAAGGCAGGCGACTTAGTTTTAGTTTACACATTGAAGCAACATGCAAGGAAGCTAGAAAAGAGAGGCTACGGACCTATGATCATCAATAGGATCTCCATGACTGGAGCAGTACAACTAGCCATGTTAGAGGGTGATGTTCTCCCAAACTATATTAGCGGATGCCGAGTCAAGTTGTATCAGGAACCCCTCACGGAGGAAATGCTAAGTCGACTCAATACTGCTAAGAAACGCAAAGAGGAAGAAAAGCGAATTCGAGAAGAAGCTCAAGCAGAAGCCAGAGAGCGCATCCGGAGAATGAAATTAAGAAGACAAGGTAGAGAGCACCCTAGGCAAGAAGCATATGCAGATCAAAGATATGACATGGCTATGTGTGAAGTTTCAGGCGTTAGCTCACATAAGATAACCGATCGACGTCCTTTCATAACCTTAGATATAGGACAAGGAAAGAGTGCAAGGACTGTAAGAGCCTTGATTGACTCAGGTGCAGCCACTAGTGCTGTTAAATTGTCTTACTGTCAAGAGTTGCAATTAACTGTCAATCCTGTGGAAGCATATCTCATAGGATTGGGAGGCGTGGAAACCCCTTGCATGGGCGAGGTGGAACTTCCCCTCTATATTCATGATGAGGCAATGACAGTTAAAGTACTAGTATGTCAAGATGAGGACCTCAAGGAACCCCTTGTCTTGGGTCAAGACTGGATCTATGACCAAGCAGTCAACTTAAACCTAAGAAGTGGACTTCTTCAGGTATGGGTGAATCAGGCTAGAATTACAATTGAGTTAAATAATGGAGCACTCAAGGAACTAGAAAAGACACGGACTCCTGGTCCCTCCAGGGGTACACATGAAGTTGACCATGCTGTTCTTGTCCAAGGCTATGTGATGCAGAAGAATGAAGAGCTCAAAAAAGGAGTCAGAACCGCAATGGAACTCCCTTCTTTTCCAAAGGCCAGAAGGAGGCAGCAACTAAGGGCAGATCAATCACTGAAGACTCTCCAGGCGAGAGACCAAAAGAACGCGCGATGCAGAACAACTCAGCCGATGAAGCAAATATGGGTGCGAAAAGACGAGCTGCCGACCGTAACGAAGTCGCAACAACGGTCTCAACTTCCTATTAGTAATCAACGACTTGATGCTAATACGAAGACTCCTAAAACCTCTGTTGAGAAAGTGAAATCCATTTGGGTACCCAAGAAGTCGATGAAGGCTGACCCACAATCAAGACAAATTTGGGTGCCTAAGGCTTGCTTGCGAGCTCAACTAGTCCCACACAATTCACATCTTACACGACATAGTTCACTTGCTCAAGTAGCCGCCACCCACTCTTGTCTGATACACTCGAACACACTGCCGCCTAGAAGCACGCACAGACTCACTCGTAAATGGGTCTCGATGACACAACAACTCCCAGTAGAATTACTCATGCAACCCTCCCGAATCTCCACAAAACCAAGACCAAAAGCCATTCATGGTGTTTGGCAACCTAAGACTTGTAATAAACCCCCCGACCCCAATCTGTGAATTCATCTCCACTTACTAACTGCATTAGTCAGACAGCGCACCTTTCCATCTAGCTCCTAGGACTAACCAGGCATTAACTACACACACTGTCATCGTGCACTTACTAACCACTGACTCATCATCTACCTCATGTTAATGTTGTAAGAGGGACAACAACGGGTTTATTCTGTCCATTACAATGTTAACACCTGGTTCTATATTCTCACAGAACCAACAAGCAAGCAGGGCCATGGCAGAAGCCGGAGGTGCCAGTTCTCAAGCTGGATCCAGTACACAGATTGTGGACATAGAAACACTCCTCCTCGAACCCCATCTCACCGAAAGGCCGCAAGAACTTCAAGCTGTGCATGTGCTCCCAATTCAGGATCCTCCCCAGGGGCACACCTCTCAAGTGGGCAAACACGCTCATTGGTTCAGTGATGTTGCTAGACCATTGGGCGATGGAACCTATTTCTGGGAAGCTGAATTGGAGTTTAATGGTAAATGGGGACGCTACCATTTTTTCACGCGCGAGTTTGAGAGCTATCAAAACGCCGAAGTCATGCGTTCAGTATGGACCAAAGCCGGCTTGGACAGTTATTTCAGGGCCCCCTTACCAAAACCGGATTTCTTACGTTGTTCATATCTTATCAGTACCATCACGCCAAGCAGGGCCAAGGGAGGCGACAGCACCTTTGTGTTACCCTCACTGCTGCCGGGTCATGAGCTTAAAAGATTCAAGCTGACCCTCAATCTGGTACGAGAAGCATTGGGCATGTATGGCATGCACATCCCCACGGAAAAGGAAACAATGGTTCCAGGCAGAATGAAACATAAAGATCTTAATAAGCTGAAGGATATGGTAGCGATGACACTGACCATTGCTCTTCACCTACGGACCGTCATGCAGCATTTTGCTTTCCCCGCCCAGGAAAGATTCACCATGCCCCCAAAGAAAATATGGTTTAGCTTGTATCTGGCAGAGACAGAAAGCCTCCCCATCAACGTGCCACACTGGATCATAGATCAGATTCACCTAGCCCATCAAAGGTGGAACAAGAAGCAGAAAAATGTGCTTCACGGATGTTGTGCTCTAACCAAGATAATCTACCGATGTCTGGCCTATGACGTGCCTATTCAGCGGGCACTCATATGGCCCCGAGCCCAGGAATTCCAGAGAAGGCTATCAGCGGCAGGTCCCCCATCAAAGAAGATGAGAGGGGGAGTACAATTACCCTGCGCTCAACCAAGGGGAGCCACCACTACACCAGAAATTACCCCTCCCCAGACACGACGCATTAGGCCATTCACCATCCGGCTACCAAGACCAAGTACAGATGGACCCAATCTGGTATTTCCACCCGTCCCATCAGATTTGGAATTTCCACAGGGCTTTACTCTCAACGATCTCACTGATGAAGAAGTGGCTAGACTAATCTACGACTCTAATCTCGAAACGGAAACAGAGCGAGCTCAGGAACCACAACCCCATACAACAACAGCAGCCCCCACCCAAGTCGACGTCGAGGAACAAGAGACCGAACAAGAGGAAGAAGCCTACGAGGAACAAGAGTATGACGAACTTTCAGAGTTGGCAAGTGCCCCTGCGTATTCGGCACAAATAAAAAGACTATATCGAACCATGCAACTAGTTCAAGAACAGCATAAAATGTCACTGGAAGCGGGCAAGAAACTCATGAACCAGTTGCTAGCGGAGGAAGGCGTGGATGATATGTTCATTGAGTCCATAAACCTACATGCCGATGCAGTAGGATTGGATGAGGCCATTCATGAGGCAATGGCCTACATTCACAGATTTGAGAAAAGGGTTCCCGCTCGTCCCATGAGGTCCGGGAAACAAATTCATATCAATGTATCAGCACCCGGAGAGACAACGCAAGCAGACGAACATCAAGAAGCACCACGGTCACCACCCTCCCCACCTCTCACTACACAACTCACTCCACCACATGACACTAGCACCACCACGTCCACTACCACCACAATCGTCATGGGAATTCCACTCTCTCCGGGAATCCAATTCGGGGGAGTCACCATGCCCACTTTCACCACTCTCTTCACTAACGTCACATCCACCCCACCCACGATCCCCATCTACACTGTCACTCAAACAGTTGACACTATGGAAACATCTCCTACCACTGCACCGCTCCCTCCCCCCATGCCACCTCCATCTCCCATACCCCCTCCACCCACATCTCCACTTGCATCCACATCATTCACAACTCCCTTTCCCGCCCCCATTCCCCCTGCATCTTCACCCCTCCCAGCATCATTTAATGTAAATAGCATATTTATAGCATTAAATCAATGTGTATATCAGCTTCAGAATGAGTACAGAGCTCTGGACGGCCGGTATCAACAACTGACAACACATCACCAGAACTTACAAAGGCAATTTAAAATTCTAGAAGAGGAAAATGCAGATGTGAATCAACGTTATACAACGCTTGAGCAGGCTCACCAAACACTATTGGAGGCACCCCAACCATCGACAGAATCAGGCGTCAAACAACTAGAAGCCTTGCTCGAAGTATACCAGGCCGATAACCTACAAGTCAGACGTAACTTGGCGCTACTCAGGAAACATATGGCCACAGCAATGGAAGAGAACAAAAGACTGCAAAAACAAAATGAAGAGAATCTGGAAGCGGCAATGGAAGGCTCTCCCCACGAGATAGATCCAGAGCAGTTCAAAGCAGTTCCCACGGAGACGATGAAAACCATTTTGGAAAGCTATGCAGATCTCCTGGAAGCCCATGATGACTTGGAAAGAGAACATGACACACTACAGAGCAGACTTAAGGAACAGGAAGAACAACCGAAGAGTGTCCCATCAACCTCTACCTCCGACGAAGTAAAAGCCTTAACTGAGCAGGTAGCAGAATTACAAAAGAGGTTACTGACATACAAGAGGCAGCCCTCTCCGGTGGTGGAACCAGAGCCAGACGAGTTGGTCCCTATTGAGGTAGATGATTCGTACGAAGAACCGTATGTTCCTATGCCAATGCCAGGCGGGCGACGAACCTCAGAGGGATTAGACACCTTGGAAGTGGAAGCACCCGAGTGGCTTCAGACACTGGAAAGGATAGCGAACACCCACGAAGAACGGGTGGCCATTCAGATCCAATCACTAGCAAACCTAGAAGAAACTGTCATAAAGTCAGAATATTTCAGAAGCATGTCTCATCATAGATGGATCAGCACCAATAATGACCAATATGTGCCATACTGCATACTTTTGGCTGATTACAACGCTGAGATTCAACGACAATGTGGCAAGCCTCCCACATTTGCTACACAATTTGGTCCAGACGATATACCGGAAAGTGCTACGCGTGGGTCCATCCATCAACCCACCTGGAGAATCAGGCTTTTGGAAACATATCCTGAAATGGTCCGAACCTGGAATAATATGCCGTTGTTTATTAAATATAATCCTTGTTACATTCCAGTTCTTCGACGACGCACCTGGCCTGAATTCACTATTGCCGTCAGAGACATCAAAGCCTGCGCAAAATGGTTAAATTACGTTTATCTAGCACCTCCACGAGGACCCCCCACGGTGAACTACATGATTTCTACAATCCGTCATTGGAGTATTCGGCTACGCAATAATCCCGATGTGATGGCCCAGATGTGTATGAAAATATTCGAATTAATGTTGATCACTTTCAGGACGTTTAAGAACATTAAGGACCCCCACTTCTCAGGAGCAGGCTTTGTGACAGGAAACCAGGATCTAGTGTACGATATGAGTACCACCCCATCAATTGAAGTAATATATGCTTGGCACGCCAGAATCAAGTACCTCCCAGCTTGCTTTAAACAGACATTTGAGGAAATGTTCATCACAGGATTCTGGGAATACCACTCCGAAATCTTTATAGCCAGGCCATCACATCTCCTCCAATTATTTGCTGTGGAGAGAACTATTTACTCAGAACAATTGAGGGTGCCTCATCCAGATGTTCCCGGACCTGTGAATTGGGATGATTTGCTCACAGATCTAGCACGCGGCTTGCGACTCGAAGAACACCACCTAGCCTCCGATGTCGTCCAATACTATGTTCAAAAATCCTCTAGACAAGGGTCTGTCAGGGGCGACAGACGCGAGAGTGGGGGGGGTGTTGGAAGCAGTCAGGGAACCGAAGGAGCCACAAGACGAAGAGAGTCAGAGCGAAGGGACAGCACAAGCAGACATGGCAGTCAAAGAAGATCTGGCAAGTAGGCCTATAATTTTCCTCATGAAGAAGCAAGTACGAGCATTCACGCAGATCTAGCACTAAGGCAACCTTTAATTTTTCAAAACCTTTACACCAATTAAAAGTGATTCTCATCACTAATAACCCCTGTAAATACCATGTTCACCTTTTTGTAGCTCCATTTTGTGCAAGCCAAGGAGTCCTTGAGCTTGAGGAGCTTTAAAAGTATCTACCTGCCAATTTTCATATTTTTTAGATCTCGTTTGAGCCCTCTAATAAGCCCTGGAACCTAATTTTTAACTAGGCCGGACACTAGGTCTGAACAGGGCCAAAGCTAGTCAAAAACTATAAAAGGAGCTAGAGAGCTCATTTTTGAGGTTGGATTGTAATTGAAATGAACTAGTAAGAGCTTTTTGAAAGTAATCTAAGAACTCCATTGCTTCTCCCTCTTTGTCTTGTCGTGTGTGCACGTATGTGTGTATGTGTGTGCATGTTTGTGTGCTTCTCACTCACGCACTTGTGCCTCCACTTGCTCGAGGTCTTCATACCATCCTCACGTCTTCCCGGATTGACATTAAAGGAGGTGCTACTCATCACTGAGTTACACCTGGGCAATGCATAAACCTTCTCATTTGTGAGATACCAAACTGAATATCTGGTCGAGTAATGCATAATCAGCAGCATGCTTCTCATGAGGACCAGTGAGCAGCATATCATCAACATACACATAATACCAAGCATGTGGTGCTTCCGTTAAACCATATAATGCCTTCTTTAACCTACACACTTGGTTTTCATGCCCTTTCTACACAAAGCCATGGGGCTGAAAAACATACACTTCTTCATACAAATCACCATTCAAAAATGCAGTTTTAACGTCCAACTGATGTACATTCCAACCATGATGAGCTGCAAGTGCATAAATGCTATGAACAGTAGTCATATCCAACAATGTAAAAGAATTACCATCAGCAATAGTCAGAATGATGTTGGCAACTCCCATGATAGGATAAGAGGAGTTGTTGGTGCATGTGACATCATTCCCTATAGGGGCAGGCTCAAGTGAAGTGAATAAAATGTGCTGCGAGGTAATATGCTTGGTTGATTTTTTTGTAGTTCATATACCAGGTAGAGAAAATGTTATGGCAGACCACCTATCTAGGATCAACACTATGGATCAAGCACGTGGAGTAAATGATGATTTTCCAGATGCTAAATTGTTCGTTGTACAAGCACAAGATCGGTATGATGACATCAAGAATTTTCTTAACACTGGATTGTATCCAGAGAAGGCAAGTCTTGTGCAAAGAAAGAGGCTACTAATCAAAAGCAGACCTTTTACCTTCATTGAGGGAAAATTATATAGACATGGAAAGGACAACAGGTTTAGAAAGTGCATGGAAGAAGAAGAAGTGAGGGAAATCCTTAAATCTACACATGAAGGAGCAGGTGGTGGGCACCTTCCAGGACACATTATGAGCTAAAGAATCCTTGATCTGGGCTTATGGTGGCCTACATTATTCAGAGATGTAGAGGAATGGGGAAGAGCATGTGATGTTTGCCAAAGGCATGGACCCAAGCCAACAAAACAGAGGCACAACCCCTTGGTTGTTTCCACTTCATGGGAGTCATTTGAGAAGTGAAGGTTAGATTTCATCGGGCCCATCTACCCTGCATTGGTTCCAAAGAGAGAAAAGTATTTATTGATCACCACTAACTATGCAACAAAGTGGGCTAAAGCTATTACCTCCCCTGATTGAACAACACAAATGGTGGTTGATTTCCTTTATAGTAACATAATTTGTAGATTTGGAGGTCCCCTTGAAATTTGTACAGACCAAGGTACTCATTTTGTGAACAAGGTCCTACATGAAATTTTTAACAGGTATTAAATTCTACATAGGACCTCTTGTGCCTATTATCCAAGAGCTAATGGACAGGCAGAATGCACCAATAAGTTATTAATTGCCATGTTAAGGAAGGAATGTATGTTACAACCCACTTCTTGGGGCATAGCTTATCAAGGTACCCTATGGGCATAAAGATTAGCTTACAAAGAAGCTACACGATACTCTCCATTCCAATTGGTTTATGGGATATTGCCTATTGAACCCTTTTAATTTCTACATGGGTCACCAAAATTAGCATTCATGCGAGGAAAGAAAGATTGTGGTGTCTCTCAGAGGCTTGAAGTACTGCACAAAGTGGAGGAAATCCGTCGATACACTACACAACAATTATTGGAGACTCAAATGAAGAGGAAAGAGGTGCATGATCAGAATTTATAGAACAATAACTTACAAACAGGCATGTTAGTTCTTCTCCATCAACCTCAAATCCACACACAAGGGGAAAATGGCTTCCACACTGGGAAGGACCTTATAGAATTAAGAAGATGCTGAATTTGGGTGCAGTGGACATAGAGACTCTAAAAGGAGAGATACTACCACTGGTCAAAATATCAAGGCTCAAGGCCTATCAACAACACAAGTGAAGATTTTTGGATCATCTGGAACTTGCAAAATCTGTTCAGGTTGTACATAGCCTTCTCGTACCATTTTTTGCTTAATTTTCACTAGTTTATATCCATTTTCATACTTGTTCTTTGAGTTTTTATGCATATTAGAAGCCATGCCCCAGCGCTTTGCATGAATAAATTTTTTCAATTATTTTTGGAATTTTTTAAGCATTTTTAGAATTTTTTTTTTACAATTTTTGCTAGAATTTTTCATCTTTTTTAAATGTCATTTTCTTGATAAAATGGATAAAAAAGGAAACTCTCTATGGTTTTGAGGGAGAAAAGTGGCCTATAAATGTAGGGAATTTTTTGAGAATTTTTTTCATATTTTTTGGATTTTATTTGGATTTTTAATCTCTTTTTGGGTATTTTTCAAAAAAACAAAAGCGCCCTTGGTGGCTAATTTCTTTTTTTCTATTTGCAAAAAAAAAACCCTCCTCCCTCCCAGTGGATGCCCCTCCCCCCCTCCAAGTGGACCCCCTCCTCCTCCCCAAAGTGGACTCCCTCGCCAACCCCCCTTCGCCCCTCCCTCCCCCTCCTCCCCCCCCCCCACCAAAAATGGACCCCCTCCCCCCCCAAAGTGGACCCCCTCCCCTGAGACGTTCAACCCAAGCATGCATGAAATTGAACGGGGGGGCGCCAAGATGATTGCCAAAGAACATGTTTTTATATTATGTTCGCAACTCGCTTTTACAAAGGATGGCAATGAGAGCTTGGTATGAGGAGTACTAGTACCCCTCATAGTTGCGCACAATTTGGCACAGTAGGGCATACCACCCAAGCACTGAAATCGGTTGGATAGAAAAACAGGCTTGTGACATCCTCCCCCGGCTTGGAGAGCTTGTTGTCCTCAACAAGCACGTTCAGGTCTTACAAAAGTTGGGGTGATTACAAAAAAGTGTGAACATTACAAGGGGCTGATAGCCAAGATTGGCTTAAGTGTTTTGATAGTATTTGCGCACTAAGGGGGAACCAAACGTGTCGGTCGAAATCCAATCGGCATCGACTAAGGATGGCCTTTCTACTTGATGAGGAATTGAGGGCCTTCGCGAGTGTTGCAATCTCGTAAGATGGCCTCGGGCTTGAATTGGTTCTCCCCATCATGAAGTATTGGGACCTCACGTCCATATTTGGTGTCAGATTTGAATCATTTGAGGAGGCTCACATGGAAAGCGTTGTGAAATTGTACTTTGTTGGGTAGCTCCAAGCTATATGTGACCTCGTTGATCCGCTTCTCCACCTTGTATGGGCCTTAGTATCGATGCTTGAACTTGTGCATTATGTTTTGGGGCAGAGTGATGTTGCGTGCACTGACTAGGACTAAGTCCCCGACTTGAAAGACTTCACCGGGCCATCATTTCTTGTTCGCATATCTGGCCATGCGCTCTTTGCTTCACTGCAAACTGGACTTGGCCGCTTCTAACTTCATCTTCTACTGATCCAAAAAGGCTCCATAGTCGAGGTCATTCGTCGAAAGTGTGGAGTCTCGTGTAAGTGCTAAGGGTGTAATTACCTCCTTTCCAATCACCAATTCAAAAGGAGTCATCTTTCTACTCGATTGGACGGAGGCATTGTAGTGGAACTCCAGGATGTCCAAGTGTTTTGCCCAATCCTTCTGATCGGTTCGAACATAGTTGCAAATGTAATCTTTGATGGTCTGATTTAGTCGCTCTGTCTATCCATCCATTTGCGGGTGATAAGCTGACAAAAATCGGAGTTGTGTTCCCAAGAGGCGGAAGAGCTCAGTCCATAGTTAGCTCAAAAAACAGCCATCGCAATCGGATACGATGGCCAAGGGGAGACCGTGGTACTTCACGATGTGTGTGAAAATGAGGTGGGCAATTTAAGAAGGTTTGGTTGGGATGAAGTGAGCGTGCTTAGTGAAATAGTCTACTATGACAAATATGGTGTTATATTCTTGGGATGGAAGGATCTCGGTGATAAAATCCATGTTGATCATGTCCCAAGGTCGGTTGGGAACCAATAATGGTTGCAAAAGTCCTGTGGGCTTGATGCGATCTTGGCGGACCAGTTGGCATGTCGGGCACATTTCCATACATTCTTGTACTTGACCCTTCATTTGTGGCTAGTAGAAGTGTTTGTGTACCATCTCATAACTGCAATTTTGACCACCATGGCCGGCCACCTTGCAATCATCTGCTTCCCATAACAACTCCTTGCATAGCTCAAAGTTGTTTGGCACGTAGATTTTGCCTTTGCGGTAGAGTATGCCTTCTTGAATTGTATAGCGGTCACATTGGTTGATGCTTCGAACCTCGTTCATGATGTCTTGGACATGGGCATCATATTCTTGGGTGCATTGAATTTCGCCTCTCAAGTCTTATGAGACAGTGGACATCGCTTGGATTTTGGGTCTTCCACTTAGTGCATCTAGCATAACATTCTGTTTGCCTGGCTTGTGAAGTATTTCGATGTCGAACTCGGCAAGAAAGTGCTGCCACCTGGTTGCTTCGGGCTCAGTTTGGGTTGAGAAGCAAAGTACTTCAAAGATATGTTGTCAATGAAGACCTTCGTATGCTTGTCCAGGACATAGTGCCTCCACTTGCGTAAGCAATGGACCATGATGAGCATTTCTTGTTCATGTGTGCTCCACCTAAGTTCAGGTCTGGTGAGTTTGTGGGATTCATATGCCACAGGTTGCCCATCTTGCATGAGTATGCCACCTATCACTAAGTTGTGGAATTCATATGTCATGGGTTGCCCATCTTGCATGAGTACCCTGCATATCGCTAAGCCAAAGGCATCCGTATGGACTTCGAATGGTATCCAATGTTCTTTTTGTTCCAAATTTATGTATGAATCTACTTTCTGTCAAGGCCATTACAGATCAAGACAAACAAGTATGGTTTGATAACACCTTAGTTAAGGTAGTTGATCCCCATACAAAGGATGTCATTGCTCAAGGAATTGAAGAAAAGGGCCTCTACAAACTATCTTGCTTTGTATCCAAAGAATCAGCCTCAAGTTTGTGCCACTACTTATAAAAAATCTCTTCATCCCAACTTGTGAAGGGATTGCCAAAGACAGGGGAACTTACTGATGTCTTCCAAGCTTGCACCCAAGGCAAGCAACATAGGGCCCCAGTTCCCAAGGAAGCTTCAACACGAGCAAGGAACCCTCTAGCCCTTATCCACATGGACTTATGTGCACCCATGAACACCCCATCCCTGAGTGGATCCCTCTACTTTTATCTTCTAGTAGATGACCACTCTCACTATATTTGTGTACTTTTTGAATTCAAAGGCAGACACATTCTCTAAGTTTCAAACTTGGATCAAGGAAGTTGAGAATGAAGCTTCGACTAAAGTTAAAACCATCATATCAGATGGAGGTGGTGAGTTTATCAATCATGACTTTGATAACTTTCTCAACCAGAAAGGGATCAAAAGACAAGTCACTCAGCCTCATACTCCATCCTAGAATGGAGTAGCTGAAATAAAGATATGCAGTGTGATGGAAATGGCAAGAACTATGCTTCATCACAAGGATCTACCCTACAAGTTCTGGGCAGAAGCCATGCATACTGTCGTTCACATTCTTAATCGAGGATTTACAAGTGCATTACACAACAAAACATCCTTCGAAGCATACTATGGAAGAAAACGAAATGTGAATTACTTTCGAGTCTTTGGTAGTGAAGCTTTTGTCCATGTACCAAAAGAAGATAGAAACAAGTTACAATCAAAGTCCAAGAAATACATATTCATAGGGTACAGTGACCAAGCAAAGGCATACCGTCTATATGATATGGAAAACCACTCCATCACCATTTCGAAGGATGTGATCTTCAATGAAGCTTCCACATACTCAAGAAAAGATTCAAGTACAAGTCTTAGTCCACCTATCTACACTTCAGAGGGGGACTCAGTATTTCCAAACTTCAATTCAGAAGCCAGTACTTCACAACAACCACGCCGATCTCAAAGACTTCTTGATAAGAGACAACGCGAACAAAGTCATTATGTTAATTATGCTCTAATGCACCAAATTCAGCAAATTCCAAAGCCATCCAACTGCAAAGAAGCTCAAGGCCAACCAGAGTGGGAAGCAGCTATGAAAGAGGAACTGCAAAGCATTTGAGATCGTTAGGGTGTTCTTGAGACATTTCTTTCATTTTGAGTACTTTATTTACTTCCTTTAGTTTCAATTTGGATAAGTATTTTTCAAAATTTAAACTCAAGATGTGTAAACTATTGAGAAACCGTTAGAAAATCCTTAACACTTAGAACAACAAAAACATCCAAAAAAATTAGAAAAAACTCAAGAACTAGAAATGTAAGATGTTGAAGGAGAAATTGATTTGTATGACAAGTTTATTACTCATATTCAACATCATGCCCTTCTTTATAGGAGAACCAAATTAGAATAATTCTTAGGAAGTATGAACTCAACTTTCAAGCAATCAAAAACTCAACTTATCACTCTTGAAACTCAAATTACCTCTTTGATTACAAATAGAGAACATGATAAAGAAGCTTCTTATGCAACTTCTGATATGGTTAGGAGAGAATCTACACCTCTTAGAACTTTAAGGGAAAAGAATCCTAGAGATACATTTCTCATTAGAGACTTAAATCCACCCATATTTGTGGGGAATGACAGAGACACGAACAAGGATGTAGTCTACACTTTTTTACAAAACTGGATAGACTTTCATCAATTTAAAAGGAAAACCACATGATTATTGAGTGCTCAAAGTGAGTCTCTCACTTGGCATGCGCATATAAATGGTGGATGAGTCTCAAGAAAGCTAGGCTACCCATTGGGCTCAATTTGACTTTTTTTTATTTTCTATGTGAGAATGAAGAGCATAGTTGGGATGAGTGCGATAGAGTGATGCAATGGGGTAGACCATTGTCCATATATCTCTCACAATATAGAGAGATTATACTCAAATTGAAAGGTCTAGATGATTTCCGGAAGACTAGAGATTTTGTTAGAGGACTTGATAAATCCATAAATATTGAGGTTATAAGAAATGCTCCTAAGACCTTGAAAAAAGCTATCAAGTATGCCCAAATTTATGAAGCCCATAGTCATACACCTATGGATACATACCGATCTCTTAGACCTACTCAGGCAAGTAAATTCAAAAAATCGGTAGTCCAAGGAAAAGCAAATTCATAGTAGGAAAATAGACATTTCACAGGCCTAGACTAAGTGCAAATTAATTTTAAGGGGCCAAAAAGGAAAATTTATGCTTTAATTGTTTATCTCCTAACCACTCACAATGGAATTGCCTAGTATGAAATAGGGAAGATAAGAATTAGGACCATGGGATAATACGGCCTTGGATAAAGGCAAAAAGGTAGTCCACCTTGTGTAGGCACTTCCAATTTCTTGTAACTTCATTGCAAGGAAGTGGAAGTGATGCATGAGGACATAAAATATACATGTTGCTTTACCCAGTCATTGTGGTCACCACAATTTGGACCACATGATTTGGTTAAAACTCATGGAATTGTACACGGGACTATGGTGAGAGTCATGAAAGATGCCTCCCCCACTCATAATTTTATAAACTATTGTATCTATGATGTAGGGTGAGGATAAGAGAATATGGGATACTATGGTATCCAACTTGGAAGACCAGGGATTTATAGATCATCTAGATTTCCATATGATAAATATGGATCGGATAGATATAGTATTGGGAAGAGAATGACTTTGGGGGATTAGGAACACACTTAAAAGAAGTTACTAGAACAATACTATTGAATTTGTTAAGAATGGAAATATATTTTGTATTTAGGGTGAGAGGGATGTACCCAATACACCTCTCATATCATGCATTCATCTAGATAATTTATTTCATTTACATGATGTACATGATGTTTATGCTTTTTATAGTGTAGATGTTCATGAGTCTTTACATTATTATGGGATTTTAGATGTATCTTTAATGATCATAATTCTATGGAGAAGACTTTCTATTATTCAATTTTGCAAGAATGTGTAATTGAGGATTTTAAATAGTTAATCTTTGAATATAAAAATGTATTTCAAATTGACTTGCCCATAGGATTACCACCTTCTAGAGGATACTTGGACCATGCCATTGATCTAGTAGCTAACACAAAACCTATTTGTAAACCTCCATATAGGTTTAATGTAGCTCAACATCACGAAGTAGAGACTCATGTTCAAGTCTACTTAGTTGAAGGATAACCTAAGACACAAAGAGGGCATGACTCAGCCTAGGTAATAGTGGATAGGTCAACCAAAATGGCTAGGTTTCTTCCGATATATATTGTAGTGAAGACACTTGAATTGGATAGGTTATTTGTTGAGAACCTATACTGGTGTCTTCCATTAGACATCGTTTCAAATATGGATATGAAGTTTACTAGCCACTTTTGGAGAGCAGTTTCAAGAGTTTGTACACTAAACTTAGCAAGAGCAAAGTTGAGCATCCACAGATAGATGGGCGAACACAAAGGGTTAACCAAATCTTTGAGGATATGCTTTGAGCATATGTGAATGAAAGGCAAACTAATTGGGAAGAGTACTTACCTATGGTAGAGTTTGCAAATAATAGTGCCAAGCACTCTTCCATTCGTCATAGTCCATTTATGCTTATGTATGGGTTTCAACCAAGAGCTCCTTATGTAGTAGGATTGTAGCATGAGAACGTGCAAGTTGTCAAGGATTCCTTGGAAGAGATGAATGATATGTTTAGGATTGCTAAGGATAGCATTAGGAGAGCTAGAGCCTATGTTGTTGATATATTTAGGTAGTGATGTGTGTGAACACACTAGGACTGCTGGGGCACTTTTTTCCCTCTTTAGGAGGTTTTTGCCCCCCGGCTTGTATATATGCCTATTGCCATAATGGGCTACTTATCTTTGTACATTCTCTAGTAATACATTCAGTATTGTGTGTTATGCTCCAAGCTTCTTCTTCTTCCTTGTACTGTTCGCGTGCTTCTGCAGACGTCTAACTCCAACAATTGGTATCAAAGCAGGTCATCACTTCATCTAGGGTGCCGTCGACACTCCTCTGTTTGCAGTCTCAGAATCGCATGAATTTTGGTGAGCATACTCACCGTGTTTTCAAGATAAAAAATGCTTCGCTCTGTGTTGCCGAAATCATGATCTGAGCTTGTTTCAGCCCCCAAACACACTATCGCAGCGCTTGTGCAAGCTATTTCATCTTTTTGTGCCAAAGGTATATACCAATTTCTATTAGCCGGTATAAGCATCTCGAAGTCTGCTACAGGTCTAGCAAAATTCGTCTGGGTAATTTTGTTCAACTTTTTGAGATACAGTCAATTTTCTGCATCAAGGTATTTTAGTCACCGGCCATGGTTGAAAGTAGTGATGTATTTCATATGTTGGTTGTTGAGGATAAGTTGGATGGTACCAACTACCCGTTATGGGCTTATATGATGTGACATGTGTTGGTTGCAAAAGGACTGTGGAACATTGTGTAGGGTGTCGAAAAACGTCCTATCACACCTGCAACTGTTACAACTACATGCATTGAAACTGATGTAGAAGGTGTCGAAGATGATGATGTTCTACATATTCCTGTTTGTGCTATGGTTTCTGCCGCACCTACTATAGAGCAGATTCGTTGGGATGGCAGAGATGCCCAGGCACATGCATTGATAACTTTGTCTGTCAAACGTGCCATTATTCCTAATATTTGCTCTTGCAAAACAGCTAAGGATGCTTGGGATACACTTACCACATTGTACCAAGCTAGGAATGAGGCTCGTGTTGCTTACCTCTGAAAACAATTGGAGAGTGAGCACATGAATGAAGGTGATTCTATGGACAGTTTCCTAACGAAGATCAAAGACTTGAAGGAACAATCAATTTCTGCTGATGAGGTTATACTAGATAGCTCACTTGTGCAGACCGTTCTGAATGGTCTTCCTGATTCATATCAAAGTTTTGCTTCTACTCACCGATTGATGATGAAAGGCAATCCAAATGCCTTATCATTTGAGGAGTTAGTCTTTGTTCTGTTGCAGGAAGATCAATCCAGGCAGAACAAGTCCATTATGCGAGTTGCAGATCAAGCTTTCCTGGCTAGTCAGAAGGGCAAAGGAAAATGGAGCTCTTCGACTAGTAAGCAGAAATCTGCTAATTCTGCACATTCGAACAAGGAAGATAAAGATGAGAAGAAATCAGAAAAGTAGAAATTGTTTTGTAAGTACTGTAAAGGGAATGATCATATAATAAAGAACTCTCCAAAATTGGCTGCTAAAGAGGCAAAGAAGAAAGAGGCTGGAATAATTGTTGCAGAGGCCTCTACACCAAAAACAGAGTCTGCCAATCTTGTGCAGGATGAAGAATGGGCGTTTACTACTGTCTGCAGTTTCAACCCATCTTCTCATGAGCAGTGCATGTTTGTAGTAGACTCAGATGTTTGGTATTTTGACAGTGGGGCGACCAAACATATAACCTCGCAGTGCAGTTTCTTCTCTTCACTCGAGTCTACCCCTACAGGGAATACTGTTACATGCGCCAACAACTCCTCTTATCCTATTATGGGAGTTGGTAAGATCATTTTGACTATTGCTGATGGTAGTTCTTTCACTTTGTCAGATGCTCTATTTGTGCCAGGGATCAAGAAGAACCTGTTATCAGTTTCTGCATTAGCCAAGATTGGCTTGGTTGTGAAATTTGTTGATGAGAGGTGTACAGTTCATGATCTATCAAATGGTGATGTTATTATTGCTCCTGGCATTTTATGTTGTGGGCTGTATAAGCTCATAGACTATGAAAGATCTGTAAATGATATGGCATGTGCAGTAAATGATTCTCAGGCTATGTTAGATGCAAAGCTTTGGCATGCATGCTTTGCTCATCTAAATTTTGGTAGTTTGCTATGCCTGCAGAAATCTAAAATGATGTCCTCTTTGCCCAAACTTAAGGCACCTGGAAAACATGTTTGTGAAGGCTGTATTTTGGGCAAAATGTAGCGTTCATCCTTTCCAAAAGATGGTTCAGTTCGGGCTACTAAGAAATTGCAACTTGTACATAGTGATGTCTATGGTCCTATGCAGACACCTTCTTTTGGGAATTATCTTTACTTCATGACTTTCATCAATGATTTTTCCAGGCATGCATGGGTATATCCATTGAAGGCAAAGTCCGAAGTGTTCATGTGCTTCAAACAGTTTTTGGTTTTGGCTGAAAATCTGTAAGCATGTAAAATGGGCACCCTCCGTTCTGATCGAGGGGGGGAATATATGTCTTCTGACTTTAATGCATTTCTGGCTGAACGTGGGATAAAACACCAGTGTACAGTGCCATATACACCTCAACAGAATGGAGTTGTTGAACGAAAGAACAGGTCACTCATGGAGATGGCGAGGTGTATGGTCAAGAGTCAGACTTTACCACATAGATGGTTGCTATGCAATCTGAATATGATGCTACAATGAAGAATGGTACTTGGTCTTTATGTGACTTGCCTCCTGGCAAGAAGGCCATTGGCACTAAGTGGGTATACAAGCTGAAGCGTAAACCGGATGGTACAGTTGACAAGTATAAGGCTAGGCTTGTTGCAAAGGGTTATGCACAAGAAAGAGGCATTGATTTTGATGAGACCTTTGCACCTACATGTCGTATGACTATTGTTTAGAGCATTTGTGCACTTGCAGCTCATCATGGTAGGAATGTACATTAGTTGGACATTAAAACAACATTTTTGAATGGTGACTTGCATGAAGAAGTGTATGTTTTTCAGCCCCGTGGCTTTGTGCAGAAAGGGCATGAAAACCAGGTGTGTAGGTTAAAGAAGGCATTATATGGTTTAAAGCAAGCACCACGTGCTTGGTATGAGAAGATACATGCCTATCTGATTGCACATGGTTTTGAGAACAGTCCAATTGAAAGCACTTTATATGTTAAGTGTGCTAATGATGTGAATCTGATCATTGTTATCTATGTTGATGACATGCTGCTCACTAGTCCTATTGAGAAGCATATTGCTGATTTTAAGGTTAATTTGCATGCCTCATTTGAGATGTCTGATTTGGGGCATTCGCATAACTATTTGGGCATTCAGTTTATGCAAGTTGATGGTGGAATGGCTTTGTGTCAAACGAAATATATTGACACATTATTGCAGCATTTTGGCCTTGAAGACTGTAAGCCTATTGCCACTCCTATGGAGACAGGTTTACAATTGAGTCTTGATGATGCTGGAGATGCATTTGATGTTGTTCTCTATCAACAGACTGTTGGATGCTTGATTTACTTATGCATTACTCGGCCAGATATTCAAATTGTTGTCTCACAGATGAGCAAGTTTATGCATTTCCCAAGAGTGAAGCATTGGCAGGCAGTTAAGCATATCTTTCGCTATTTGAGTGGTACTAGGCTACTTGGGTTGTTTTATCCCAAGGGGGGATCACTACCGCCAGATTTGCATGCTTTTTCTGACTCTGATTGGGATAGCTGCTATGACACTCATGTGTCCATTAGTGGCTTTTGCTTCATGCTTGGTAGCTCATGTATATCTTGGTTGAGCAAGAAGCATCCTACTGTGGCCACTTCCAGTTGTGAGTTTGAGTATAGGGCAGCTTTCACAGCGACTGTTGAGAGTGTGTAGCTCAAACGCCTTATGGCTGATTTGGGTGTTGGTCAGAGTTCTGCCACCACCATCTTCAGTGACAGTCAGAGCACATGGCAGTTGCGAGGAACCCTGTGTTCCATGCTCGCACTAAGCACATCGAGGTGCATTATCACTATGTCAGGGAGAGGTTCTCTGCTGGGGAGATCAGCTTGGCATATGTGCCCACACAGGAGAACATTGTAGACCTTTTCACGAAGGCTCTGCTTAGGGAGAAGTTTGAAGCTTTCTGCAAAGCTTTGGGCTTACTTCCTTTTGTGGAGTGATTTCCACATAGCTTGGCACTTCCTTATACATGAGTGCCAGCTCCTTGTTCACCACATCACTCCTAGGGGGGATTTGTTGATATATTTAGGTAGTGATGTGTGTGAACACATTAGGACCGTTGGGGCACTTTTTTCCCTCTTTAGGAGGTTTTTTCCCCTGACTTGTATATATGCCTATTGCCCTAATGGGCTACTTATCTTTGTACATTCTCTAGTAATACATTCAGTATTGTGTGTTGTGCTCCAAGCTTCTTCTTCTTCCTTGTACTGTTCACCTGCTTCCGCACACGTCTAACTCCAACATATGTTGACCCTCAAAGGAGAGAAGTCAACTTTGAGGTGGGAGAGCAAGTCTATCTTAGAGTTCCCATTAGGTGTGAAACCATGAATATGGGACGTTGTCCAAAACTATCTCCTAGGTATTGCAAACCATTCCCAATACTAAAGAGAATAGGAAAGATGGCTTATGAGCTCTAACTTCCAGATAATATCCACATCCATCAAGTATTTCATGTGCACCATCTTAAGAAAAGGCAGGGTGAATCTGAAAACCTGATTCTAGATAGTGAGCTAGTAGACCCTTATTTAGTCCAATCTATTCCACATGAACCTGAGAGCATATTATGCACTTCAGAGAAACAGACAAGGATCCACCTATATAAAGTGTGCGTAGTAAAGTGGAAAGATAGTTCAAAAGATAGTGCTACATGGGAGCAGGTTAGCACCCTTCACATATGGTTTTTGTTGGAGTTAGATGTCTGCGGAAGCACTCAAATAGCACAAGGAAGAAGAAGAAGCGTGGAGCACAACACACAATATTGAATGTATTACCACTAGAATATACAAAGATAACTAACCCGTTAGGGCTATATGCGTATATACAAGCCGGGGGACAAAAACCTCCTAAAGGGGGAAAAAAGTGTCCGGGTAGTCCTAGTGTGTTCACACACATCATTACCTAAATATATCAATAAATCACCCCTGGGCGAGATGCGGTGAACAAGGAGCTGGCACTCATGTATAAGGAAGTGCCAAGCTATGTGGAATCAATCCACAAAAGGAAGTAAGCCCAAAGCTTTATGGAAAGCTTCAAACTTCTCCCATAGGCAGATCCTTCATGAAAAGTTCTGCAACGTTCTCCTACGCAGGCACATATGCCAAGTTGATCTCTCCAGCAGAGAACCCCTCCTTGATATAATGATAATGCACCTCAATGTGCTTAGTCTAAGCATGAAACACAAGGTTCCCTGCAACTTCCAATGCGCTCTCACTGTCTATGAAGATGGTGGTGGTAGAAGATTGACAGACACCCAAATCAGCCATAAGGCATCTGAGCCACACACACTCAACAGTCGTTGTGAAAGCTACCCTATACTCAGCCTCACAACTAGAAGTGGCCATAGTAGGTTGCTTCTTGCTCAGCCAAGATATACATGAGCTACCAAGCATGAAGCAAAAACCACTATTGGCCACAATAGGCTGCTTCTTGCTTAGCAAAGATATGCATGAGCTACCAAGCATGAAGCAAAAACCACGAGTGTCATAGCAACCAGCCTAGTCAGGGCCAAAAAAAGCATGCAAATCTAGCGATAGTGATCCCCCCTTGTTTTACATAAGGCTAAGAATCTCCTAATGTGCTCATCTAGGGCTTCTTGTGCTAGCCCTCTTAAGGATGGAAATGTGATATTCAATCTAGAAAGTAAAGTTTCCAAATCTACATGGGCTACCATATTCTTTACTGATGATGTCGATGACAATGGACTAGTTGATCTTTGAATAACCTTCCTTCTTGTTGCTTTGCAAAGGACACTCAAGCTTTGAGACCGGGTTGCGCTCATGAGCTTTTCAAACTCCTCTTAGTTTAAGAGAATTCCAATGGAAGAAAGATTACCTCTTAGGTCAGTATAGTATTGTTGATACCCTTGAACTCTTCTACACTTTGCAATTTGCTTCTCCTATGCTCAAGTCTCCTTGTGGTCCCACTGTGTGTGCCAAATTTTGTTGGGAGATTCTTGTGTAGAAAGGGACTTGAGTGTTTGTAGGAGAAAGAAGAAAGATAAGAAGAAAGATACAAACACTGTAAGCTTTTGTAGATTGATTATAAAGAGAGAAGTACAATAATGATGTATAGAACAATCCAAATACTCTCTGTGCAAAATCCCAAAGAGTACACAATCAATAAAGTTACAAAATACTCAAGGTTCTTCTGCAGCCGACCTTCTCTACACCAGACCTCCACCTTCTCCAAGAGCTTGCACTTGTGCACACCTTGCACTCAAGCTTCCAATAGGGGGAGGGATGGACAACTTCTATCGACACGCACATAGCTTCAATGGGACCTTGTGACCTTTGATTGCATTGCTTAACACTCCTCTATGCAGACCTAAGACACACTTCTTGCAGACCTTGCACTTTACTTCTCTACGCGGCACACTCATTGTATGTCTCTTGCTCTTCTATCTCCTAGTGTAGACTATGCCCACCTTGCTTAGTCTAACCAAGAATAATGCCTTGCCTTGAGTTGAGTGTCAGTTCACGTACGCTCCTAACTGTTAGCATATCTTGGTGCTCACTTTGATGTCAAGATTGTCTCCAAAAGTGGGCAGCCAACGAATCCATGTTTTGTCATGTAGTGACTTTAGACTTTAAAAAAAAAATAAAAAAATGGGGGGCCATTCTTTTACTTTTGCATATGCTTCCTCTTCACATGAACACATTTTGCCCTTCAATTCTTCAACTGTGTACCTAAGGGAGGGTTCACTTGAACCTTCCAAGCACTTTTAAAAACACTTTTGAACCTTAGAGAAATCACAGAAAGACAATTTGCACCTTGCATCCACTTTTTGCAAAACATAACCCGAACTTTGAATGCTTTGACTTTGCCCATGTTGACTTTGACCTTGAACATGTTGACTTTGATTCCTTTGACTTTGATCCTTTGACTTTGACTATGTTGACTTTGACTAATATTACTTTTATGGGTTCAAAGTGAGTACATATCCAAAGTACTTCACATGTTCAATATGTAGGGTGGAAAGGCATTGAGTATGCCTTTACCCACGTATGTGAAATTCAGCAAGGATGATTGCCCCAAATCAGATGAGGAAAAGGAATTCATGACCAAAATTCCCTATCAGTCTGCTGTTGATAGTCTCATGTATGCTATGGTAGCTATAAGACCAGAGATTGCATTTCCAGTGGGAGTTGTGAGCGGATATATGTCTAATCCTGGCAAGAAACATTGGAAAGTGATCAAGATGATTTTAAGATATTTGAGTGGCACTAAGGACAAGTGTCTATGCTTAGGTAGAAGGAAAGCATCCATTATTGGTTACACAGATTCTGACTATGCTGGTTGTGTAGACAATCGTAAATCTACATCAGGGTACATTTTTCATTTTGTTGGAGGTGCAATCTATTGGAGATATCGTCTTCAAGAATGTACAGATGTTTCCACCATAGAAGTAGAGTATGTTGCAGCAAGTGAGGCATGTAAGGAAGCATTGTGGCTTTCTCGTCTTGCTTGTGATATGGGTTTACCTCAACATGTACCTCATTTGCTCAGTGATAGTCAGAGTGCCATTGCTTTGGCTAAGAATCTGGTCTATCATGCAAAGACCAAGCACATTGAGGTGAGGTAACTTCATTAGAGATTGCTTAGCCACTGAGTGCATTATTCTTGAGAAGGTTCACATCAAGATAATGCTATAGATGCTTTGACTAAGGCTCTACCACAAGATAGTTTTCGACACTGTTGTCACTTGATGGGGGTTACTTGATTCATGATCTTATACAATCACTTGTACACTATGTAACATGCCCATCAAATGGGAGGGATAGTTTGTATACTTACACTTAGGTATTCTTTATCATTCTTTATTTTTCTCTCATAGTTACTTTGACCATATTGGCCTTTAGTGGGAGATTGTTACCATTAGTGTCCATGTGAAAGGCCAAATGGCCATCGGACACTTCTTTGTATATGTTCTTTAATAAAACATATAGTGGCATGGTCGGTCATAGATTGTAAATTTGACTGCATTTGTAAGACCTAAGAAGTCCGGCTTCGTGCTCCCTATGTACTGTGTTTTTCTGCATATTCTATAGCCTCTGTGCGGAGTACCGTGTGCAGCCTTAGAGCTCAATTTTCTACTTCAAGGATATCCCCGTGGAGCTCTTGAGAAGGAGAGCGCATTGCGGTGCATTGCCATCGAAATACTTCAACATGGCCCATCATAATTTTGCTTCAAGAGCTTAGATTTCTCATATATCATGTTCTATAACAAATGAGAGGCTATACAAGAAGTGCCCATATAGTGTCGTATTAAACAACAAGAAGAGGAAGGAGGTGAAGAGCTCATGAGAGTGCTATTCATGAAACCGTTCACACTAGCATGTTGATTCCTTGACCAATCAGATAGTGCATGGCCACCCTTTGGATAGACTGATGATGGTGTCCAACCATAAATTGCCCACTTTTTCATTCAAGGCATAGATCTTTGGGAGGAACCCACTTCTTCATTCGAGGAGTATGAATAACAAAGAAACTTGAAAAAACTAAAATGTTTAGTAACATGAATAATGAAAGTTATCATGAAAGCTTAACAAAGAATTCCATGAGGCTAAGGTCTCCATGAGAGCCTATGAAGAAGGGGAAGAGGCCACCAAGGTCACCATCAAACCATATGGTTTTAAGACCAGTGTGAAGAACCTAGTCCCCACGCTTGAGAGAATGACATATGAATCTCCACCCAACCTGCCATTATTTAGATATGGGGACTAACCATGACCTCTTGATTAATTGGAGTCCACATATGGATATGAAATTTCCACCATTGTTTTTACACATATCGCCAAAGTTACTAGTAATGGGTGTACTCACCACTTGGGTTAAGTCTCTCTAGAATCAAGTTAATTCACACTAACTTGAGTTAGAAGGATCTAGAGCTCGTTGGGAAAAAACTCTCTCCCCATGTTCCCCATGGGATTGAACCCAAGAGCTCCTTCCCCTCCAAGGACTCAACCACTAGACTAAGCAATCAACTTGTCTAATAATCTAGAAGTACCTAATGTTATTATTAGCTTGACCCTTGTCAAGCCACTTTATAGCATTGTGCCTACCTCAAACTCCGATTGGATGTAATTATTTGGGAAAGGGATTGAATGTATCTCAAACGGGTCAAACATGCACATGCACCACTTAGATTATTATTTTTTTTAATATCTTCACATTATATTCACCAACATGGTGTAGGGACACTTATTGTGTAAAAAGAATATATTATGCACATAGGCATATGTATTGCAAATAAATACATGTATTGGTCTAGTTGACTGATAAAATGCAGAATTTATCTCAACCTTTCCATTCATCTTAAGATAGTTAAGGACAAGATATTTAAGCAAGGTATAAGGAATTACTATCTTAAGGACAAGATATTTAAGCAAGGTATAAGGAATTTAAAATTTCATGAAACTTGAAAGTTTGCAAAGATACCAAGTGGAACAGTTAAGAATAAGTAACTTATCTACGCATGTGTTGAGGTAATTCCAAGAGAATTTTTAACTCAAGACTCTACAAGTGTATAAAAGAGAAGATAGCTCATCCTTCTCAAAGATTTTCCACAAGCATAAGGGAAAGTAGCTAAGAATACATGGTTGTCTCAAGAATAAGGAAGGATTATTTTCATCAACAAAGTCTCACAAAACTATACAAGAGACAATGGGATATCACAAAAAGTAGAAATATTTAAGCTTAGTCTAAAACATCACTTGACTCAAATGATGAAGCATATACTAACTAATCCTTTAGGAAACCACCTAAAGGGATCCATGAAATGGGTTTCATAAGAAATAATAATGGGTGCTTATAATTGTTAAGTGACATCCAGGCATAGGCATTAGCTTTATGGCCTAGGGTAAAGATCCCAAGGAAGAGAATTAGGAGTACTCAAAGACTTAAAAGTGGATCAAAGGTATAATCAATGCAAAGATATAGATGAGGATCTAAAGAAGTATGAGAATGTGTATGGGAAGCACAAGAATGTGACCAAGGAACCAAAGAAAGGATCATGAGACGTACCTAGATTCTATCTTGGTACTTAAGACTAAGTAATATGAGTACATAAGGATATTCATTAAGCAAATAAATTGTCTTAATCAACTTAATTGGTTTAAAATTTAAAGGGCATTCAAAAGAATCCAAATTTGGATTTGTGGGAATCCATTTTTAATAAAAATCCATTTTGGTGGATTTATTGGACTTCTATTTGGGATAAAGAATCCACAATCAGTTTAATTCCATAATAATTTCATAGTTGGCTTAGTGAGGAATTGATACATGGATTGGAAGGAGGATCCACTAGTATGGGATGGCAGATACAACTTCCCTTTGAGGTATTTTCTTTGATGATCACGAAAAAAAGCATTCATCATCCATGGATAGCATTTGTGATATGACTAAAAGGAAGAGATTTCTATTCAGGAAAACGTATGTATGTCACATGGAAGTTTGATTCTTTTGAGAGAAAAAGAATTATTACAAGGAATACTTTCTCTTCGAAGAGAGAATACTTAGGAGATTTTGTCTTTATAAATCTTATCACTTGATGGTAGATGATTTTGTTAGAATATGAAGATCCATACATAAAAAATGGATGTAAGTCTATTCATATATTGTCTATTTCAAGGGAAAGGGAAACAATAGAAAAGTTCATAGAGAAGTTCAACTCAGACGAATTATTTTAGTGGAAATAAGTCTAGTTTACTTGTAGAGATAAGTCCAAGAAGGGATTTGTCTATAGATTGAGTAACTCTAGCTTGAGTTTTTTTCTTTTAGATTTCCCATATAGGAATAACAGTATTGTATCAAAGGCAGTAAGGAGACCATTTAGTCACAATGGTTAGATTGAGTCTCACACGAAGATTGTGAGATGAGAAATTATTATTTTTATTTCCAATAATGTCTTTAGCAAGATCTAGTTATTGGCATTAGAAAGAGTAGGATTTGAGTGATGACTTCCCATCTTAGAGTCGGAAGAGATAGAGATGAATTTGACCGATAGACGTATTAATACTTTTGTCGTTATAGGTAATGGGGATGATGAATTAGAATCATTTAGGAAGATTGTTACTTATGGATCATCCGAATCTATAAGAGAAATGTTTTCGCATTCATATGTCAAATTTAAGGGAAGATAAAGATTAGAGTTTGCATCAGTTCCAATAGAGAACTGATGATATGGCCAAACTAAGGATATGTGAATTAGGATGATGAATTTGAATAGACATGATAATAGTTTAGGATCATTGTTACTTGTGGATACACTCAAGGTTACGAATACCTAGAATGATATGTGGGAAAGTTTATCATTTAGATTCATGAAGGGTTTTCAATCAATTTTTCTATGGGGCTATATTTTATTTTCATAGGAATATATGGTTCATTATCTCCAAATGATGGTCAAGTTTAGCTAGCTTGGCATGTAACACTTTACTTTTCATATTATTACTCCACCAAGAAAACATCATATTTTATTGATTGAGTTCACATAATTCATGTTTATTTTATGGGAATGATAGTGTGGAAGTTAGGTGTATAAGGGAGATGGTAAGACTTTGAGAGATGATTTTCCATTTTTACTTTATCTTCCAAAGAGTTTTCTGAAGGGAATGATATAGGAAAACACCACATATAGATGAATATGTACATTGTACTGTGCATTGGGGCGAGTGGGAGCAACCATAAGAAGCTCCTTCCCATATGCTTTTTAAATGTCATTCTTGAGGACAAAATGGAACTAAGGGGAAGGAAATGTTATAAAGTAAGAAGTAAATGCTTAGGGGCTAAATGAGAGGTTAGGATGCTTGAGCACATGATCCACACTTCATATTGTTAAAGGTAAATGGGAAAGGAGGGTGGGAGATAGTTCTCCACCCACTTCGAAGATGCATACGAGGATGGTTGTATGGAGTGGGAGGTAACCCATATCTCTATGTATGTGTTCTTTCTTCATTTGTATTTCTATGGTAATCGCATGTGAATTCGTCTCTTCTCTTGCCCCCGACATGCAAAAAGATATGTACATAGACAAGGGACGACCATGTTGAAGGATGTGATCCCACTTTTCCTGATTCCTTTCTTCCTCATTCTTGAAAAGAAAATCTTCTTTAAACATGTCTTTGAGTTGGAACCCTGTAAGTGGGGTTTGGTTTGCTTTGTGCAAACTCATCCACCATGTATATGCTTAGGGACCAAACAACAAACTAAACTCAAAAACCTTACATGACTGTGGAATGTTCCTAAGTTGATGCACATCTCACTACTTTTGTAAAAAAAAGTGAGGATAACATCCTTGTTTCTATCCTAGACTTCTCCTAATAATTGAGGACATGAAGATATTTTCCTAGCATATCTTTTTCGAGGTGAACTATACTTACTTTTGGAATCACATTAACTACTAGTCTAGTCACGAGTCCAAAGAGATTGGCTAATAAATGCATAGAGGTAGAAAAACTTAGCTAGACCATTGTTCTCACAAGCATGATTGGAGATGATATAAGGCTACTAAATCATGTCACAAATGATACGAAGGGAATAACTAAATAGGTTTCCACACCTCTTTCACAATTAATATTAATCAGTGTGGGACTAATATGAGGGATGTTCCTTTGTTACCATTAGTGTCCATGTGAAAGGACAAATGGCCATCGGACACTTTGGTATATCTTTTTTAATAAAACATATAGTGGTCTGGTCAGCCATAGACCTAAGTTCTACCACATTTGTGAAACCTAGGAAATCTACATTTGGGGTGTCTATGTACAATGTAGTTTCTTTGTATTCTATGGCCTGTTCAAAGTATCATGCATCTTGCCCAAAGCTCTATTTTGTACATCATGAAGCTCTCGTGAAGGGAATTCCATCGTGGTGTATCACCATTGCACCACTTCAACTTTCTCCCTTAGTGGAAGTAAGCCACGTATATGTCCTAACTATTCTCATACCTTATTGACTAAATTACAAAGCTCAAAAAATTATTTTCAAACGTTAGCAACTTCACTTAATTCTATTTCTAATTCTTTGACTTGTGAATTTATCCTTGGAATTGGAAAAAAATTATTAATCTCTAATTCTTTCATTACCATATCCATATGTTCCATTCCTAGATCCATCCTTGCATGTACTTCTTCATGCACATGTTCCTCATATGCATAATGGCTAAGTGATAATGTAGGGCAAGCGCATGCTCTACATTCTCATCTTGTGAAGTTCTATCCTCCATTGTTTCCTATTATATTGGAATTAAAAAAAAAAGAAATATATTGCATGCTCAATTCAAGTGAATATGAATATCACAAGATTAGTTCCTCATAGGGCTCGAAGAGAGTGGATCATCCAAGCTTTACTTCTCCAAGTCCATCTTGTACTCGTCAAAGCTTCCAAGTACTTGTAGCTCTTGTTTCTTCTTCGTTGATTTGGTGAAAAAAGGTCCAAAATCCTTGCTTCATTAGTCCAAAGATGATTGAAGTTGGAGTCTTGGCAAAGATTCTCTCTGTCATATAAATGGAGAGAAGCAAAGAAGAACTTTGATGCTTCTTTAGATGTAGATCAAAGGATGACACACTTGCACTTTATCTCCCTTAGATTAGGTTTGAATAATCTTGGCACCTTTAAGTGTAGAAAATAACTCTTCTTATGATGAGATGCTTCATTTAAGAAAGATAAGAGCACAAGTATGCTCTTGGATAGCCCAATATGTAGAGAAAAGAAGTTGAGTGTTCTTGGGTTCTCAGTTATGCAAAGGTTAAAGGGAAGGTCACCAAGAAGAGGGAGAGAGCCAAAATATCCCACATGCGAATATTAAAGGAAGGAGGAGGCAGGGAGAAAATACCCTGCAAGAAGTTGAGTGTTCTTGGGTTCTCAATTCTGCAAAGGTTAAAGGGAAGGTCACCAAGAAGAGGGAGAGAACCAAAATATCCCACATGCGAATAGTAAAGGAAGGAGGAGGCAGGGAGAGAATACCCTACAAGAATAGCAAAAAAAGGGCTATAACATGACTTAAAAGGGAAGGAGGTCTTCAATGGTCCTAACTTAGGATCACATGAGTGCACACAGTGTGTATGGTAGTTGAGCTATGGGGATCCCACCCTCTAGAAGAGCTCAACTCTCCTTCTTTTTGCAAAAATTCTCATAAACGCCTCCATGCGAACTCCATCTTCCTCTCCACAAAAGGTTGCAGCCTCATGTTTTGATAGAAATGTTGAAAGAGCTCCACATTGCATAAGAAATGACATAACAATCACACCCAACCATCTATTATATAGGCTTTGCAAGATTGGGAGAAGTCTCTAGGGTTAACTACAATGACGTTTTTCATGCACAATATCCACCATCACATGAGCAACTAAGACTAAAATCTAACTAGAAAGTAATTTAGTTGACTAGAGTCAACTCATGTCATGTGTTCTAGTTATCCCAAGTCAACTCTCAATGGACTCAAGTTGAGTGTCAAATTAGGAGGCTCTTAGATACTCTTAGCAAAATACTCTCCCTTGTGAATCTAAAGAGATTGAATCCAAGACCTCCTCCATCCCATCCTTCTTAACCACTATGCTAAACACATACCTTGGCTAATAAATCAAAAGACCAAATTCTATCTTGATGTTCACCTTGGTCAAGCTACTTTATAATGTAAGTCCACTATCATCAGTTATGAATGATCTATCTGAATTACAAGTCAATAAAAAAAAGGGACCAAGTATGCTAGTCACCATTATAGATGGACCACCCTAGTCATCCCAAACAAAAGCTACACAAGAACACGACCAAGAACACATTGAAGAACCCTCTATATAGCTTGTCACTCCTTGCAACACATGAATGGTGTACGACATTATTGTTGATGTATTAAACACCACAAGAAATGAATTAATGTTACACTAGAACACCTCTATGGTCACCATTAACTCATTGCCACTCCAAACTTTGAGAAATGATAGTCTAAACTGAGAACTTTGCTTCTACAAAAATTCCTAGTCACTAAAATGACATACCTTCAGTATTTTGTTAATTTCTCTTAGCACAAATATTATTTCTCCAAGATCTTTTGAAAGATGAAACTAGAAGAGTAGAGCTTTCCAACAAGCTATTATTTGCCAGAAATGGATCTCTAAAACTCAAGTTATGGCCTTCACAAGATGACTATGTATAACTACCAAAATTGGAAATTCTTCTTGTTATAGTAAAAAGCGCCTGTCTAAAAATGGAATTCGATGCCTAGCATCGACTTGCAATGAGAATTCGATGTCGGGCATCGACTTGGGGTGTTTTTAGCCACTTTTCAGCAGGGATTCGATGCCAGGCATCGACTTCTCGCATAAACCTTGACCTTTCAGATGCCAAAACAATAGATGATTTCATATATACTTAGAACATCACTTATCCTCTGGAATTCGATGCCAGGCATCGAGTTGCTCCAACAAAGTCATGATTTGCAAACACTTCAACACTGAATGAAATAGATAAATGAGAATATGACTCATCAGCAGAGATTCGATGCCAGGCATCGAGTTGCTTGGAAAACTTGATCTTTTAAAATCATTTCACACAAGACAAGCATGGAGATGATGGAGAGAGTCTCATACACAGAACTTTAACTATTTCTTCTCATAGCTATGAAAAACTCAGAAGTTTTACAGATGCTTTCTCACTCAGAGAAGCCCGACTATACTCAGTCATACAAAATGAACTCCTTCTCACATTCTATCAATCTCTTCCACTACTTCTCTCATCGCGTCAGTTGATACAAACTAACTTATATAGATTTTCTCATTCTCGTGATTTTAAAAAACTTCTAGAACTAAAGTGAACTAACTTTACAAATATAATACACTTGTGAAATTGTCCCTTCACATAGGCATGTGGTTTTCTTCCTAAGATTTGACCTTCAAATATATGTCCAATTAGTGAGTGTTTCTCCAACAATTATGAAAGGCCACTTGCCAACCAAAATTATTAGCTAAACTACCCATTGATGGAACCATCATCGCATGATAGAATTACAATGGATTTTGTGCTAAATGTGATAGCATACTACCAAAAAACGGTAATAGACATGCCAGACCTTGCTTGCTAAATGCCTATTAAAATTTTGGAGATGATTAAAGTTTGCATTTTGGGAAGCACCATTAAGAGATTTTTGGTAAGGTATGTTCATCTTTGATGGTTTGTGTTATAAAGTGACTTGGATTATCCAAGAAAATTAATTCAAAAGAAAGATTTCTAGAGCACATACAAACAAGTAACTTGGCCTAGTGGTTAAGTCTCAAGGATGGTAAGAAGGAGGTCTTGGCTTCAAATTCACAAGAGACATGGGTGAGAGTTTTGTCCAAGAGCTCCAAGGCCTTCTATAAAGTTCCACTTGAGTTTACTCTAAAAGAATGGGACACATGATTGAACAACTACTCTAGTGGACTCTAGAGGACTAGGACGTGTGGAAAACATGTAATCACTTGCTTAGTTAGACTATCCCTTGATTAGAGCTATATATATGAGGCTTCATTAGCTGGGGAGGCATTCACTCATCACCTTTTTGAGTGGAGATTCTAGCCTAACATTGATATCAAAGCTTGTAGATATCTTCCCACATAGTGTAAGGGAGTTCGGCTATCGCGAGACCCGATCTAGGAGTCAAAAGCAAAAAACTTATCGGTTTTTTCCCTTAGAGGGGTGGGAACCCCCCAATGAGGTGGAGAAAAGAGGAGGAGCTTTCCCCCAAGCTTGTAGTGTAATGGGAGGAGATCTCTTTGCTTGCTCAAGTGAGCCCCAAAGTGTGGACAACCCGACACTACACGAAAGGAAGAGAGTCCTCTCAATCCTCTTTTTGAATTGAGGCAAAGAGGAAAGGAATATCGCTCTCATAATTTTGACCTAGAGTTAATGGATGCATATATGGAATATTTCAAGCCACCATAAGGTTTTTCTTAGACCCTTCCAAAAATCAACCATCTCTTCCCTCTTTGATTGGCAGCCAAAAGGATTTATTCTTTGCAAATTGTTGATATATTTAGGTAGTGATGTGTGTGAACACTCTAGGACCGCCGGGGCACTTTTTTCCCTCTTTAGGAGGTTTTTTTCCCCCGGCTTGTATATACGCCTATTGCCCTAATGGGCTACTTATCTTTGTACATTCTCTAGTAATACATTCAGTATTGTGTGTTTGTGCTCCAAGCTTCTTCTTCTTCCTTGTGTTGTTCGCGTGCTTCCGCAGACGTCTATCTCCAACAATTGGTATCAGAGAAGGTCGTCGCTTCTTCTAGGGCACCGTCGACACTCCTCCGTTTGCAGTCTCAAATTCGCACGAAATTTGGTGAGCATACTCAGGGTGTTTTCGAGATCAAAACTGCTTCGCTTTGTGGTGCCGAAATCGCGATCTGAGCTCGTTTCGATCTCCGAACGCACTATCGCAGCGCTTGTGCAGGCTATTTCGTCCTTTTGTGCCAAAGGTATATACCAGTTTCTGTTCTCCAGTTTAAGCGTCTCGAAGTCTGCTACAGGTCTAGCAGAACTCATCTGGGCAGTTCTGTTCAACTTTTTGAGATACAATCAATTTTCTGCATCAAGGTATTTTAGTCACCGGCCATGGCTGAAAGCAGTGATGTATTCCGTATGTTGGCTGTTGAGGATAAGTTGGATGGTACCAACTACCCATTATGGGCTTATATGATGCGACATGTACTGGTTGCAAAAGGATTGTGGAACATTGTGCAGGGTGTTGAAAGACGTCCTGTTACACCTGTAACGACACATACTGGAAATACAAGTGTTGGAGCTGATGAAGATGGTGTCGAAGATGATATTCCACAGATTCCTGTTCGTGCTGCTGTTTCTGTTGCACCTACTGCAGAGCAGATTCGTTGGGATGGCAGAGATGCCCAGGCACATGCATTGATAGCTTTGTCTGTCAAACGTGCCATTATTCCTCACATTCGCTCTTGCAAAACAGCAAAGGATGCTTGGGATACACTTACCACTTTGTACCAGGCTAGGAATGAGGCTCGTGTTGCTTAGCTCCGAAAACAGTTGGAGAGTGAGCACATGAATGAAGGTGATTCTATGGACAGTTTTCTTACAAAGATCAAAGACCTGAAGGAACAATTGATTTCTGCTGATGAGGTTATACCAGATAGCTCACTTGTGCAGACCGTTCTGAATGGTCTTCCTGATTCATATCAGAGTTTTGCCTCTACTCTTCGGTTGAGATGAAAGGCAATCCGAATGCCTTTTCATTTGAGGAATTAGTCTCTGTTCTATTGCAGGAAGATCAGTCCAGGCAGAACAGGTCCATTATGCGTGTTGCAGATCAAGCTTTCCTGGCTAGTCAGAAGGGCAAAGGAAAATGGAGCTCTTCTACTAGTAAGCAGAAATCTGCAAATGCTGCACAATCGAAGAACCAGGATAAAGATGAGAAGAAATCAGAAAAGCAGAAATTGTTCTGCAAGTACTGTAAAGGAAATGATCATATTATAAAGAACTGTCCAAAACTGGCTGCTAAAGAGGCAAAGAAGAAAGAGGTTGGAATGGTTGTTGCAGAGGCCTCTACACCAAAAACAGAGTCTACAAATCTTGTGCAGGAAGAAGAATGGGCGTTTACTACTGTCTGCAGTTTTGACCCATCTTCTCATGATCAGTGCATGTCTGCAGTAGACTCAGATGTTTGGTACTTTGACAGTGGGGCGACCAAACATATTACCTCGCAGCGTAGTTTCTTCTCTTCACTCGAGCCTGCCCCTATAGGGAATACTGTCACATGCACCAATAACTCCTCTTATCCTGTTATGGGAGTTGGTAAGATCATTCTGACTACTGCTGATGGTAGTTCTTTCACTTTGTCAGATGCTTTATTTATGCCAGGGATCAAAAAGAACCTGTTATCAGTTTCTGCATTAGCCAAGATTGGCTTGGTTGTGAAATTCGTTGATGACAGGTGTACAGTCCATGATCTCTCAAATGGCGATGTGATTATTGCTTCTGGCATTTTATGTCGTGGGCTGTATAAGCTCATAGACTATGAAAGATCTGTGAATGATTCGGCATGTGCAGTTCATGATTCTCAGGCTATGTCAAATGCAAAGCTTTGGCATGCACGCTTTGGTCATCTGAATTTTGCTAGTTTGTTATGCCTGCAGAAATCTGAAATGGTGTCCTCTTTGCCCAAACTTGAGGCACCTGGAAAACATGCTTGTGAAGGCTGTATTTTGGGCAAAATGCAGCGTTCTTCCTTTCCAAAAGATGGTTCAGTTCGGGCTACGCAGAAATTGCAGCTTGTACATAGTGATGTCTGTGGTCCTATGCAGACACCCTCTTTTGGAAATCACCTTTACTTCGTGACTTTCATTGATGATTTTTCCAGGCATGCATGGGTATATCCACTCAAAGCAAAGTTCGAAGTGTTCATGTGCTTCAAACAGTTTTTGGTTTTGGCTGAAAATCTTTCGGCATGTAAAATGGGCACCCTCCGTTCTGATCGAGGGGGGGAATATATGTCTTCAGATTTTAATACATTTCTGGCTGAACGGGGGATAAAACACCAGTGTACAGTGCCGTATACACCTCAACAGAATGGAGTTGCTGAACGAAAGAACAGGTGACTCATGGAGATGGAGAGGTGCATGGTCAAAAGTCAGGCTTTACCACATAGTTTTTGGCTTGAGGCTGTCATGTGTGCAGCATATGTACTGAACAGGTATCCCACTAAAGCGTTGTAGTCTATCACTCCATATGAGGCTTGGCATGACCGCAAGCCATCTGTTGCTCATTTGCGTGTTTTTGGTTGTTTGGCATATGCATTAGTGCCTGAACAACATCGTAGAAAATTGGATGATAAGGCAGTAAAATGTATTTTTGTTGGGTACAGTTCTGAAAGTAAAGGCTATCGTCTTTATCATCCACAGACTAAACGCATTGTGGTTAGCCGTGATGTTGTCTTTGTGGAAGATGCTATTCAGCCATGTACTAAGGAGACATCTGTTAGCTCCAAAGACATGTATGATACTTTGATGCCTCTTTTTACAGGTGGACATGCTAGTGCTGGTCCTAATGAGGCAACTTCTCAGCCTTTGCAGGTTTCATATGATGATGTAGATCATTCCATTTCTGATGCAGATTTACATGATGCACTTGTTGATGAGAGAGCTGATATTGAGCAGGCAAAAACTATGCCAAAATGGTTGGTGCAGACTTTGCGTGACAGCAAATTAGATGCACCTTTGTCATATCGTACTCGTTCAAGCTCTCATAGTGCCTCCTTTGCATCAGATTGCTATGCTATGGCTGCATCTAGTCTCTGTGATGAGAATGAGCCTGTTTCTTTTGATGAAGCACAAAATTCAAAAAACTGGATGGCTGCTATGCAATCTGAATATGATGCTATAATGAAGAATGGTACATGGTCTTTATGTGACTTGCCTCCTGGCAAGAAGGCCATTGGCACTAAGTGGGTATACAAGCTGAAGCGTAAACCTGATGGTACAGTTGACAGGTATAAGGCTAGGCTTCTTGCAAAGGGTTATGCACAGGAAAGAGGCATTGATTTTGATGAGACCTTTGCACCTACATGCCGTATGACTACTGTTCGGAGCATTTGTGCACTTGCAGCCCATCATGGTTGGAATGTACATCAGTTGGACATTAAAACAACACTTCTGAATGGTGGCTTGCATGAAGAAGTGTATGTTTTTCAGCCCCGTGGCTTTGTGCAGAAAGGGCATGAAAACCAGGTTTGCAGGTTAAAGAAGGCATTATATGGTTTAAAGCAAGCACCACGTGCTTGGTATGAGAAGATACATGCCTATCTGATTGCACATGGTTTTGAGAACAGTCCAACTGAAAGCACCTTATATGTTAAACGTGCTAATGATGTGCTTCTGATCATTGTTGTCTATGTTGATGACATGCTGCTCACTGGTCCTATTGAGACACATATTGCTGATTTTAAGGCTGATTTGCATGCCTCATTTGAGATGTCTGATTTGGGGCATTTGTATCACTATTTGGGCATTCAGTTTATGCACGTTGATGGTGGAATGGCTTTGTGTCAAACGAAATATATTGACACATTATTGCAGCGTTTTGGCCTTGAAGACTGTAAGCCTATTGCCACTCCTATGGAGACAGGTTTACGATTGAGTCTTCATGATGCTGGAGATGCATTTGATGTTGTTCTCTATCAGCAGGCTGTTGGATGCTTGATTTACTTATGCATTACTCGGCCAGATATTCAGTTTGTTGTCTCACAAATGAGCAGGTTTATGCATTGCCAAGGAGTCACGCATTGGAAAGCGGTTAAGCGCATCTTTCGCTACTTGAGTGGTACTCGGCTACTTGGGTTGTTTTATCCCAAGGGGGGATCACTACCACCAGATTTGCATGCTTTTTCTGACTCAGATTGGGCTGGTTGCTATGACACTCGTGTGTCCACCAATGGTTTTTGCTTCATGCTTGGTAGCTCATGTATATCTTGGTTGAGCAAGAAGCAGCCTACTGTGGCCACTTCCAGTTGTGAGGCTAAGTATAGGGAAGCTTTCACAACGACTGTTGAGTGTGTGTGGCTCAGACGCCTTATGGCTGATTTGGGTGTTGGCCAGCCTTCTGCCACCACCATCTTCACTGAGAGTCAGAGCGCATTGGCAGTTGCGAGGAACCCTGTGTTCCATGCTCGCACTAAGCACATTGAGGTGCATTATCACTATGTCAGGGAGAGGTTCTCTGCTGGGGAGATCAGCTTGGCATATGTGCCCACACAGGAGAACATTGCAGACCTTTTCACGAAGGCTCTGCCTAGGGAGAAGTTTGAAGCTTTCCGCAAAGCTTTGGGCTTACTTCCTTTTGTGGAGTGATTTCCACATAGCTTGGCACTTCCTTATACATGAGTGCCAACTCCTTGTTCACCGCATCACTCCTAGGGGGGATTTGTTGATATATTTAGGTAGTGATGTGTGTGAACACTCTAGGACCGCCGGGGCACTTTTTTCCCTCTTTAGGAGGTTTTTTTCCCCTGGCTTGTATATACGCCTATTGCCCTAATGGGCTACTTATCTTTGTACATTCTCTAGTAATAAATTCAGTATTGTGTGTTTGTGCTCCAAGCTTCTTCTTCTTCCATGTTAGCAGACTTAGGAAGAGTCTAACAAATTTAGATAATCTTGTTAGTAAGTAGATATTACTCCTACTTCTAGTAAGTGAAACAATTCTGCATGAACTTGAAAGGATATTTCACACCCAAGGAAAGTGTACAAGAAGTCATTTGTACAATGAATGCTTAGTAAAATGGAAGGGTGGACTGAGGAGAATTCCATATGGGAATGGCTCTACACAATACAACAAAGGTTTCCCTCTTTCAAGTTTTAAGTTGGAAACCATGATGAATGAATACATGTTCTTCTATACTAGAACATGAGGCTCGGGGATTGACTATAATTGTATATATAGATATATTTTCAAGGTCTAAAATATTTTCAAGGGGGAAGAATGTTATAAAGTGACTTGAGTTGTCTGCATGAAATGTCACTTTTGCCTACAACTACCATAGCTCGCACCATCAAGTGGAATCAATTGATGCTCTTTTTTGGCTAAGAAACAATGTCAATATGACATAGAATCCACCAAAGCTACCTTCTAGTTATGATAAGGATAACACAACCATATCGCCTATCAAGGATGACAAAGTCAAAGGAGGGGGGATTCGTTAATAGATGCAGAAAGAGCAGAAGTAAAGGAAGGGTGGCACCATACATTTTTTGCATATGCAATGTATGTTATCTCTTGGATGAGAAGCCAAGAAATAATAAGACTCAATAGAAGGAGTTCTAGGCATAAGAGGCATCACACTAGTCAATTTTGCCTATTTTTGTAGAAGATTGGGACACATCATTGATCAACCACTCTAGTGGACTTTGGAGGACTAGGGCATGCAGTAGACATGTAATCACTAGCTTAGTTGGACTACCCTTTGATGAAAGCTATATATATGAGACTTGATCTAGAGAGGCATTCATTCATCACTTTTTCGCATGGAGACTCTAGCCTAATAACTCACCTCATAACAATGGAAGTATACATGTGTAAAATGTCACTTTTGCCTACAACTAGCACACCTTGCACCATCAAGTGGAATCATATGATGCACTTTTTGGCTAAGCAATGCTACCGATACGATGTAGAATCGAACAAGCTACTTTGAAATTATGATCATGATAGCCCTACCATGTTGCTTATCAAGTATGATAGTCTAAGGAGGGGGGAGTTGGTTGATGTAGAAGAGTAAAAGTAAAGGAAGGGTACCACCATAAACTTTTTGAATATGCAATTTATGTTATCTCTTGGGTGAGAAGGCAAGCAATAATAAGACTCAACAAAAGGAGTGCTAGGCATCAAAGGCATCACACAAGTCAATTTTGCATATTTTTTAAAATTTTTAGTACATTTTTGATAAATATAAAGCTCGATTCGTGCTTCAAATGAGTAAGTAGGACCATTTTTAAAGTTATGAGCTCGATTTAGGATTCAAATGAGCTAATAGGCCATTTTTTAAAGGTTTTAGGACAAATAAGTGTGCTCAAGGTGAATCTTTTAATTATAAAAAATAAAAACCCTAAGTTGTAATCACTTTTTGGAATCATTTTGAATGAAGTCTCGTGCATCTTTCTTCTTGAGAATTCTTTTCTCATCTCCTTCTTCATTTGGAGCTTCAATGGTGTCATTGAGGTGTCTCATGCCCACATCTATCTATTAAGAGTTCTTTTGCATGCTTTATGTGCTTCTTCCTCTCTGTTTTGCATGTGTTGTTCTTTCACCTCATGTGTCTCATTTTAAATTTCTACACTTCATGTAGACATATCTCCATACACTCGATTGGGGCAAGGTACTTGTGTTGAGGATTTAAGTGTGATTCACATCACTCGAAGCCAATAAACATCGTGTTTCTGGGTCTACATGCGTGTACATGCTTAGGACGATTGGGGTAGTTTTTTTCTTTAGAGGTCTTTTCCCATTGCTTGTATATATGCCCACAAGACTAACATGTTTTTCAACTTTTTACATTCAACACATACTAACACCTCACTGTGTGTTGTGTTCTTCAATTCTTTCTTCCTTCTGTGTTTTTTTTTTTGTTTTGAATTCACACTCCTCAAACTCCCATATTGTACACACTTGAAAAGTACTAGGGTCACCGATTGAGTCACTTATCTTTTTGTAATAGTATGTATGTTTTTGATGGCCATTGGTAAGAAATATTTTGTGTCATCACTAATTTATATTGAGAAGTTCAAAATACCAACACATGTGTTGATAAGGTTGTTAACATATACATATACAAATTGATAAATTTTGATAAGAATGATATAAATAATAATATGTTACTAATGGCCACTGGTAAGAAGTCTTGTGTGCCATTGGTAAAAAATCTTGTGTGTCATCACTATTGTATATTGAGTAGTTCAAAACACCTATAAATCTGTTGATGATATTGTTAACATATACATTTATAAATTGATAAATTTTGATAAGAATGTATTCATTTACTAATAAGAACAATAGTGCATTATAGTAAATAAAAAACATAAAGACATTTGATTTTTGTTAATCTCATAAATAAATGTCATTTTCCACCCATCCACAAACATGATTTTCAATGTACTTGGTTCTATTATCAACATTTTTGTCTAAATTGGGGCATTTTGAATGCTATGCTTTAGTTTAATGTTTTGCTATTTCCAAGATATTTTGTAGTAGACAACTTAATGGTAAAATCTTTTGGTTCTCTAAATACCCTTTAAAGACTAAAAATTTATCCTTTTCAAGACCAATTAGATATGGAAGGTGTTATCTTAAAAAGTCTTATACTACTTTTTCAACATCAAGCTTTGATTTAGATACTTTTTTAATGCCACTAAGTAGTGATAGGATTTCAACAGACACTTTTGTTTTGCACAATCCTCAATTATAAACAACAATTAAAATTTTGATTTAGATACTTTTTTTAATGCCATTAAGTAGTGATAGAATTTTAGGAGACACTTTTGTATTAAGCACTTGAGTCTTTCACAATCCTCACTTATAAACAACATTTAAAATCTCTAACATATGTCAAAGTAAGTGTAGCCATTCTTAATCGCACAAGCAAAGACACTTCATGAGAATTGAGACATGAATGAGAGACATATTGTGGAAAATACCTCAAATCAAAGGTTTTCACATCCTCCACCCACCCTTTTTTTTAATAGAGGACAAGGAACACACAATGGATGTGAAACAATAGCATGATGGAGAGAATAGAAGAAGATCCCTAAGAGTGACCTAACACATATTAATATTTTCATTTTTTGTGGGTTTTGATGCAATACGGTACATCATCCTTCAGATTAATGCTATCTTACACATGCTAGCTTGACATGAGATTAATGCTATCTTACACATGCTAGCTTGACATGAACTTGTATGTGTTGTATTTGTCAAGATAGGCATTGCTGTTACCTTATGGCTAAAACTAACTAGCAAACGTTAGTTACTTGAGTGTTGCCTATTGCATATCTCAAACTTCCATGTGCCATATTCTTGATTTTTGAAGATCAAAGAATTGAACCTTGCAACTTCTTTCATAGTGTTAAAGCAAGGACAATGTACTCTTGTCCAAGCCTGCATAGCTTAGTGGTTGATGCTTTGAGTTTTTGGGAGGAAGTCCTGAGTTCAAATCCTGGCTGGACATATCCATGAGTTCTCTAAGATGGGTGTCCATGAATTCCTCAAGATGGGTGCCTCTACCTTATGAGGTTGGGTGTGCGTGTCTTTCCAATTCATTGGACTCTCAAAATACATACATGTATTTTATAGAACAACATAATACAACTACTATTTGATAATTTATCTTAAAGTTTAGAGGCTTTCAGGACACATCCCAAATTTTATTTACATTCACATAGTTTTTTTTTAAAGATATTAAGAGCTTTATGGTGTATACACTAACCATAGCCCTATGACTTTTCCATAAGGACATGCGTTAAGTAAGTCATGAAGAGGTTAGTTCCTCTTGATTCACACATCTATTAGATAGTTGGGATACTTGAATATCTTTAGCTGGCAAAGAAGGTACTTCATCTATTTTTGTTGTTTGGAGAGGATTATGGAGTTGGTTATGCCATGAGACAACTATCTTTCAAAAAAGCTTTCTATTTATACACTCAATCGATATGATTTGTTGAATGTGTAAGATTAATTCTAACGTTGTTACGTAAACGCAACATATACGACTTATTATGTGCGGATACCGATCTTTTTTGGAGGATAGATTGCCTCTCCCTTCTCAAGCTCCGAAATCCCGACCAGACAGCAGCAGAGCGGAGTAGGAGGGGAGGTATGTTCTCTCTCTCTCTCTCTCTCTCTCTCTCTCTCTCTCTCTCTCACACACACACACACACACACCCACACACACACACACACCCACACACACACACGTACACAGACACACAGACACACGCACACACACACTTACGCACACAAACACGTATATACGCACGCACGACGGACTAGGAGCGGAGGTGTGTTTTCTTCTCTCTCTCTCTCTCACTCTCTCTCTCACACACACACACAGAGACACAGATACACACACACACACCGAGCTCTTTGTACGCCATAGCCATTGTGAAAGCAGGCAGATTGTGAAAGAAGGATGTTCTGCGTAGCTTCCACTGAATCTTATATGCTCGACCTCGACTTCATTTCAAATTTCTTCGAGCTTGGCCTTCTCTTCTTCACTCAGTTTGGAGACCTAGCTATGCGGAGTGAGCGCTGATACATTATAACGATGAAATCCATTCACCGGAGGCCGTCCGGAGCTCCATTAGATGGATAGAGCAACGGTTCTAACAATCCATTCCGGGTTGCACTTTAATTCATGAGAAGCGCATGTGTTTCCCTCTCTCACATGATTCGATGACTTTATTTCGTTTCGAATAAATCATCAAATTGATGAAGCAGGATGTATAAAGGGAAATCGAAGGTGGGGTTGTGTATCGAGTATTTAGAAAAAGATAGATGGAAATCACACGCTTGTGGTGTAAAGTCACCGGATTTATGATGATGCGAATCATGTGATGAATGTCAAGAAGGTTGCAGCTCATCTTAGGTTTCACGAACCTTTGGATGGGTTTAAGATACTAGGTGCTTGGATTCTGTCACCTTTTTTTTGAAATCACATGTTGTTTCTTTTTTTACTTTTTGAATGGTGTTGAAACAGTGATGTGTTTTTTATATATGTTATCTAGAGACGGTATGAAAGATTCGAAGTTGACACTGATATTGCAAAGCAATTAAGAGGATACTCAATAGACATATCGATCAAACATCATTTCTCTCTCTCTGTATCTCTTTCTTTCAAACCAGTTATTGGTTATTGCATGAACCTTTGCCATTAATTTATATGAAAAGGAAGAAGCTATCTTTGAAAGGTTTGGGTGCTTTTATTTGGCCTCATTTACATTGCTTCCTTTATCAGCTTCTGGATTTTTGAAAGATGGAAAGTACGGTTATGCCTTTACGAAGCAACAATCTATGGAAGACATCGCTTGCTGTAGAAAAGAAGCTTTACCATCAGCTATCAGCTCGTTCACCTCTCTCTTTCCGGATGCCTCCCTCAAAATCTAGGTAATTTGATTTTGCATCTTTGCAGCTGTCTTCTCCATTATTGATGATTATCCTGATTTCTGTCTGGTATCTTGCTGCTATTTGAAGGATAATGTTCTTGATGTCAAAAGTTGAATAATTTTGACATACTTTCTATTTAGTAGTAAGGGGCCATAACGTTTATTGTTTTTCCAGTAAAGTTATTTTCATAAATGGGAAGAACGCTCCAATTTTCCAAGTTGGGAAAGTTAGGTCGGAAACTCAAATTTTATCTTTAATGATAAGGAACTTAGTTTTCTCAAAGATGTTTTATTCCATGCTCGGTTAGAAGTGGCTCTTGTATTTGTACTTAAAACTCCAGCATAATGTACCTTTTTAGCAAGTTTATTGCACGCCTTATTAATGTATCATGATTACATGATTCTTGTTTGATATAGTCTTTGTTCATTTGGTGTATAATGATTTTAAAGATGGTTGGCATTCTCCGTACTCCTCAAGTATTGTATCAAGTGCTTAAGTCCTTTTCCTCTTGAGGTTTTCTTTTCTACTTGAAAAGAAGATTATAGCTCTAAATTTTGTGTGATTTATATGTTTTTGTCAAATATTCCAGGGATGCATAGAACATAATTATATGCTTCTTGTGTCTACTAAGCTTTAATCGTGCGCAAATGTGTTTGTCATGTTATATGGAGCCACATGATTTCATGCTTCTGTTGAGTAGGCTTATTAATGCTTGCATTGAAATTGGGAAGATACTCTCCATGACACAAGAATATGGAATTTTGATCATAATCTATTGTTATATTGGAGAGATTCACTAAAATCCTATGAATAATTGCAATGCATGAATGTCCCTGGTGGAGTGATGGCTAAATTGGGTAAGTATGGACTTCTCGGGGGAATTTAAGATATAATTTTCAGCTGATTTGCCTTGCGCTTTGAGAAGAGACTCGAGAGCTCCCCATCATATCTAAGGTTCCATCTTTGCACCTTTAGCCACTTCATTATCTTCTTGGTCCTAGAGTTGCACCTTTAGCCACTTCATCATCTTCTTTGTCCTAGAGTTGCACCTTCAACCATGGCATCATCTTCTTTGTTGGTTCCGTCATCATCATTATCATGGAAATATTCCCATGGCCCAATACATTACATCCATCAACTTCAACTTCTGATGTAGCCAATAGAGGGTATGGCAACTTCTACACATATCGACATACATGTGCCTTGTCTCAAAGGAGAGTCAAATCCATCTTTACCAATGGTGCCCTCATGAGTGGTTGCCCATCATGAGGACTCCTAGAGGCGAGGAAGGAGGTTGTAGTTGAGGACCACCCATGTCCAACCTCAACCATCAGGAAGAACAATCATCCATCTTATTATCTTCTTGAACCCTTCCGAGGGGGAAAGAAGGAATGTGAGGGTGCCATTGGTAACTAGTTATGAAAGTGGACGTGCTTTTTCAATGCATATGGATTAGTAGATGCCCAATGCATTGAGCACCTCCTACTTAAGTTGAAAGTGCAAGCATATTTTTGGTTGTGGGGCTCGAACCACAACCCACTACATGCGATGAGTTTCAAACCCTCTTTTGCACACACGTCGAATGCGATGACATGACGTAGGCTTGTCGAAAGTTGTTCAGATGTGAGATGGGCAAGAGATTCTTGGACACATATTCTTAGGAGGTTAGGACCTAGTGCAATGGCTTCAGCCTTGGAGTATCCACAAATGTGGTTGGAGATGCTTTATTTGTTTGGATTGCTTTGAGCATACCAAAACAAGGTATTGTACACTCGAGTCACTTCATTGGAGGACATTTGTAGGTTTGCAAGGAACTATGAGAGCACCTTGGCGATCATCAAAGCTTACTCGAAGGGGAAGGAGGATAGTTATGAGGAAGGATAGTTTCAGGTTCAACCATTGAGAGACACGAATCGTTTTAGAGCATAGGAGCTCACAAATCAAAAGAAGGGACCTTGTTACAAGTGTCACCGAATTGGTCTTCTTTGTAGGGGTCAATGGGTTTTGGCTTTTAGGCCCTCAATTAATCTAGAGACGAAGCGAAGTGAAAATAGAGACAAGATGGAGAATAGACAAGACATAAGAGAGATTGAAGGAGCCAAGCTCCAAATATATTCCATACATTGCAAGATGAAGTACATGAAGTTACAAGGTAGCATGAAGAGTATGCTTGAAACACAAGCTGCTCATAACTCCACAATCTCCATAGCTGAAGATAACTCCTCAAAAATAGAGATGTCCTAAGGCTGCTCATATATGTTCTCTCCAAGTGGATGAGTAATCCTCCTCCAAGCCTTGGTTTGAACCTCCAAGTGGTGATAAGAATTGTGTCTCAAACCTCGTAGTTATTTAATTTATCAATAGGATGCTTTTTCCATGTCAAAAAACTCAAAAAGCCCCATCTTGTGATTCGTGACAAAAAATTTGCCTTGTTTTACAGGGAGTTTTAAAAAAAATAATAATATTATTAATAGTAAATTTTTTACTTGTTTCTATCATATTTGGACATAATAATAAAAAAATTCTCATACTTTTAAGCTTGCTTTTTCACATAAAAACTGCTATTCAGCCTGAATCTGAAATTTAGGGTTTCATTTTTCTCCTTTTTTAGTTCCTACTTGTTGACCTTTTTTTTACCATTCTTTGACTTGCTTTGACCATAGTTTGACCACCACAATTTGATATCTTTCAAGCTGTAGGTGGGGTCCCTAGTGGAAGGTTGCCCCAATTAACACACATTTCTAACAATCTCCTCCTAACTTGACACTAGGGGAATATGCCATGTAGGTATATTGTTGATGTGGTGATCAAGTTTAAGTTAGGTACCTTTAGTTTTCATAGATCATTCCAAGTATCCACACACACAAGGACCTTGAACATGAAGAGCTCTCCCCCAACACACATCACAAAGAGAACTCAGAGATCCCATACTCTTTTCAACAAGTACTACTTGGAAGGATAGAGACAACAAAGGGATGCCAGGTATTGGATAGTATGTAGATTCAAGCTTACTCTCTCAACTATCAAGGTTGGCCAGGCCTATCAATAGTCATAGCTCTTTTAGTGCTATATCTTTATCAAAAAGGAGGAGAGTTCAGGCCGCCCACACGAGCATAGAGGCGTACCAAGCCTCCCGTCCGCCCATCATCGCCTAAGAGTACTGCTCGAAAAAGCTCCCATGTGTGTGGGGGACTCCACCAAGGGCCAAGAGTATAAGAACTTCATATGAGGGATGAATAACTTCTCACAAGGAACGACACCAGCAATATCCACAAACATAAAAGGGGCATACATCATACTTATCTCCCAGCCATAGTGTCCATAGTGACCCACCCTCGAGCTTGGGAGCCTACAGCCAAACGGGTGGCAATCCCCTCAAGGGTGTAGCATCCCATACCACGGTGCCCACATTGTGCAAGTGTGTGGAGAACTCCACCAAGGGCCAAGAGTTTAAGAGTTTCATATGAGGAATGAATGAGAGATGATGCCAAAGGTCCTATTTATAGACTCTGTTAAGGAGATGCCCAGTTGATATTGGGTGGACACTAAAAACTTGGTTGGGCACTTAAACCACAAGCTCATGTCCTGATGTCCTTTGAATTCGGGAATATAACAATGCCAATGGCCATAGTGCATATATTTTTAGTAATTACATATTACATGTGTGATGTATCATGTATGATAAATCATATAACCTAGAAAAATGAAAACTTATATCATAAAATACATACTTGTACCCACATGAGTCAATGTGGATGCATCTATGGCTCGAAGGAACAAGGTGTCTTCGCAACAATGCGCCAAAATGTTATATATATATTTCTTTTGTGCATATTGGTTCATCCCTCACACATGATGGTACATCCATATTTTGTCCATGTCTCCTTCATGGCCCAAGGCTCATTCTCCCTCTCCACCATTTTCTTTGTCTTTTCAGCTCCATTGTCCTCAATTCTTCATATTGTAGGGCCTTGCCATTGATACTCTAGCAATGCCACTTTTTCTATGGCATTTCTCTATGATGGTGTTCTTGCAATATTAAATAATAATAGTCCACATTGTATAAAAGCTCTCCTAGATGCTTGTGTAGTTTCTTTCTTACATTGATTGCATGTATAGATGTGGAAGCAAGGGAGCCACGCACTTGATGCTCAACTCTCGCAACATCTTGTTGGTTGTGCATCACCATGGCTACTACCACTAGCCCCATGCTTTTCATGCCTTAAGTCAATACTTATGAATTCATATTCTTGAGAGCCTTGAATATCATGGAGATCACTTGAGCCATAAGAGGTAGAAGGGGAATGGGTGGATTTAGTTTGTTCAAGAGGATTTCTTTTGGCATCTCTTTGAGCTAGCCATTTGAGTAGATCGGTTGTAATGGTATGAGGCATTGGCTCCTCTGCAAGGAGCAACACAGATTCCACCATATTTGGCAAGGTGGGCTTTAATCCTATCGATTCCACCACCCCCTTTGTTACAACATAGGTCACAATGCCATTTTTTCTTCCACCCAAGGCAAACTTGCCATGGCTTGCAAGCTCTCTAGGGTTTGGCTTCAAATGAGGTTGTTTTACTGAAATGGCCTTGTTTGAGGCAAAAGAAAATTGCTTTTTATCATAACACCTTGACAATGTTACAACGGTGCAATATGTTTGCAACATATTGCAATGTAATACTATTCAAGTCGATGGGCATGTCGTGAACCTTGGACCTTCAATCCAGAGGCTCAAGGTGTCACTGTTATACCGCCCCTTTTTTTTTTTGATGGTGTCACCCAGATTGAACGAATATGCCTTTGCTTTGAGCATGAGGGTGTCATTTGGATTGTGTATCAGCTCAGATTATGGATGCTTTAAAGTCTCCAGCATGTGGAAATCAAGGCATGCTTTAATCTTAGAGGAGTATGTTCTAACCTCTTATGCCCTGCTACATACGCCTCCAAAAATTAACAACAAAAATTAACAACAAAGACTATATTCATCTTCCAACTTTACTTTGTAAACATTATCATGAAGTCTTCAATATCGTAAGTTCATAGGAACTTTGTTATATTGTGCATAATGAAAATAAGAGAGGGATCCTGTTCCAAAGAATTGATGTCTTATGCATGCATATGCTCGCTTGTGCGTGAATACATACATGTGCACACACACATCCATTAGCATGCATGCTTGTATGTAGGTTGCAGGCATGCATGTTCATCAATCCTGTCCCGTGTGATTATCTTTTTTTAATTCCATGGGAAAATTTAGAAAGATACATGAATACAATCTTGGATATAGTATGTGACTTCAACATGTAGTAGGCAGGTGCTATTACTCTTATCTGGGGGAAGCATGAGGAGCCTAGGATTATGTACCCTTAGAAAATACGAGAGTTTCCAACTTTCTATTTAAAATACGAAATTAAGATGGGTTTCAGGAAAGGCTCAAATTATTGAGTGCTCGTGTTTTATGTATTTTTATGTCTGAAGTACAAGGTTATAATATGATGGAAGAAGCATGAGTCTAGTATTACAGAGTCTATGAAAATATGAAAACATGAGTGTTTCGCTGTAAAAGTATCAAAATAAGATCCTTGTGAAGCTGTTAAATGTTATGTTGTTTTGTATTTTTATAAAATTTATTCCGTTTAATACTATTTATGTTTTATTTGAAAATGGTTCTTTACATAAGTTTCAATGCACTCTCTAGCACCTCATGGAGAAATGTGAGGGTGTTCAGCTGTCAATTAAGTTTTAATTTTTTCCAATCGATGTTCTACCCACCCCTGGGAGTTGATTCTATTTTCTATGAAAAATATTTAATGCAATTATTAACACCTGGAAATTGGAATGGATTGCCAAATATGGAGAAGGATGCGTCACAGTGCACGATTAAGGTTTATCTGCTGTATACCCTGTGATTATGTTGGGATGGTCTGATCTTATGGGTTCTTCAAATTTTATGTTTAACCTCGAGTATTGCATAAAAAAATAGGAAAATAGTTACAAAATATTTAAAATAGTAAAATCGAAGGATAATTCACATTTTCTTTATATTCTCTCTCTCTCTCTCTCTCTCTCTCTCTCTCTGGCAGTAACCTCTGCCGCCCCCCCCCTCTCTCTCTCTCTCATATCCCTACCGTTTGTCTTGGATTTTCATTTTACACTTTTTTGCTATTTAAGCAACTTCTGGCTTATTTTTCTCCGATGATTCCCAGAGTAACTATATCATATTTTACTGCACTAACTTAGGTCTTAACTAACATTTCTTTTCCATTGTTCTGCTGCCCTAGTTTTTGTTAAAACCTTATGTTTCTGACATGTAGCAAATGGAAATCAGTTAATATCAGATTGATTCAATTTGTGGACTATATGAACCACACTGGGCTATATAACAATTGTCATCGCTTTCGTTGCAGTTCGTGATCTTTCTTTTGGTTGACCGCGTGTGCTTTTGATTCGTAGGGTAAGGCTTGCCACCAATTCAGGGTTGACCCCGTGTGCCTCTCTCAGATCAGAGGGCTTTTGGAGCCCTAGTTCAAATGCTACAGGACAGATATGGTCAATCAGGTCAGATATTTTGTCCTTTCTCACTTTCACGCTGGTCAAAAACAGGTTCATGGCATTTCTGGATTCTTACATTTCTGATGGTTGATTTGCATAATAGGAATGATTTAGAGGTCCCCACATCTTTGTACACAGGGCCTTATGCACAAGGAGGTCAAGGCCCACCTCCTATGCTGCAAGAGCGTTTTCAGAGTGTAATAAGCCAGCTTTTTCAGCATGTAATGTATTAAAGATTTTGCTGAATTTCTATTATGATGGAATGTCTAGAGTTCAAAGAGCTGACGATTGCGTGACATGCTTCATGCTACAGAGAATAATTCGCTGTGGTGGAGCTGTAGATGACGATATGGCTAATCTGATTGTGGCCCAACTTCTTTATTTGGATGCTGTAGATCCAAATAGGGTACAACTTCTTACAACTGTGAATTGTGATTTTGAAAATCTCATTCTTTCTCTAAACTGTTTGCATTGCCTTTGAGAGAACTTGAAACTTGCTGGAACTGCTGCTTTTGACATGCACCTTAGGGTTACAATGTTATTCAAAGAGAAAAAAAGAAAATTCAACCTTGGGGTTGAAGTGTCTTTTCTAATAGACTTGTAATCTCTAGCATATTGGTGAATATTGACATGCTCCATCATCTACAGGATATAATTATGTATGTCAACTCTCCAGGTGGCTCTGTCACAGCAGGTTGGTTTGGGAAATCTTACGATATTATGGCAGTTATGATGATATTTTATTTCAACTCCCTTTTATTTATTTTCAGGCATGGCAATTTTTGACACAATGCGTCATATCAGGCCTGATGTCAGCACTGTATGTGTTGGTCTAGCAGCCAGGTGAGATAGCTCTCAGGTGATTTTGATCAGAGATCTTGGAGCATATCTTAATAAAAATTGCTTGATGTCTGACAGTATGGGTGCTTTCTTGCTGAGCGGTGGAACTAAAGGTTTGCTGTTTGTCTTCATGATTCGACTTGATTATAAAAATTTCTCAGACCAGATGCCCTTTCTCTCACTTAATTAGTCTGAAACCTAGATCAAGTTTTAGTCTGAAACCTAGATCAAGTTTTACACAAGTAACTCAAACCAGTTTCTGAATTTTACATTCAGGAAAAAGATATAGCCTGCCAAACTCAAGAATTATGATTCATCAACCTCTTGGTGGTGCACAAGGACAGCAGACTGATATTGAAATACAGGTGATTAATTATGCATAATTTTATGGAGACTTTTTTCTTCGCTGTAGATCTTATCAACAAGATGTCCTCCTTTGGTGATGCTTTTATTGTGTTGCTCAGGCCAATGAAATTCTTCATCACAAGGCAAATCTTAATGGCTATCTCTCCTATCATACTGGGCAACCTCTAGAAAAGATTGTACAGGACACAGATCGTGATTTCTTCATGAGTGCAAAGGAGGCAAAGGAATATGGCTTAATTGATGCTGTGATTTCAAATCCTCTGAAAGCACTTCAGCCACTACCTCAACCTGTAGCTGCTGCTCCATGAGTTGTCATGATGACGGTGGTCCCCTTTGTAATTAGTTATTGATTCTTGCCATAAGGATATGGTGTGAAGTGGAAGTTGCAACTCACAAAAACAGTTCTGATATAATTAAATGTTATTCAATGAAATGCTTCTTAGAATTCACTGTTGTAAGAACTGTGAATCCTTAAAAGTTCGATGTCAAGTCAGACAGTCAAGGAGAATGCTCCTTCGTGGCAGATTCAACGATTTCTGATACTGAAGTCACTCTGGAGGTTTTATGGCTCAATTTTCCGAGGCAGGAAGACTGACTGAACCAAATTTGGCCTAGAAGGCACGAAAATCATTCACCTTATGTTTTGACATTTCAGTAATTCAGCAGCTCTTGTCAACTTACTTGTGCAAGGTATTTTTCTGTTCAGATAGCAGATGGGTTATGAAATATGTATGTCTTTCAAAGTTTCCAAGTAATCTGGACACAGATGTCCTTTCTGATGGTCAGTTTATGTTTTTGCTGGCATGTGCATACATATATACATACATACATATGTACATACGTACGTATGTACATACGTACGTACGTACATACATATGTACGTACATACATACATACATACGTACGTACGTACGTACATACGTACGTACGTACATACATACATACATACGTAGCACAAACATACATACATACATACATACATACATACATACATACATACATACATACATACATACGTACGTACGCACATACATGCATACATACATACATACATACATACGTACGCACATACATACATACATACATACATACGTATGCACATACATACATACATACATACATACATACATACATACATACATACATACATACATACATACATACATACATTCATACATACGTACGCACATACATACATACATACATACATACATACATACATACATACATACATACATACATACGTACGCACATACATACATACATACATACATACCTACCTACCTACCTACATACATACATACATACATACATACATACATACATACATACATACATACATACATACATACATACATACATACATACATACATACATACCTACGCACGCACGCACGCACGTACGCACGCACGCACGCACGCACGCACGCACGTACGCACGCACGTACGTGCGTACCGTACGCACGTACGTACGCATGTACGCACACACGCACGCACATATGTACGTATGCACGTATGCACATACGTACGTACGTACGTACGCACACACATACGTACGTACGCACGCGCACACACACACACACACACACACACACACACACGCACGCGCGCACGCCCATGCACCCATGCACGCGCACACGCATGCACGCACGTACCTCCCTCCCTCCCTCCCTCCCTCCCTGCCTGCCTGCCTGCCTGTCTGTCTGTCTGCCTCCCTCCCTCCCTCCCTCCCTCCCTCCCTGCCTGCGAAAGTACGCATGTGCATACATACGTACGTACGTACGTACATAGACACATACATACATACATACGTATGTACGTACGTGAATGCATACGTTCTTACATATGTTTATGCATGCAAACATGCACTTAACACATACACATACAACATAAATGCATACGTTCTTACATATGTTTATGCATGCAAACATGCACTTAACACATACACATACATAGATATGTATGCACATATGTACACACCACAAATAGATACAAACATACACACACAAACATAGTCATATAGGCAAACGCAGGGACAAACAAATAGAAAGATAGATAGGCATTTAAACACACATACAATTAGAGCTACTAGAAAGTAGATAAGTAGGCATGTAGGTAGTGGCGGAGGATACTTCAGCATCCCTATGCAGCTTCAGAAGGTTCTAGACCTATATTGTATACTTTACAATGGTTCAAGTGTAGTGATTGGCAGATTTTTGGACTCGAACTGAAGGATCTCTTCACTGTTTTGGAAGCTCATGCTATAGTATATTTCTGATCTAACATGTGTGGAAGAATTTCAAGTGCTCGTCCATCATAGAGAAACACTTGCATAATGATGGACTACAGCTAGTTATCCTCTGAATAATCACAATTATTTTAGTCTCATTTGTGTTAATTCTGAGTTTGTTAGAGATAAGTTCCAAGAACTGAAATACACTTAATTGACACGATGAGGCAAAAATCTAGACCAAGATAAATTGAGTCAGATATTATAAATTGGTTCCAATAATTGAAAACACTTGATCCACCCAATGAGGTAAAAGTTTAGTCTAAAGATAAACTAAAGCAGATATTAGAACAAGAGTTAATGACTAGACAAAGATGATGATCAAGCTAGCAAGGGGATAGCTTAAGTAGGGAGTAAGATTCTAAAATACTAATCAAGCTCTAAGGAAGATTCATGAGATTACATGTACGATTTCAACCTACCTGGAAATTGAAATTCAAAAAGTAATGCAGAATTTTAGGAGCCAACTTCTAATCAAACGAGTTCACTTTTTAGGTTCTTAACTAAGTGATTGCCGTTTTGGTAGAAAATTTCATGATTGGAACTTTCATGTTCAAGAATCATTTTGATTGTTCCAAGGCAAAACATCCAATGGTCTTCAATCTTCCTAATTATGATACTTGCATTATAACAATCCCAATTAAGTTTCAACCCGGATCCTTCACCCCCAATGCACCTTATGAACTTGGTGACTTTATTCCATCTAGATCCTTTGTGAATATACCATAAGATTGTTCCTTTGAATTTATATGCTGCATATTGACTTCATCCACAACCACTTTCTCCCCAATAATCTGCCTAACTTTAGTGTGTTTAGGCCTAGCAAGGAATGTGGATTTTTGTGCTACATGCACACTTCTTATATTGTGATAGTAGTATAGATACGTGATGCACTAGCGAGTCTTTGTTGAGTTATTTGGCCACATGAATTCATAAAGCACTTGAGAGCTAATGCATTGTTCCCTTTCAATGGAGGGGAGAGCGATATGAATTGATTCGTTGAACTCAATGCCATGGTTTTGCTTCCAAGCATAATCGCATAGCTACGAGTTCTTTTCTTATCATCTTTGGAGCATAGAAAATCTCCACTTGAGCATGATTCAACCTACAAATCCTCTTCATAGGGGCGAAAAATGCTTTCATTTAGTGATCCCTTAAGACACATAAAAAATCTATTGGTTACTAGCAAGTGGGGTGCTTTGGGCCTCTACATACGTTGAGAAATTACTTCCATAACATGATAGATATTTGGTATTGTAACTATAGCATAAATTAGATATCTTACAATTGACCTATAATAAGCAATATCTTCCACATCTTCACTTTCATCAAATCTAAGGTTCACATCCACTTGGTTTGAGATGAGTTTTCAATTGCTTATGCCATAGTTTGCCATTACGTCGCGAATGTATTTCCTCTACATGAGATATATGCCATTTTCTTCATATATGATATCAACATCAAGAAAATACTTCAACTAGTCAAGGTATGAGATTCTAAACTCAACCCCAAGCTTCTTTTTGATCAATTTGATGTTTTCCTTACTATTTCCTATGATAATTAAATCATCAACATAAATGAAAATTTAGATAACACGTCCACCATTGTTTTTCATGTAAAGTGAATGATTTTCATCAATGTCACAAGTCTTCTATTCCAAGCTCTTGGACCTTGTTCAAGACCATAAGGGGCCTTCCTTAACCCACATAAATGATGAGAAAAGTTTTTATCCTCATGTAAACTATCTCCTTCAAGTAGGACATGAATAAAAATATCTCTTTAGATATTTGATTCCTTGATTTTATGTCATACAAGGAAAAATTTTCATTTACACTTGCCTATGCAAGAATCATACATCTATTTTCTTTGGTTCCTAGCTGGTGCCTCGACTCTTGTGGCACATCTACATAGCAAACATATTAAACAAAATAAGTTGAAAAAAAGTTAGATTTCTTAACATACTATGTCTTGACATATGTGGAAGCATGGATCTCAGATTTTGGAAGCCTATTCATGATCTATACAATTGTGTTACTAACATCTTCCAAATAGAAATGTCGAACAATCATTTCATTCATGAGTTCCTTAGGCACCTTTGAAATGTACCTATTTTTTTCTCATAGCGACCCTCGTTTTTTTTTTTCTTGGGTGTGTATCTACATGTGTATTTTCTCTTAAACCCATTCATGGTTAAGAAATATGAGAAGTGATAGCAGAATTTTACTTATTCTTCATCAAAATTAAGAATTTTGATGTATCCACTGGTGGCCTTTGCACATGTCTCAAAACTTTTGAAATGTTTATAAACTTTTGATCTATTTTTCAAACAATACATTCAAACCATAATATGATCATATATAAAGGAAAAAACGTGTTCTCTTCAAGTGAGGACCTTTGGTTGGGTCCCTAAACATCTATGTGGTTGAGGTCCAAGGGATACTTGCTCATAAGGATATCTTTCTTCGACCTTGTAGACTTCCCTTTGGGGATACCACTTAACAATCCTTCTCTATTCATACCTTCTATTCTTTGAAGATTTATATGGTCTACTCTCTTATGTCACAAATCTAGCTTTATAATATGCCATTTACCAAATGGAAACTAATTGGTGTGAGCTATTGATGGACTTATGTCCATTGTAAAGACCCTTTCTTTCTTTGTTTCTTGAGACATCGACTTGTGAAATTTCTTGAGGTTCTCCACAAATCATATATTTTCATCAAGCCCAAATTCATAACCTCTTTCAACCATATGGTTCTTCTTTTGACTTGTTGGAACATGTATCATATCTTAACAAGCACTTTGAAAACCATTAATGTATCACATATGATACATTTATAACACATTCTTGTGACCTTTGAAAGCATGTACCATATCTTAAATACAAGCAACTTGATAAGCACTCTTAAGAGTTTTCTCATCTTATTTTTCTAACTTTCCTCGAGTCCTATGTGTGTGAAGATTACAAAAAAATTCCTTTTGGAAATCATGTCATTGTTACAACTACCATCAATGTACCATGTATCAACCCCATTATCGGTGCTACTATCATGCATCATAGATAATAATATTTAATTTTCTAGTATATCTGAAGTAAATACCACATTATGTTGGAATCTTTTGAACCCTAGATTGGGTTGTTGGTTGTCCTTGTTGTTAAGATATCAAGCTCAACATGTGATGATTGAGGATGGCACATACCACTTCGTTTCTCAGACATGAATAGTGGTTATGCTGATGTATATCAGGGATTCTTTTAGTAAACTTTACTAGATTTATCTACCGAGAAAGATGGCATATTTTTTTCTTGGCAGGTCACTCATTTATGGACATGTACTTCTCTTTTTATATTGGATTGGTTTTATTGTTGTATTGGATCATTCTTGTATATTTTCTTTATGTGATAGAAGAAGTGAAAGAAGATCATACTTCCTTGTGTCAATTTATGTGTGTTCATCTCCTTGTGTATGAGCATGTATGAGAGATCTCTTTCTTATCTTTTTCTCTTTACATGGTATTAGACCTAATGTGGTTGTAGAGAGCTTTTGAAAAAGGTCGACAATGAAGATTCTATGAGAAGTTGTGAAGAATGCACACTTCAAAAACGATCTTAGTTTGCTACGAAATTTGGTGTGCAAGTAGAGGGCAATATTTTTTCTTCAAGAGTTATGGCCTCAAGGTTCATTGGTTTTGCTCATATTTTTATTTTGGAGCCATCCACCTCTCTTTTGAGCTTGCAAGTTGGTTCCTACAGCAAAAATAGGTCAATTTAAAAAACTGTAAATTGTGTTCTATTTGACGTATACCAAATATTTTAGATCCAAAATTTCATGCGATTCTCTGTATTCTTGATACACGAAAACTATGTCTTTTCTGAGCATGAATTGTCAAGTCAGAGTGGGACAATGTTCAAGTAAAGGCACTGCTTCTAGTGCTTTCATATAGATTGATACCAAAAGGCATGTGCCATTACTCCGGTTGTAGCACCAAAGATTAAGTGTAGAGTACTGTTGATATATTTAGGTAGTGATGTGTGCGAACACTCTAGGACCTCGGGGGCAGTTTTTTCTCTCTTTAGGAGGTTTTTTCCCCCCAGCTTGTATATACGCCTATTGCCCTAACCGGTCATATATCTTTGTACATTCTAGTGGTAATACATTCACTATTGTGTGTTATGCTCCAAGCTTCTTCTTCTTCCTTGTGCTTTTTACGTGCTTCCACAGACCTCAATCTCTAATAATTGGTATTAGAGCCGGATGCCATGTCATCTAGGGCGTCATTGATAGCCCTCCAGTCACAGTCTCAAAATCGCACCAATTTTGGTGAGCATACTCAAGGTGATTTGGAGATCAAAACAACTTTGTTGTCTGTTGCCGAAATCGCGATCTGAGCTCATTTTGGCCTCCGAACACACTATCATAGTGCTTATGCAGGCTATTTCATTTTTTTGTGCCAAAGATATATACAGGTTTCGGTTTGCTAGTATCAGCATCTCGAAGTCTGCTACAGGTTTAGCAAAACTTGTTAGGGTAATTTGTTCAACTTTTTTAGATACAATCATTTTTCTGCATCAGGGTATTTTTGTAAATGGCCATGGCTGAAAGCAGTGATGTATTTCGTATGTTGGCTATCGAGGATAAGTTGGATGGTATGAATTATCCATTATGGGATTATATGATGCGTCATGTATTGGTCGCAAAAGGAATGTGGAATATGTGAAGGGTGTTGAAAAACATCCTATTACACCTATAAATACAGGTACTAAAGCTGATGCAAATGACATCGAAGATAGTGATATTCTGTAGACTCGTGTTCATGCTACGGTTTTTGCTGCACCTATTGTAGAGCAAATTTGTTGGGATGACAGAGATGCTCAGACACATGCATAGATAGCCTTGCCTGTCAAACATGCCATTATTCCTCACATTCGCTCTTGCAGGATAGCTAAGGATGCTTAGGATACACTTACCACATTGTACCAGGCTAGGAATGAGGCTCGTGTTGCTTACCTCCGAAAACAGTTGGAGAGAGCAATATGAATGAAGGTGATTCTATGGACGGTTTTCTAACAAAGATCAAAGATTCAAAGGAACAGTTAATTTCTGCTTATGAGGTCTTGCCTCAGAGTTCTCTTGTGCAAACTTTTGTGAATGGTCTTCCCGATTCATACTGGAGTTTTGCTTCTACTCTTTGTTTGAAGATGAAAGGCAATCCAAATGCCTTAGTATTTGAGGAGTTAGTCTCTCTTCTCTTGCAAGAAGATCAATCTAGGCAAAACAGGTCCATTATGCGTGTTGCAGATCAAGCTTTCTTGGCTAGTCAGAAGGGCAAAGGTAAATGGAGCTCTTCTACTAGTAAGCAAAAATCTACTAATTCTGCACAATCTAAGAAGGATGACAAAGACGACAAGAAAATAGAAAAGCAAAAATTGTTTTGCAAGTACTGTAAAGCAAATGACCATGTCATAAAGAATTGTCCAAAATTGGCTGCAAAAGAGGCAAAGAAAAAAGAGGCTAGAATGGTTGTTGTAGAGGCCTCTACACCGAAGACAAAGTCTACTAATCTAGTGCAGGATGAAGGATGGGCATTTACTAGTATTTGCAATTTCGACACATCTTGTCATGAACAATGTATGTCTCTAGTAGACTCAGGTGTTTAGTACTTTGATATTGGGGCAACCAAACATATTACCCCGTAGCTCAGTTTCTTCACTTCACTCGAGCCTGCCCCTATAGGGAATACTGTCACATGCACCAACAACTTTTCTTATCCTATCATGGGAGTTGGTAAGATCATTTTGACTACTGTTGATGGTAGTTCTTTTACATTATCAGATGCTTTATTTGTGCCAGGGATCAAGAAGAATCTATTATCAGTTTCAGCTTTAGCCAAGATTGGCTTGGTTGTGAAATTTGTTGATGGTAGATGTACAGTTCATGATATGTCAAATGGCGACGTGATTATTGCTTTTGGCATTTTATGTCAAGGGTTGTATAAGCTCATAGACTATGAAAAATCTGTGAATGATTAAGCATGTGCAATACATGATTCTTAGGCTATGTCAGATGCAAAGCTTTGGCATGCATGCTTTGGTCATCTGAATTTTGCTAGTTTGCTATGCCTACAGAAATATGAAATGGTGTCATCTTTGCCCAAACTTAAGGCACCCAATAAACATGTATGTGAAGGCTCTATTTTGGGCAAAATGCAGCGCGGTTCTGATCGAGCTACTGAGAAATTGGAGTTTGTTCATAATGATGTTTGTGGTCCTATGCAAACACCTTCTTTTGGAAATTATCTTTACTTCATGACTTTCATCGATGATTTCTCAAAGCATGCATGGGTATATCCATTGAAAGCAAAGTCAGAAGTGTTTATGTGCTTCAAACAATTTTTGCTTTTGACTGAAAGTCGGTCAACATATAAAATGGGCACCCTTCATTCTGATCGAGGGAGGGAATGTATGTCTTCCGACTTTAATGCATTTCTGGATGAATTTGAGATAAAACATCAATATATAGTGCCGTATATGTTGATATATTCAGGTAGTGATGTGTGTGAAAGCACTAGGACCGTCGGGGCACTTTTTTTCCTCGGCTTGTATATATGCCTCTAGCCCTAACGGGTTACTTATCTTTGTACATTCTAGTGGTAATACATTCAGTATTGTGTGTTGAGCTCCAAGCTTCTTCTTCTTCCTTGTGATGTTCATGTGCTTCCATAGACGTCTAACTCCAACAATTAGTATTAGAGCAGGTCACTGCTTCATCTAGGGCATCGTCGACACCCCTTCGGTCACAGTCTCAGAATTGCACGAAATTTGGTGAGCATACTCACGGTGATTATCAGATCAAAAGAGCTTTGCTATGTGGTGCCAAAATCATAATCTGAGCTTGTGTCGATCTCTGAATGCACTATCGTAATGCTTATGCAGGCTATTTTGTCTTTTTGTGCCAAAGATATATAGAGTTTTGATTCGCAGGTATAAGCATCTTTAAGTCTACTATAGGTTTAGTAGAACTCGTCAGGGTAGTTCTATTCAACTTTTTCAGATACAATTAAATTTTTTGCATCAAGGTATTTTAGTCAATGGCCATGGCCGAAAGCATTGATGCATTGTGTATGTTGGCTGTTGAGGATAAGTTGGACAATACCAATTATCCATTATGGGCTTATACGATCCGACATGTATTGGTTGCAAAAGGACTATGAAACATTCTGCAAGGTGTTGAAAAAGATCCTATTACACCTACAAATATAGGTATTGAAGCTCATGGAGATGGCGTTGAAGATGCTGATGTTCTTTAGATTCCTATTCGTGCTATAGTTTTTGCTGCACCTACTGCAGAGAAATTTTGTTGCGATGGGAGAGATAATCAGGCACATGCATTGATAGCCTTGTCTCTCAAACGTGCCATTATTTCTCACATTCGCTCTTGCAGAATAGTTAAGGATGCTTGGGATACACTTAGCACATTGTACCAGGCTAGGAATGAGGCTTCTGTTGCTTACCTCTGAAAATAGTTGGAGATTGAGCATATGAATGAAGATGATTCTATGGACAATTTTCTAACAAACATCAAAGACATGAAGGAGCAGTTGATTTCTCCTAATGAAGTTATACCAGATAGCTCACTTGTGCAAACCGTTCTGAATGGTCTTCCTGATTCATATCAGAGTTTTGCTTCTATTCTTCGTTTGATGATGAAAGGCAATCCAAACTGCCTTGTCTTTTGAGGAGTTAGTTTCCGTTATGTTGCAGGAAGATCAGTCCAGGTAGAACACATCCATTATGCATGTTGCAGATCAAGAATCCTAGCTAGTCAAAAGGGCAAAGGTAAATGGATCTGATTTACTAGTAAGCAAAAATCTACAAATGCTGCACATTCAAAGAAGGAAGACAAAGATGAGAAGAAATAAGAAAAACAGAACTTCTTTTGTAAGTACTGTAAAGGAAACCGTCATGTCATAAAGAACTGTCCAAAATTGGCTGCAAAAGAGGCAAATAAAAAAGAGGCTGGAATGGTTGTTGTAGAGGCCTCTACACAAAAAACAGAGTCTGGTAATCTTGTGCATAATGAAGAATGGGCGTTTACTACTATTTGTTAGTTTTGACCCATCTTCTCATGAGCAGTGTATGTCTGTAGTAGACTTAGATGTTTGGTATTTTGATAGTGGGGCAACCAAACATATTACCTCATAGCACAGTCTCTTCACTTCATTGGAGCTTGCCCCTACAGGGAATACTCTCACATGCACCAACAATTCCTCTTATCCTATCATGAGAGTTGGTAAGATCATTTTGACTACTTCTGATGTTTTTTCTTTCCCTTTGTCAGATGCTCTATTTGTGCTAGGGATCAAGAAAATGTTGGAGTTAGACGTCTACGGAAGCACGCGAACAACACAAGGAAGAAGAAGAAGCTTGGAGCACAACACACAGTACTGAATGTATTACTAGAGAATGTACAAAGATAAGTAGCCCATTAGGGCAATAGGCATATATACAAGCCGGGGGAAAAAACCTCCTGAAGAGGAAAAAAAGTGCCCTGACGGTCCTAGTGTGTTCACACACATCACTACCTAAATATATCAACAAATCCCCCCTAGGAGTGATGCGGTGAACAAGGAGCTTCCACTCATGTATAAGGAAGTGCCAAGCTATGTGGAATCCATCCACAAAAGGAAGTAAGTCCAAAGCTTTGCAGAAAGCTTCAAACTTCTCCCTAGGTAGAGCCTTCGTGAAAAGTTCTGCAATGTTCTCGTGCGTGGGCACATATGCCAAGCTAATCTCCCCAGCAGAGAACCTCTCCCTGCCATAATGATAATGCACCTCAATGTGCTTACTGCGAGCATGGAACACAAGGTTCCTCATAATTGCCAATGCGCTCTAACTGTCAATGAAGATGGTGGTGGCAGAAGACTGACTAACACCCAAATCATCCATAAGGCGTCTGAGCCACACACACTCAATACTAGCTTTGAAAGCTGCCCTATACTCAGCTTCACAACTGGAAGTGGCCACAGTAGGCTGCTTCTTGCTCAACCAAGATATACATGAGCTACCAAGCATGAAGCAAAAGCCACTAGTGGACACACGAGTGTCATAGCATCTAGCCCAGTCTGAGTCAGAAAAAGCATGCAAATCTGGCGGTAGCGATCCCCCCTTGGGATCAAACAACCCAAGTAGCCAAGTACCACTCAAGTAGCAAAAGATGCGCTTAACTGCCTGCCAATTCTTGACACTTGGGCAGTGCATAAACCTGCTCATATATGAGACAACAAACTGAATATTTGGCCGAGTAATGCATAAGTAAATAGGCATCCAACAGCCTGCTGATAGAGGATAACATCAAATGCATCTCGAGCATCATGAAAACTCAATCGTAAACCTGTCTCCATAGGAGTGGCAATAGGCTTACAATCTTCAAGGCTAAAACGTTGCAATAATGTGTCAATATATTTAGTTTGACACAAAGCCATTCCACCATCAACTTGCATAAACTGAATGCCCAAATAGTGATGCAAATGCCCCAAATCAGACATCTCAAATGAGGCATGCAAATGAGCCTTAAAATCAGCAATATGCTTCTCAATAGGACCAGTGAGTAGCATGTCATCAACATAGATAACAATGATCAGAAGCACATCATTAGCACGCTTAACATATAAGGTGCTTTCAGTTGGACTGTTCTCAAAACCATGTGCAATCAGATAGGCATGTATCTTCTCATACCAAGCACATGGTGCTTGCTTTAAACCATATAATGCCTTCTTTAATCTGCACACCTGGTTTTCATGCCCTTTCTGCACAAAGCCACGGGGCTGAAAAACATACACTTCTTCATGCAAGTCACCATTTAGAAATGCAATTTTAATGTCCAACTGATGTACATTCCAACCATGATGGGCTGCAAGTGCACAAATGCTCCGAATAGTAGTCATACGACATGTAGGTGCAAAGGTCTCATCAAAATCAATGCCTCTTTCCTATGCATAACCCTTTGCAACAAGCCTAGTCTTATACCTGTCAACTATTCCATCAGGCTTATGCTTCAGCTTGTAAACCCACTTAGTGCCAATGGCCTTCTTGCCAAGAGGCAAGTCACATAAAGAACAAGTACCATTCCTCATTATAGCATCATATTCAGATTGCATAATAGCCATCCAAGTTTCTGAATTTTGTGCTTCATCAAATGAAATAGGCTCATTCTCATCACAGAGACTAGATGCAGCCATAGCATAGCAATCTGATGCAAAAGAGGCACTATGAGAGCCTGATCGAGTATGGTATGACAAAGGTGCATCTAATTTGCTGTCACGCAAAGTTTGCACCAGCCATTTTGGCATAGTTTTTGCCTCCTCAATGTCATCTCTCTCATCAACAAGTGCATCATGTGAATCTGCATCAGAAATGGGATGATCTACATCATCACATGAAACCTTCAAAGGCTGAGAAGTTGCCTCATTAGGACCAGCACTGTCCACCTGTAAAAAGAGGCAGCAAAGTATCATACATGTATTTTGAGCTAACAGATGTCTCCTTAGTACATGAAAGCAATGGCTGAATAGAATCTTCCACGAAAACAACATCACGGCTAACCAGAATGCATTTAGTCTATGGATGATACAGACGATAGCCTTTACTTTTAGAATTGTACCAAAAAAAAAACATTTTACTGCTTTATCATCCAATTTTTTACGATGTTGTTCAGGCACTAATGCATATGCCAAACAACCAAAAACATGCAGATGTGCAACAGACGACTTGCGATCATGCCAAGCCTCATAGATTGCAGCGCTTTAGTGGGACACCTGTTAAGTACATATGCTGCACACATGACAACCTCAAGCCAGAAACTATGTGGTAAAGCCTGACTCTTGACCATACACCTTGCCATCTCCATGAGTGACGTGTTCTTCTGTTCAATAACTCCATTTTGTTGCGGTGTATACGGCGCTTTACACTGGTGTTTTATCCCACATTCATCGAGAAATGCATTAAAATCAGAAGACATATTCCCCCCCTCGATCAGAATGGAGGGTGCTCATTTTACATGCTGACAGATTTTCAGCCAAAACCAAAAACTGTTTGAAGCACATGAACACTTCGGTCTTTGCGTTCAATGGATATACCCATGCATGGCTGAAAAAATCATCGATGAAAGTCACGAAGTAAAGATAATTTCCAAAAGAAGTTGTTTGCATAGGACCAAAGACATCACTATGTACAAGCTACAATTTCTGAGTAGCCTGAACTGAACCATCTTTTGGAAAGGAGAAATGCTGCATTTTGCCCAAAATATTGCCTTCACAACCATTTTTTCCCTGTGCCTCAAGTTTGGGCAAAGAGGACATCATTTTAGATTTCTGCAGGCGTAGCAAACTAGCAAAATTCAGATGACCAAAGCATGCATGCCAAAGCTTTGCATCTGACATTGCTTGAGAATCATGTACTGCACATGCCAAATCATTTATAGATCTTTCATAGTCTATGAGCTTATACAACCCACGACATAGAATTCCAAAAGCAATAATCGCATCACCATTTGATAGATCATGCACTATACATCTATCATAAAAAAATTTCACAACCAAGCCAATCTTGGCTAATGGAGAAATTGATAACAGATTTTTCTTGATCCTTGGCACAAACAAAGCATCTGACAAAGTGAAAGAACTACCATCAGTAGTAGTCAAAATGATCTTACAAACTCCCATGACAGGATAAGGGTGCATGTAACAGTATTCCCTGTAGGGGCAATCTAGAGTGAAGAGAAGAAACTGTGTTGCAAGGGAATATGTTTGGTCGCCCCACTGTCGAAGTACCAAACATCTGATTCTACTGTAGACATGCATTGCTCTTGAGAAGATGGGTCAAAACCACAAATGGTAGTAAACGCCCATTCTTCTTCCTGCACAAGGTTAGCAGACTCCGTTTTTGGTGTAGAGGCTTCTGCAACAACCATTCCAACCTCTTTCTTCTTTGCCTCTTTAACAGCCAATTTTGGACAATTTTTTATGATATGATAATTCCCTTTACAATACTTGCAAAACAATTTTTGCTTTTCTGATTTTTTTCTCATCTTTATCTTGGTTCTTCGAATGTGCAGCATTTGCAGATTTCTGCTTACTAGTAGAAGAGCTCCATTTTCCTTTGCTCTTCTGATTAGCAAGGAAAGCTTGGTCTACAACACACATAATGGACCTGTTCTGCCTGGAATGATCTTCTTGCAATAGAACAGAGACTAACTCCTCAAATGACAAGGCATTTGGACTGCCTTTCATCATCAACCGAAGAGTAGAAGCAAAACTATGATATGAATCAGGAAGACCATTCAGAATGGTATGCACAAGTGAGTTATCTGGTATAACCTCATCAACAAAAATCAAGTATTCCTTCAAGTCTTTGATCTTTGTTAGAAAAATGTCTAGAGAAACACCTTCATTCATGTGCTCATTCTCCAACTGTTTTCTGAGGTAAGAAACACGAGCCTCATTCTTAGCTTGGTACAATGTGGTAAGAGTATCCCAAGCATCCTTAGCTGTTCTGCAAGAGCGTATGTGAGGAATTATGGCACATTTGACAACCAGAGCTATCAAAAGCTATCAATGCATGTGCCTGGGCATCTCTGCCATCGCAACGAATCTGCTCTATAGTAGGTGCAACAGAAACCGCAGTACGAACAGGAATATGCAGAATATCATCATCTTCGACACCTTTTGCATCAGGTTCAGTACCTGTAGTTGTAATAGTTGCAGGTGTGATAGGACGTTTTTCAACATCCTGCACAATGTTCCACAGTCCTTTTGCAACCAATACATGTAGCATCATACAAGCCCATAACGGGTAGTTTGTACCATCCAACTTATCCTCAACAACCAACATACAAAATACATCACTGCTTTCAACCATGGCCGGTGACTAAAATACCTTGATGCTAAAAGCTGACTATATCTCAAAAAGTTGAACGAAACTACCCAAACGAGTTTTGCTAAACCTGTAGCAGACTTCAAGAGGCTTATATTGGCGAACCAAAACTGGTATATACCTTTGTCACAAAAAGACGAAAAAGCTTGCACAAGCGCTGCGATAGTGCATTCAGAGGCCGAAACAAGCTCAAATCATGATTTCAGCACCACAAAGCGAAGCAATTTTGATCTCGAAAACATGCTAAATATGCTCACCAATAATTGTGCGATTTTGAGACTACAACCCGAGGAGACGACACCCTAGATGAAGCGGCGACCTGCTCCGGTACCAATTGTTGGAGTTAGAAGTCTGCGGAAGCACACAAACAACACAAGGAAGAATAAGAAGCTCGGAGCACAACACACAGTACTGAATGTATTACTAGAGAATGTACAAAGATAAGTAGCCCATTAGGGCAATAGGCATATATACACGCCGGGGGAAAAATATCAGTTTCAGCATTAGCTAAGATTGGCTTGGTTGTGAAAATTGTTGATGATAGATGTATAGTTCATGATTTGTCAAATGGTGACATGATTATTGCTTCTGCATTTTATGTTGTGGGCTGTATAAGCTCATAGACTATGAAAAATCTATGAATGATTGAGCATGTGCAATACATGATTCTCAGGCTATGTCAGATGCAAAGCTTTGGCATGCATGCTTTGGTCATCTGAACTTTGCTAGTTTGCTACACCTGTAGAAATCGGAAATGGTGCTCTCTTTGCCCAAACTTGAGGCACCCAAAAAACATGTCAATGAAGTCTGTCTTTTGGGCAAAATGCAATGTTCCTCCTTTCCAAAAGATGGTTCAGTTCAAGCTATTCAAAAATTGCAGTTTGTTCATAGTGATGTCTGTGGTCCTATGCAGACACCCTCTTTTAGAAACTACCTTTTTTTCGTGACTTTCATTGATGATTTTCCCAAGCATGCATGGGTATATCCCTTGAAAGCAAAGACCGAAGTGTTCATGTGCTTCAAATAGTTTTTGGTTTTGGCTAAATACATGTGAGCATGTAAAATGGGCACCCTCCATTCTGATCGAGGGGGGGGATATGTCTTCTGGCTTTAATGCATTTTTGGCTAAATATGGGATAAAATATTATGTATATTGCCGTATATACCTCAATAGAATGGAGGTGTTGAATGCAAGAACAAGTCACTCATGGAGATGGCGAGGTGTATGGTCAAGAGTCAGGCTTTACCACATAGTTTCTAGCTTGATATTGTTATGTGTGCAACATATGTACTTAATAGGTATCGCACTAAAGCACTGCAATCTATCACTCCATATGAGGCTTGGCATGGTTGCAAGCCATCTGTTGCTCATCGGTGTGTTTTTGGTTGTTTGGCATATGCAGTGTCTGCACAACATCGCAATAAATTAGATGATAAAGCAATAAAATGTATTTTTGATGGGAACAATTCTGAAAGAAAATGCTATTGTTTGTATCATCCACAGAGTAAACACATTTTGGTTAGCCGTGATGTTGTTTTTGTGGAAGATGCTATTCAGCCTTTACTTTCATGTACGAAGGAGACATCTATGAGCTCCAAAGACATGTATGATAGTTTGCTGCCTCTTTTTACAGGTGGAGAGTCTAGTGCTGGTCCTAATGAGGCAACTTCTTAGCCTTTACATGTTTCATGTAATGATGCAGATCATTGCACTTTTGGTGCAAATTTACATGATTCACTTATTGATGAGAGCTCTGATATTGAGGAGGCAAAAACTATGCCAAAATGGCTAGTGAGACTTTGTGTGACAGCAAATAGATGCACCTATGTCATAACATACTCATTTAGGCTCTCATAGTGCCTCTTTTGCATCAGATTGCTATGATATGGCTCCCTCTAGTCTCTATGATGAGAGTGAGCTTGTTTCGTTTGATGAAGCACAAAATTCTGAACATTGGATGTCTGCAATGCAATCTAAATATGATGCTATCATGAAAAATGGTACTTGGTCTTTATGTGACTTGCCTCCTAGCAAGAAGGCCATTGGTACTAAGTGGGTATACAAGCTGAAGTGTAAACTTGATGGAACATTTGACAGGTATAAGTCTAGGCTTGTTGCAAAGGATTATGCGCAGGAAAGAGGCATTGCTTTTGATGAAACGTTTGCACATACTTGCCAAATGACTACTGTTAGTAGCATCTGTGCACTTGCAGCTCATCATGGTTGGAATGTGCATTAGTTGGACATTAAAACAACATTTTTGAATGGTGACTTTCATGAAGAAGTGTATGTTTTTCAGCCCCGTGGCTTTGTGCAAAAAATGCATGAAAACCACGTGTGCATGTTAAAGAAGGCATTATATGGTTTAAAGCAAGCACCACGTGCTTTGTATGAAAAGATACATGCCTATCTAATTGCACATGGTTTTGAGAACAGTCCAAGCGAAAGCACCTTATATGTTAAGCATGATAACGATGTGCTTCTGATCATTGTTGTGTATGTTGATGACATGTTGCTCACTAGTCCTCATGAGAAGCATATTGCCGATTTCAAGGCTGGTTTGCATGCCTCATTTGAGATGTCTGATTTGGGGCATTTGCATCACTATTAGGGCATTCGATTTATGCAAGTTGATGGCAGAATAGCTTTGTGTCAAAAGAAATATATCTACACATTATTGCAACATTTTGGCCTTGAAGACTATAAACATATAGCCATTCCTATGGAGACAGTTTTAAGATTGAGTCTTCATGATACTGGAGATGCATTTGATGCTGTTGTCTATCAGCAGATTGTTGGATGCTTGATTTACTTATGCGTTACTTGGCCAAATATTCAGTTTGCTATCTTATAGATGAGTAGGTTTATGCATTGTGCATGTGTCAAGCATTGGCAGGCTACTTGAGTGGTACCCGAATACTTGGGGTTATTTTATCCAAGGGTGGATCACTATCGCCAGATTTGCATGCTTTTTTTGACTCTAATTGGCCTCATTGCTATGACACTCGTGTTTCCACTAGTGGTTTTTGCTTCATGCTTGGTAGCTCATACATATCTTGGCTGAGCAAGAAGAAGCCTATTGTGGTGACTTCCAGTTATGAGGCTGAGTAAAGGGAAGCTTTCACAATGACTATTGAGTGTGTGGCTTAGATGCCTTATGGCTGATTTGGGTGTTGGTCAGTCTTTCGCCACCACCATCTTTAGTGACAGTGAGAGCACATTGGTAGTTGCAAGGAACCTTGTGTTCCATGCCCGCACTAAGCACATTGAGGTGCATTATCATTATGTCAGGGAGAGGTTCTCTACTCAAGAGATCATCTTGGCATATGTGCCCACGTAGGAGAACATTGCAAAACTTTTCACGAAGACTCTGCCTAGGGAGAAGTTTGAAGCGTTCTGCAAAGCTTTGGGGTTACTTCCTTTTGTGGATTGATTCTACATAGCTTGGCACTTCCTTATGTATGAGTGCCAGCTCCTTGTTCACTGCATCAATCCCCTGGGGGATTTGTTGATATATTTAGGTAGTGATGTGTGTGAACTCAGCAGGACTGCTAGGGCACTTTTTTCCCTCTTTAGGAGGGTTTTTTCCCTCGGCTTGTATATATGCATCTATCCCTAATGGGTTACTTATCTTTGTACATTCTAATGGTAATACATTTAGTATTTTGTGTTGTGATTCAAGCGTCTTCTTCTTCCTTGTGCTATTTGCATGCTTCCGCACACGTCTAACTCTAACAATATACACCTCAAAAAAATGGAGTTCCTGAATGGAAGATAGGTCACTCATGGAGATGTCGAGGTGTATGGTCAAGAGTCAGGCTTTACCACATAGTTTCTGGCTTCAGGCTATTATGGGTGCAACATATGTACTTAACAAGTCCCACTAAAGCACTGTAATCTATCACTCCATATGAGGCTTGGCATGGTTGCAGCCATTTGTTTCTCATCTGTGTGTTTTTGGTTGTCTCGCTTATGCATTAGTGCATGATCAATATCGTAAGAAATTGGATGATAAAGTAGTAAAATGTATTTTTGTTGGGTACGGTTCTGAAAGCAAAGGCTATCATTTGTATCATCCACATACTAAATGCATTTTGGTTAGCTATGATGTTGTTTTTGTGGAAGATGCTATTCAACCTTTTCATTTCATGTACAAAGGAGACATCTGTTAGCTCCAAATACATGTATGATACTTTGTTGCCTCTTTTTACACGTGGATAGTCTAGTGTTGGTCCTAATGAGGCAACTTCTCAGCCTTTGCATGTTTCATATGATGATGAAGATCATTTCATTTTTTATGCAGATTTAGATGATGCACTTGTTGATGAGAGAGTTGATATTGAGGAGGCAAAAACTATGCCAAAATGGCTAGTGTAGACTTTGCAGGACAACAAATTAGATGCACATCTGTCATATCGTACTCATTCAAGATTTGATAGTGCCTCTTTTGCATCAGATTGCTATGATATGGTTGCCTCTAGTCTCTATGATGAGAATGAGCCTATTTCTGATGAAGCACAAAATTTTGAAAATTGGATGGCTGCGATGCAATCTGAATATGATGATATAATGAAGAATACTACCTAGTCTTTATGTGACTTGCATTTTGGCAAGAAGGCCATTGGAATTAAGTGGGTATACAAGCTGAAGCATAAGCCTGATGGAATAGTTGACAGGTATAAGGCTAGGTTTGTTGCAAAGGGTTATGCATAGGAAAGAGGCATTGATTTTGATGAGAACTTTGCACCTACATGCCGAATGACTATTGTTTGTAGCATTTGTGCACTAGGAGCTCATCATGGTTGGAATGTACATCAGTTGGATATTAAAAGTGCATTTCTGAGTGGTGATTTGCATGAAGAATATGTTTTTCAGTCATGTGGCTTTGTGTAGAAAAGGCATGAAACCAGGCGTGCAGGTTAAAGAAGGCATTATATGGTTTAAAGCAAGCACCACATGCATGGTATGAAAAGATACATGCCTATCTATTTGCACATGGTTTTGAGAACAATCCAACTGAGAGAACCTTATATGATAAGCATGCTAATGATGTGCTTCTGATCATTGTTGTGTATGATGATGACATGCTGCTCACTAGTCCTCATGAAAACATATTGCTGATTTTAAGGCTGATTTTCATGCCTCATTTGAGATTTTTGATTTGGGGCATTTGCATCATTATTTCGGCATTCAGTTCATGCAAGTTGATGGTGGAATGGCTTTGTGTCAAACGAAATATATTGAAAGATTATTGCAATGTTTTGGCCTTGAAGATTATAAACCTATTGCCATTCCTATGGAGATAGGTTTACGATTGAGTCTTCATGATCTTCGAGATGCGTTTGATGCTATTCTCTATCAGCAACCTGTTGGATGCTTGATTTACTGATGCATAATCGACCAGATATTTAGTTTGTTGTCTCACAGATGAGCAGATTCAGGCATTGCCCATGTGTCACGCACTGACAGGTGGTTAATCACATCTTTTTCTACTTGAGTGGGACCCGATTACTTGGATTGTTTTATCCCAAGGGGGGATCACTACCGCCAGATTTACATGCTTTTTTCTCACTCTGACTGGGCTGGTTGCTATGACTTGATGGCCTTGGTTACAAGGTGGTCTTCTATGCTCAATCCTTTCACATATGAAAGGGCAATATGGTTATTGCAAAAGGAAGCAAAGTTGGCTCACTTTATCCTTTATTTATATCACAGAAAGAACACTTGTTACCTGTTACTTAATAGCCTATGACTTGTATTTGGCATGGTTGTTTAGGCCATATATCTCATAGAGGAATGGAAAATCTTTCTCGTTCTGGCTACTTACCTATGTTATCTTTCTCCGATTTTTCATTTTGTGAGCATTTTCAATATGGAAAGCAAACTAGAAATGTGCATAGAATGCACATTGACTCTTCAATTCAACCTTTAGATTTTGTTCATACATATGTGTGTGGTCCTATGCCGACTAGTTCCTTAGGTGGTTCTCTTTACTTTGTCACTTTCATGATGACGCTACTAGAAAAGTTTGGGTATATCCTATCAAATCGAAGGATGAGGTATTGCCGACTTTCAAAAAATGGCTTGCTCCAGTTGAGACTCAAAAAGGAACCAAGCTTAAAGCTTTACATTTAGATAATGGGGGTGAGTATACCTCACATGAATTCAGCTTTTTTCGTCAATCTAGAGGGATTCGTAGAGAGTGTACAACTCCTTATACCCCAATACAGAATGGTGTAGCTGAGAGGATGAATAGAACTATTCAAGATAGAGTAGTCTCTATGTTGCATCATTCAAACCTCTCACAAGGTTTTTGGGCAGAAGGAGTATTGACTTCAGTTCATGTGATTAACCTTTCACCTAGTACTGCCATGGGAGTGGCATAGGTTTGTAGTCTTCATGGCCGAAAGATCCCAATAATGTGTTAATATATCTTGTTTGATATTAAAGTTATTCCTCAATCAACTTGCATCATTGAATGCCCAAATAATGATGCAAATTTCCCAAATCGGACATCTCAAAAGAGGCATGCAAATTAGCCTTAAATTCAGCAATATGCTTCAAATTAGGACCAGTGAGCAGCATGTCATCATCATATACAACAATGAACAGAATTACATCATCTCCACACTTAACATATAAGGTGCTCTCAGTTGGATTGTTCTTAAAAACCATGTGGAGCAAGTAGGCATGTATCTTCTCATACCAAGCATGCTTTCTTCAAACCATATAATGCCTTTTTCAACCTACACACTTTGTTTTCATGCCCTTTCTACACAAAAACATAGGGTGGAAATAGATATACTTCTCTATGTAAATTACTTTACAAAAATGCAATTTTAATGTCCAAATCATGTGCATTCCAACCATGATGAGCTGAAAGTGCACACATGGTATGAGTTATGATCATTTGGCATGTGGGATCAAAGGTGTAATTAAAATCAATGCATGCCTCTTGTATAACCTATGGCAACAAGCCTAACCCTTACACCTCCAAGTGTTCCATCATGCTTACATTTCAACTTGTATAGCCATTTAGAGCCAATTGGAATTTTTACCATTCTTCATAACAAAATCATACTATAATTGCATAAAAACCATCCAATTTTTTGAGTTTTGTGCTTCATCAAAAGAAACATGCTCATTCTCACCACGAAAACTAGAGGCAACCATTGTATAAATATCTGATGCAAAGGAAGCATTATGGAAGCTGAATGAGTATGATATGATAAAGGTGCATCTAATTTATTGTCTATCAAAGTATGCACCTACCATTTAGGCATAGTTATAGCCTCCTCTATGTCAATGCTCTCATCAACAAGTGCATCGTGTAAATCTACATCAGAAATGGAATGACTTGCATTATCATTTGGAACTTGTAAAGGTTGAGAAAGTGCCTCATTTCAACTAGCGCTTGATTATACACTTGTAAAAAGAGACAACAAAGTGTAATGCAATCCTTGAGCTAACTGATGTCTCCTTGGTACATGTAAGTAATGGATGAATCGCATCTTCCACAAAACGAACATGGCTAACCAAAATGTGTTTACTCTATGGATGATACAGATGATAGCCTTTGCTTTTAGAAATATACCCAACAAAATCCAAGGAACTAATGCATATTCCAACCAACCAAAGACACAAAAATGAGCGAGAGATGGCTTGCGACCATGCCAAGCCTCATATGGAGTGATCAATTGCAGTGCTTTGGTGGGACACTTATTGAGTATGTATGCTTCACACATAGTAGCCTAAAGCCAAAAGCTATGTGGTAAAGGTTGAATTTTGACCATAGACCTCACCGTTTCCATGAAAGACTTGTTATTTCTTTCAAAAAATCCATTTCTTTAAGGTGTATACAACATTCTATGTTGATGTTTTATCCCATGCTCAACCAAAAATGCATCAAAGTCACAAGACATGTATTCCTTCTCTCGGTTAGAATGGAGGGTGCCTAGTTTACATGTTGACATATTTTTAACCATAACCAATAATTTTTTGAAGCAAACAAACACTTTGGAATTTTCTTTCAATGAATACACCCATATATGCCCGGAGAATTCATCAATAAAATTCATGAAGTAAAGGTATTTCCCAAATAAATGTGTCTTCATAGGATGACATACATGACTATGAACAAGCTGCAATTTATGGGAAACTTGATCTGAACCATCTTTTGGGAAGGATGAATGCTGCATTGTAACCAAAATACAGCCTTGAAACACATGTTTATAGGGTGCCTCAAGTTTGGGGAGAGAGGAAACCATTTCAAATATCCGCAGTGTGGAGAATGAGTTCTCCTATGCGCAACGGAAATGTGTAGTGAACCACCCTTGTATGTCCAACACTTGGACAAACATCTGCACCTTAGAAAGCTTGCTGCTCTCAACACAAAACTCAAATGGACTTGATGCTTTAGTCAATCAAAGTAGACAAAGAGAGATTTCTAACAAGCTATAAATGACTTAATTTGGACAAATTTTGATTAGGAAACACAATTGTCAAAAATGAACTACCTGTCCACACAGGTATGCTGAAGAACTAAGCTTCACTCTCGGACTGATAGCTCTCTGAATATATATCCTTTGAGAAAGATATTTGGTACAGAGAAAGTACACACAAAGAGCTTTCCAAAAAGCTAAAAATCAAGTAATTTGGATGAGCTTTGATCAAGAAACTCAACTCATCAAGATAGACCACCTACACACATAAGTACACTATAAAACTAGACTTTACTCTCTGACATATATCTCACAGAATATGAATGATCTGAATGAGATATTTGAGACAGTGAACGAAGATGCCAAGGGCTTTCCAACAAGACAAAAATCATGCAATTTGGATATGTTTTGGTCAGGAAACAGAACCAACCAAAATAGACTATCTATCTACACAGGTATACTAAAAAATTGGACTTCACTCTTTCACTGATATCTCATAAAATACATATGATTTGAAAGAGATATTTGATATGCAAAAATTACATGAGATAAGCTTTCCAATGAAAGTTTAAATGCACAAAATGGTTACATATGCACTGAGATATGAGCTCTGCAACAGAGCTGTGTACAAACTAACGTGCGGCTAGAAGGAGTCTAAGGGAAAACCAAAATGACAAAATGGCTAGATCCGACTACTGGGAGCTCTTGCCTCTTTCTCTCTTTCTTTTGAATGTGCTCCCACTTCACTTTTATAACCAATGAGCATGTGAAGAAGTTTGTGCCTCCTTCTTAACTCGCCACTTTCTCCACTACATGCTACTAACTACAAGGCAAGATATTGTATCTCTTACTCATCATGAAGTTTTGACTAGACTTTTTCTTTCCTTATTTTTTCCTTTTTTTCCTCTACTTTTCCTTTATCTTTATATTTGTTAAATTTATCCAAGCATGGATCATATGAAAATGAGCTTGTACATTTATCTTCAACACTCCCCCTCAAGCTCATTTGGGAGTTATCTTCATCCATGTCCTGCAAATTTATCACATCCTTGAAGCCTTTGAGTTTAGAAGCATCCAAGAACTTTGTAAAAATATCTGCAACCTGCTCTTTGGTTCTAATGAACTTTATCTCCACATCTTTGCTCAGCACCTTCTCCCTTACATAATGGTAGTGGACCTCTATGTGCTTGCTCCTTGCATGAAACATAGGATTGCTTGCCAAGTAGATACTTGACATGTTATCACCATATATAGGGATGGTTCCAACTTGCACTCCAAGATCAGCCAAAAGCTTTTTAATCCACATTGCTTCACATGTGGAAAATGCTAATCCTCTGTATTCAGCCTCCATAGATGAAAGTGCAACAGTAGGTTGTTTCTTTGAGCTCCACGTGATAGGTTTGCTTCCTATCATGAACACATAACCTGAGGTTGATCTTCTATCTTCCTTTGAGCCTGCCCAATCAGCATCACTAAAGCCTTTGACCTGTAATTCTTCATCAAACTTGTAAAACAAAGCATGATTAACTGTATGCTTTATGTATCTCAACACTCTCTTGGCTGAATTTAAGTGTTCACTTGTTGGGGCTTGCATAAACTGAGAAAGTACACCAACAACATAAGACAAATCAGGTCTTTTAATGTTTGCATAGATCAATGATCCTACAATGCTTCTGTATGTCGTTATATCTTCCAATGGCTCTCCATCATTTGAATAAATCTTTGTATTTGTGTCCATGGGTTGAGTGAGTGGTTTGCATTCACTCATTCCAAATCTGAAAAGAACATCCAACAAGTACTTCCTTTGCATCAAGTAGATGCCACTCTTTCCATAAACAGCTTCAATTCCTAAAAAATATTTCAGCTCCCCAAGATCTGAAATTTTAAACTCCTTACCAAGCTTCCTTTTGATATCTTTAATCCCTGTAACATCGTTTCCTGTTATGATGAGGTCATCGACATATATGCAAATATATACCTCTCTATTTTCTTCCTTCTTCATGTACAACGAAGGATCTGCACTACTTGGGTTGTATCCACACTTAGTTAGATACTCTACCAATCTCTGATTCCATGCTCTTGGTGCTTGCTTCAAGCCATAAAGTGCCTTCTTCAACCTGCAAACAAAATCTGGATGGTTTTCATCTTCAAATCCAACCGGTTGACTCATGTATACCTCTTCTTATAATTCTCCATTGAAAAAGGCTGGATGAGGTCTTGGGCCCGTAAAATGTGCAAATGATTGCACCTATATTCAACTATCTTGGTTCTATTTCTCTTAAATTGCCAAAGCTTATTTCGCTCTCAAGCCACAATTTCTCCTTGTATGTGCGACTATTTCCCCTTGTTTCCTTATATCCTTGCAAGTTTTTTAAACTTACACTTCAGTTAGACTTCACTTTTCCTCCCCGTTTCTCTCAATCCTCTCCCCTCTTGTAAGGTCCTCTCTTTCTCTCTCTATTTTGCTTAGCCAACGTCCTCTTCTCACTTCCTTCTTTCCGTTCTCTCAACCCTTCTCTTCTTTCTTCTATAAAGTCCACTCTCTTTACCTCCGACACTCTCACTCAAACGCACACCGAGTCAAGCACGCAAACCCATTCACACACCAGCACACCTTTAAACACACACCCGTCCACACGACCACTTAGCCACCACTTTACTCACACATTCATTCTCAAACATTCGAAACTCAGATATTCAAATCTTCACATATGAACACACTCTCACATACACTCAACCACAAACCCAACCTTCATACGCTGACACTAACACATTCAACACACCTATACTCAATTTCTCACACGTTTCATGCACTTTCTTCTTCACATATGATCTGCAACCCCAATTCCCCTTTTTCTCCTTTAGTCTCACAACCATTCAAACACTCCCACTCACTTACTTGTGCACTTACCAAACTAGACACATGCCTACCCAAACACGCTTAAAACCCTCTTACACATACGTGTGCACACTAACAGATGGACAACATGACTCAGTCCAGACCCCCTTACCAGCCTTCAGCAACATGCATATCAAGGACATTGCAAATGAAAGTGAGCAAATTGTGAATAGGGGTGCTAACACTACTCAACTGCCATAAAAATGTTCGGATTATCTGCCCTAATTGGGATTCTGCATCACTGTTGGGATCATCACTATTTTTTCTTTTTTGTAAATAGCATTCATGCTCTTCGGGCTACAGCCTACAAGTGGTCGGAAAACCCCATCTCCTGCTACTCCTTCCATTTCCTAGGATGAGGGTTGTACGTCTTCTCTCCTATTTCCTCATTACTAATAACAACAGATACCCACCATATCACGACCATGCTGAGTAGACAAAAGCTCTCACTTACACCAGCAGAATAGCATTAAGGCAACTTTCATCTCCTCGGATATTTGTCACTTGGACACATTTGCCCCAAATGATCTTTCCAGAAGGTGTAACCAGGCCAACCTCACTCACTTCACCTCTACGACTGTCCCATTTTGTCCTGACACCAAGAGATGTGTACCTGCGACCGGTCAGATGCTCTTCACTCCTGTCATCTCTAGGTCGAAGAAGCACTTAAGCTCGGGATGGATCACATGTGCTTGGATGAACCGGAACCCTAAAGGCTTGATGAACCGTTTGTACTTAGGCAGCTTCCTCCGTAGCATCTCTCGCATTCAACAGTTGGCACCCCCATGCTTGGTTGTAGCAGGGCAAAGTTTGCTGTATTCTTTTCCAGCTTAGTCTAACAAAAGTGATGGTGATAATGTTGGATCCTGTATGCGAGTCAATGTATTGTTGCCAACCTTCTTTCCCCAAAAGTAGCACCTCCTCTGAGCGAGTTAAGACACCAGGCAGCTTCCCCCCAAAACTCAACCTTTTTCATCAGCGGGATAGGAGAAGACGACCGGGGAGATGCCCCCCCCCCCCAAAACTGAACAGAAGCAGTCGATGCTGATCCCAAAAGAAAGAAACCCTTTTCTGAGTGAAAAATTCCTTGTGCCTGTAGTTCCTTGGAGAGCAAGATAAAGACAAGCTGCCCCCCACTTTTTTAGTTTTTTGTCAGCCAGTTGTCCTCGATGAGAGACTCCTCTAGACGTCCTCTGTTGCTACCTTCTCTTCAAGCCACCCTGACCTTCCTCATGCTTCCATGCACCTTTGTAATCCCTTCTTATGAGCTTGCCATCGTCGTTCCCCTTTCCAATCCCTGTGGCTAACCTTGAGTGCCGATTGCCGAATCCTAGCAGAAGGTGAAAGAGCCCCGGACAGTTCCCCTCGTCATTTCTTTACCCCTTTTTCCAAATGCACCCCCAATGGCTTTTCTTCTCCCTCTTCTCATACCTTATGAGCCTGTGTTTGGTGATTCTCTGGCTGTAGATTCAATGCTCCGTAAATTAGAATTCTTGAAGGACTTGCACTGACTGATTCTCATCTTAGGTAACAACTTGCCAATCCCACGGCTCTGATGTTAGGTAATGATAAACTATTTGATGCTTCTTGAAGGGTTTTTGTGTGATGCATGCTTCTGGATTGTTTTGTGGCCGCGCTTCAAAACTTCACAGAGATGCAAGTCACTTGGAATTGGAGGTAGCCAAAGAAGTGAGGTCCCTTAGACCTTATCCAGCAGCACCCAGCTTGAAAACCCCACAATTGATGCTCCCCTCTCTATCAACAGATTTTGACAATTTCTTTTTTGTTTTTTTTTTTGCCTGAGACTCGAGGTGTTGACCTGTTGTTCCGTATTCCCTCCATTTATGGACAACTAGCTAATAACAGGGCCCCAAACTTTTTATCCTCGATTTCAATTTCTGCTAGATTTCAACTTGTGCAGTGAGAGAACAAGCTTCCTTCCTCTGTGTATTACCCATGAGCCGTTTGTCTCCCCTTTTTGATAATACTTAGACCCATGGGCAACTACTGTGTAAACCTCTGATACTTCAGCGCTCAGACAATAACTTGACTCTAGTTATATATAACATCACACATCACACATCAAAATACAAAATGGTATAAAATCCTTTAGACGTCCTTGGAATCCATTGTAGCTTTGAATCATTGAGCGTCTCAATGTGCTGCCAGGTAACAATGTGGAACGCTCTCTAATGAAAAAAACATTGCTTCCAGTCCCCAAAAGACTCACAGTGACGTTTTTCTTTTTCCTCTCCTCACATCTCTTACTGAGGATGGACGCCCCCAAGAGAAGACATTCTCCCTGCTGCCAGTCTCTTTGTATCTCAAGACTACAGGATTGCAGCAACGTGTACCTGCCTCTTTTGCTCCACAGGAGTTTATTGAGAACAATCGTGCCCAGTCGTCGACCAATCTAGGGTGATGCCTCCGTGCTACACACAGACCTTTCCTCTGCACATCGTCTAGTCCTTGCTCCAGCAGTAGCTATTCTAACCCCAAAATGCTTCCTCAGATATAATGTCGGAGCTCTGTACTCATTCGTGCAAGCTCCATCCCTTCCATGCCTCCACCGTCCTCTCCCACCCGTTCCTCCTCTTTGTTGCTGCGTACCTGCACACCACAACAACAAAAAAAACCGATCCTCCGCCAAGGAGATAGAGAGAAAAATTGACGGGGGGTGAGGGCAATTAAATTCTCTTTGTTTTCTTTTTTTTCTGTCTTTTTCCTCCACTCACCCACTCTCTTTGACCCCCCCCCCCCCTGACACTCCACTCCCCCCACTCACATGCACACGTGCACTTTTATTTTTCTCTTTTTTATTTATTTTTTTTCTTTTTGTTTTTGTTTTGTTGTTTTTTTTAGTATTTTTTTCCCATTTTTCTTAATGCATTTTTGTTGTTTTTTATTTTTTCTCTTTTCTTTTCTTTTCCTCTTCTTTTTTCAACTTCCAAATATATGAATCTTGAAGCAAGATGCACATGCGAAACGACACATGAAGTTTGCAACTACGGTACATATACATGGGTTGATGCAGTTTCATACACACATTTGTGTTCTCAAGCGATCTTACACACATATGGTGGTGTGCACGTGATCCCATAAGCTTAATGGCATATACAAATACATTTTAGTGCATGCTCATCTACACCTCTCCTTCGCACACATAATCTTTTGTAATCATGCAATTAGTACCAGGTCCACATTGACATATCCACACATATCAAAACCAACACACATTCGCTCATATACTCACATGCTTTCATGTCGCAATGATACACTCAGAACCTTATCCATATTGACATTGTACACTCCATAGATGCAAACACAATATTTTTCTAGGTTATCTGAACAAGATCACACTATTAAGAACTATATTTTCCATAAACACCACATTAGTAGACTTAAAATCAACACAAATATTCCGTGTAACATACTCCCCTCTTCTTGCTTGCGACGTCGTCCCTGATGAGCCAATTAACATCTGCACTCAAACCATCCAAGTCATCAACAATGCATCAATGCACGTTCACATACCTCATACTTATTCTATCTCTTTCCACTTGCATACCTGCAACCACATTCAACATCCATTAGTCATAAAAAATCATTCACTTCGCTTACCCACTTTGTCCATTTTCTTGCATCTTCACCGCCATGTCCACCTGTCTACAAACTTCATCAAAATATTAGAACCTTTCTTCATTAAATCACAATAACCTCTACAACCAAAATGGAAAGAGCAAAGACACGTCAGGAAACCACATCACACATCCTCGTTGCACATGCAAGCTCGTCACAACCCATATGCATACATGAAGAAGCCCATCCACATTTCCTCTCTCTTCATTCCTCTCTACTATTTATTCAACACGTCACTAATCTCTATTCCACATGCATACTCAATACACTTTCCGCACACACCATATATAATCAAAAACCATTCCCCACTTCTATATTTTTTATACTCTTCCTGACCACACGATCGCTTTCTTGATTCCTTTTTCTTATTTCTAACCGAGTTCGCTTGTCGATTTTTCATTCCCCTTCTACCTAGGGTTTCTACTACCCATTTTCCTTTTCATCGACTTTTTGCTTTTTTTTTGCTTTTCAACTAGATTCTATACTAGGTCACCACCACACCACTCTAACTTGATGGATACACGACAAGGACCACTCAAGCCTAACACGAGCTCACCTCGACAAGATCGCTCATCGTCAATGCGATTCCGGACTTCAGAAGTCGTTGCACCACCTAAGAGCCAAACTGAACACTTCCCGCAGGTTTGCAGACAAACAAGGTACCTAGCACGCTTGGATCTCTCAAGTCCAAGTCTTCCACAGACACATCGTAGCCAAAACCCTAGCCGAGCTTAAGCATCGATTTAACATGCCTCATTAGGAGTCCACACATTCCCAGATTCCCACAACACAGACACATATTCCCATCCAAGCATCAAGCTCTCTCACCTCTCTTCTGTCCCCCCTCGAGCAAGGAATTTGTCTCATTCCCTTCTTTTTCCACATTTTTCTCTCTTTTTTCATCATTTTTTTTTCACATATTTACTCACACTTGCCGGCCTACGCCGAAGTTGGATGCGACTCGTGGACTCGACCACCCGATCGAGTTTGTTCCACCCATCTACCAACCCAACGCAGCGCGCGACACACAGACGGCTAGCCCCATGCGAAACCGATGTCGGTTCGTGGCTTTGACCACCCGGCCAAAGTGGGTCCACCCACCTATCGGCCCACATAGGCGCATAGCCACACACATACATACATAAATGTATATTTTTTTCATTTTTTTTTCATTCCCGCATCTCGAGAATTAGGAGACAAAAGAAAGGACCTTTTCCAACCATCCCGATCACGACACACACATATAACTCCCCGTGGACATCCCGATGAGACACATCTTCTCTCTGCCGTCACTCAAGCCCAAAATCCGGCCACTAGTGTCATGGTCGACTTTTTCTCTCAAAACCTGCACACACTAATTACCTTGCCGACCTGAAACCTCCAAAAGTGTCACTCCAGTCCTAAGCTTACAACCAACTCGATCCATCCGTCCTCACATCTCTGACTCACAATCCGCAAAGCAAACCCTAGTTACACTCAAGCCGTCCTCACCGACATCCATCTCCTTGCCTATTTTTTCATCTCCAACCTCTGCCTCGCAGAGATTCCACCTGACCTGATAAATGACCTGGAAAATTACCATTGCTTGTTGTACTTCTTAGTGCCTCAAGCCTCGCCACTAGTTCTCTTAATCCTTGTTTGTTGTGCTCAATATCACTCTGAGATTGGAATAGGTCACAGTCGATGCCTCGGAACCGATTCCATATTTGCTCCATCTTTTCGTCTAAATCTCTCATCCTATTTTCAGATCCGAGGGGAATATCCTCCCTCTTCTCAACTCGAACGGTCAACTTCTCAACCTCCTCTCTAATAGATCTTTCCTCCCAAATCCTATTCATATTTTCTACATCTAGATCATCTACCTTCTTCGACAATTCATTCTTCGTCTCTTCCAACTCTGCTCCGAACACATCCAACCTATCCAACACCGCTTTCAGCTCTTCCTCCATTTTCCCCGCTCTCGGATCTTCCAATTGCCCTCGCATCTCGTCATCTTTTCGATTCATCCACCTACCGAGCTTGCTACTCAGCTTTGCATTCTCTTTCTCTACACGTCTCACTTTCTCATCACTCTCTGCTTGGGCACGCTGCATCCTTTCTAACTCTAGGTGGACATCCTCACCAACTCTACCCGCTTGATCACTATATTTACCAATCAAACTTTGCACTCTTTCCATTTCTTGCTCTATTTGCTCAAGTTTCTTTATCAGGTTCTCCGCATCTCTCTCGGACTCCTTTTCGATCGCAACGCTATGGCAATCGGCTATCATCAAGCCGGTTCTAAGGTCCAAGACCTCCTTTCTCGTGCCCTTGCTCTTCCTAACTACTTTTTCACTTTCAAGCAACTCGACTCGTCCTCTCAGGTTCTCATTTTCCATTTTCAACACTCTACTTATATCTGCCACCACTCGGAATTGCTCCTCCCATTTGTCTACAGCCTCTTCTATCTTTGCTTGATTTTTCTCCAATGTTTCCACTTTGACCCTCTCACTATTGTGCTCTTCACGAAGACATTCCAACTCATGTTTTATGATTTCCAACATACTCTCATCATCTTTGGCTTTCACATAAAAGGACGAAAGTGACATGCTAACCTCTTTCGCAACATCCTTCTCAACGGGAACCTCTTTCACGTGACACACATGCTCGCATAGCTTCTTGTTTCCGCATTCTACGCATCTAGGGACAAAGTCCAATGGACTTGACACACGAGGGCAAAACTTTGCAATGTGCCCCACTTTCTTGCAGCACCAACACCGAATGTAATTCCAGATTGGGCCAAACCAACGACATTCATATGCACGATTTCTCATTGGGTGCCCAAACCCGCTTCGACTTCTAATCCCTCTCGGAGTCATTGTTCTTGGACTAACTTCTCGAACATCTACAACTTGCATAATTTGCACCATCTCTCTACCTAGATCAACACACTCAATCTGGGTCGACGGGCTGTGCCGCACGATTGGGGCACCAAGCGTACTCGTGGCACGACTCTATGAGCAGTGCCAAGCCAACTCCCTAGTAGGATCGCCAAATGGATAAGGTCTTGGGCCCATAAAATGTGCAAATGATTGCACCTATATTCAACTATCTTGGTTCTATTTCTCTTAAATTGCCAAAGCTTATTTCGCTCTCAAGCCACAATTTCTCCTTGTATGTGCGACTATTTCCCCTTGTTTCCTTATATCCTTGCAAGTTTTTTAAACTTACACTTCAGTTAGACTTCACTTTTCCTCCCCGTTTCTCTCAATCCTCTCCCCTCTTGTAAGGTCCTCTCTTTCTCTCTCTATTTTGCTTAGCCAACGTCCTCTTCTCACTTCCTTCTTTCCGTTCTCTCAACCCTTCTCTTCTTTCTTCTATAAAGTCCACTCTCTTTACCTCCGACACTCTCACTCAAACGCACACCGAGTCAAGCACGCAAACCCATTCACACACCAGCACACCTTTAAACACACACCCGTCCACACGACCACTTAGCCACCACTTTACTCACACATTCATTCTCAAACATTCGAAACTCAGATATTCAAATCTTCACATATGAACACACTCTCACATACACTCAACCACAAACCCAACCTTCATACGCTGACACTAACACATTCAACACACCTATACTCAATTTCTCACACGTTTCATGCACTTTCTTCTTCACATATGATCTGCAACCCCAATTCCCCTTTTTCTCCTTTAGTCTCACAACCATTCAAACACTCCCACTCACTTACTTGTGCACTTACCAAACTAGACACATGCCTACCCAAACACGCTTAAAACCCTCTTACACATACGTGTGCACACTAACAGATGGACAACATGACTCAGTCCAGACCCCCTTACCAGCCTTTAGCAACATGCATATCAGGGACATTGCAAATGAAAGTGAGCAAATTGTGAATAGGGGTGCTAACACTACTCAACTGCCATAAAAATGTTCGGACTATCTGCCCTAATTGGGATTCTGCATCACTGTTGGGATCATCACTATTTTTTCTTTTTTGTAAATAGCATTCATGCTCTTCGGGCTACAGCCTACAAGTGGTCGGAAAACCCCATCTCCTGCTACTCCTTCCATTTCCTAGGATGAGGGTTGTACGTCTTCTCTCCTATTTCCTCATTACTAATAACAACAGATACCCACCATATCACGACCATGCTGAGTAGACAAAAGCTCTCACTTACACCAGCAGAATAGCATTAAGGCAACTTTCATCTCCTCGGATATTTGTCACTTGGACACATTTGCCCCAAATGATCTTTCCAGAAGGTGTAACCAGGCCAACCTCACTCACTTCACCTCTACGACTGTCCCATTTTGTCCTGACACCAAGAGATGTGTACCTGCGACCGGTCAGATGCTCTTCACTCCTGTCATCTCTAGGTCGAAGAAGCACTTAAGCTCGGGATGGATCACATGTGCTTGGATGAACCGGAACCCTAAAGGCTTGATGAACCGTTTGTACTTAGGCAGCTTCCTCCGTAGCATCTCTCGCATTCAACAGTTGGCACCCCCATGCTTGGTTGTAGCAGGGCAAAGTTTGTTGTATTCTTTTCCAGCTTAGTCTAACAAAAGTGATGGTGATAATGTTGGATCCTGTATGCGAGTCAATGTATTGTTGCCAACCTTCTTTCCCCAAAAGTAGCACCTCCTCTGAGCGAGTTAAGACACCAGGCAGCTTCCCCCCAAAACTCAACCTTTTTCATCAGCGGGACAGGAGAAGACGACCGGGGAGATGCCCCCCCCCCCAAAACTGAACAGAAGCAGTCGATGCTGATCCCAAAAGAAAGAAACCCTTTTCTGAGTGAAAAATTCCTTGTGCCTGTAGTTCCTTGGAGAGCAAGATAAAGACAAGCTACCCCCCACTTTTTTAGTTTTTTGTCAGCCAGTTGTCCTCGATGAGAGACTCCTCTAGACGTCCTCTGTTGCTACCTTCTCTTCAAGCCACCCTGACCTTCCTCATGCTTCCATGCACCTTTGTAATCCCTTCTTATGAGCTTGCCATCGTCGTTCCCCTTTCCAATCCCTGTGGCTAACCTTGAGTGCCGATTGCCGAATCCTAGCAGAAGGTGAAAGAGCCCCGGACAGTTCCCCTCGTCATTTCTTTACCCCTTTTTCCAAATGCACCCCCAATGGCTTTTCTTCTCCCTCTTCTCATACCTTATGAGCCTGTGTTTGGTGATTCTCTGGCTGTAGATTCAATGCTCCGTAAATTAGAATTCTTGAAGGACTTGCACTGACTGATTCTCATCTTAGGTAACAACTTGCCAATCCCACGGCTCTGATGTTAGGTAATGATAAACTATTTGATGCTTCTTGAAGGGTTTTTGTGTGATGCATGCTTCTGGATTGTTTTGTGGCCGCGCTTCAAAACTTCACAGAGATGCAAGTCACTTGGAATTGGAGGTAGCCAAAGAAGTGAGGTCCCTTAGACCTTATCCAGCAGCACCCAGCTTGAAAACCCCACAATTGATGCTCCCCTCTCTATCAACAGATTTTGACAATTTCTTTTTTGTTTTTTTTTTGCCTAAGACTCGAGGTGTTGACCTGTTGTTCCGTATTCCCTCCATTTATGGACAACTAGCTAATAACAGGGCCCCAAACTTTTTATCCTCGATTTCAATTTCTGCTAGATTTCAACTTGTGCAGTGAGAGAACAAGCTTCCTTCCTCTGTGTATTACCCATGAGCCGTTTGTCTCCCCTTTTTGATAATACTTAGACCCATGGGCAACTACTGTGTAAACCTCTGATACTTCAGCGCTCAGACAATAACTTGACTCTAGTTATATATAACATCACACATCAAAATACAAAATGGTATAAAATCCTTTAGACGTCCTTGGAATCCATTGTAGCTTTGAATCATTGAGCGTCTCAATGTGCTGCCAGGTAACAATGTGGAACGCTCTCTAATGAAAAAAACATTGCTTCCAGTCCCCAAAAGACTCACAGTGACGTTTTTCTTTTTCCTCTCCTCACATCTCTTACTGAGGACGGACGCCCCCAAGAGAAGACATTCTCCCTGCTGCCAGTCTCTTTGTATCTCAAGACTACAGGATTGCAGCAACGTGTACCTGCCTCTTTTGCTCCACAGGAGTTTATTGAGAACAATCATGCCTAGTCGTCGACCAATCTAGGGTGATGCCTCCGTGCTACACACAGACCTTTCCTCTGCACATCGTCTAGTCCTTGCTCCAGCAGTAGCTATTCTAACCCCAAAATGCTTCCTCAGATATAATGTCGGAGCTCTGTACTCATTCGTGCAAGCTCCATCCCTTCCATGCCTCCACCGTCCTCTCCCACCCGTTCCTCCTCTTTGTTGTTGCGTACCTGCACACCACAACAACAAAAAAACCGATCCTCCGCCAAGGAGATAGAGAGAAAAATTGACGGGGGGTGAGGGCAATTAAATTCTCTTTGTTTTCTTTTTTTTCTGTCTTTTTCCTCCACTCACCCACTCTCTTTGACCCCCCCCCCCTGAGACTCCACTCCCCCCACTCACATGCACACATGCACTTTTATTTTTCTCTTTTTTATTTATTTTTTTTCTTTTTGTTTTTGTTTTGTTGTTTTTTTTAGTATTTTTTTCCCATTTTTCTTTATGCATTTTTGTTGTTTTTTATTTTTTCTCTTTTCTTTTTTTTTCCTCTTCTTTTTTCAACTTCCAAATATATGAATCTTGAAGCAAGATGCACATGCGAAACGACACATGAAGTTTGCAACTACGGTACATATACATGGGTTGATGCAGTTTCATACACACATTTGTGTTCTCAAGCGATCTTACACACATATGGTGGTGTGCACGTGATCCCATAAGCTTAATGGCATATACAAATACATTTTAGTGCATGCTCATCTACACCTCTCCTTCGCACACATAATCTTTTGTAATCATGCAATTAGTACCAGGTCCACATTGACATATCCACACATATCAAAACCAACACACATTCGCTCATATACTCACATGCTTTCATGTCGCAATGATACACTGAGAACCTTATCCATATTGACATTGTACACTCCATAGATGCAAACACAATATTTTTCTAGGTTATCTGAACAAGATCACACTATTAAGAACTATATTTTCCATAAACACCACATTAGTAGACTTAAAATCAACACAAATATTCCGTGTAACAAAGGCATTTTTGATGTTGAGTTGATATAATGGCCATCTCCTTGAAGCACCAATTGCTATTAAGGTTCTGATAGTTCCCATCTTTGTAACGGGGCTGAAAACTTCATCATAATCTATGCCTTGTGTTTGTTTAAATCCTTTGGCAACTAATCTAGCTTTATATATAGCTAGTGAACCATCAACATTCCTCTTTACTTTAAACACCCATTTGTTTGGAACAATCTTCATACCTTCTTTCTTTGGCACTAGCTCCCATGTGTGATTATCTTTGAGAGCTTTGATCTCCTCTTTCATAGCTTGCTTCCATTCCTTTTGTGTGCAAGCTTCTTCATATGTCTCAGGCTCTTTGTCTTTGATAACCTGCATCATGTATGCAAAATGTGTCGCCATAAAACTATCATAACTCAACCTTTGAGTTGGATACCTTGTCCTTGAAGATCTTCTTTCATTGCCTTTAGAAAGTTGCTTCTTTAACCTATTCAACTTTACCATCGGAGTGATTACCTCTTCATATTCTTCTTCACTTGCATCTACCTCACTGTTTGGAGTACCACTTGCTTCTTCGGCTCTACTATGAGCTGAATTTGGAGACAAAGAATGGATCCCCCTCCATGTTGAACATTCTTCATTTGATGTAGATGCCTCTGGACCTGAAGCCTTTGTGCTTGATTGTTGAACTTCTCTTTGATTTGTTCCTGCATAATCATCACAATCTTCTTCAAGAATCTTTTCCTCTCCTTTATCTTCATACCATGGTCTTAGCTCATCAAAGACCACATCTTGCGAGACTCTTAATTCCTTTGTTCTAGGGTTCTAACACTTGTATCCTTTTTGCTCCGTCGAGTAGCCGATGAAAATGCATTTTTCTGATCTTGGTTCCATCTTTGTTCTAACTTCTTGTGGAATGTGAACAAAGCAAACACATCCAAAAACTTTGAGGTGTGTAAGATCAAGTTTCTTACCGGAATATACCTCTTCTGGAGTCAAGTGATGTATTCCCGATGTTGTGCACCTATTCATCAAGTAAATGGCGGTTGTGGTAGCTTCAGCCCAATAGTACAATGGTACCTTCATCTCGTTGAGCATGCATCTTGCAATTTCAGCAATTTGCCTATTTTTCCTCTCAGCTACTCCATTTTGTTGTGGTGTATACCTACAAGTGAATTGCCTTTTGGTCCCATTCTCTTGTAGAAAATCTAAAAATTCTTTGGAGAAGTATTCTCCTCCACCATCGGACCTTAAGGTTTTGATAGACCTTCCTGTTTCTTTTTCAACTTCAACTTCGAATCTTTTGAATATAGAAAACACCTCTGATTTTTGCTTCATACAAAACAGCCATACCTTTCTTGAGTGATCATCAATGAAGGTGACAAAAAATCTATTATCAGCCATTGATGCCTCTTGGGTTGGTCCCCATACATCCATATGTATCAAGTCCAAGACATTTGGAGCCACATAATTGCTCCTCTTGAATGGCTTCCTCGTTTGCTTTCCTAGTTGACAAGCTTCACATAACTCATGTAGTCCAATGCTATTAAATTTTGGAAGACCTCTTACCACTTCATGTTTGCTCATGTCCTTTAGCTTTGGAATGTTGATGTGTCCTATTCTTTTGTGCCATAAGTCGAGCTCTGAAATCTTCTTGTTCCCACATTGAATGTACATGACCTTTCCATGTGGATGTTGGACATCCAAAGTGAACATCCTTCCTTCTCTTCTACCTCGAGCAATGACCTTAAAGCCTTCTTTTGGATTCTTTATGAAGCACCCATTCTCATTGAATATGACATGATAACCCTTCTCTACCATTTGTCCTACTGAAATCAAGTTCTTTGAAATTGTAGGAACATGAAGAACATTAGATAGTACCTTTTCTCTGCTTGTATCTCCAAGCCTTATATCTCCAATGTGTTCAATCATGTGTTGAGTATCATCACCTGTTTCAACACATCCTTTTCCACTTGGTACATGTAGATTAGTGAACAAACTTCCTTGGCATGACATATGGTTACTACAACCTGAATCAATGTACCATTTTTTGTCATCTTCACAAGAGCTTCTATACTCATGTCTCATTGCAAGTAGTGTGTCCTTGCTTCCTTCACTTGAGGTGCTTGCATAGTTGCTTTGGTTCCTTTGATTGCCTCCATTTGGTCTTCCATTCTTCAGCCAACAATCACTAGCATAGTGTCCTACTTTACCACAATGATAGCATGTTATACCTTTATGAGAATTGTAGGAGCTTCGGCCTCTTCCTCTACTTCTACCTCGACCTCTTCCTTGTGTGTTGGCATTTGATGCATCCTTGTTGTCTTCCGAATTGTTTTGATTGTAGTTGGAGTGGTTGTGACCTCTTCCTTTTCCTCTTGAGCCTCCTCTTGAGTTTCTTCCTTTACCTCGACCTGCATATAACATTTGGTTGTGGTTGTCCTTTCCTTTGGGACCACCAAAGCTAAGCTCTTCTGTGACAAGATGAGGGATTAGTTGTTCAAAACCTGGATATACATCTTTCAAGTTAATGGAAGTTATAAAAGGCTTCCATCTTTCATCTTCTCTCAAGCCATTGAGAGTATAACACACAAGATCTTCGTCTTCAACCGTTGTGCCAATAGAAGCTAAAGCATCGCTTAGCTCCTTAATCTTCAAAGTATATTCAGCTATGGATTGACTCGAACTTTTCTTGATTGTGTTCAACTCATTCTTGAGTTGAAGTTTCCTAGCTTTGGTATTTGTTGAATACATCCTTTCAAGAGCTTCCCAAGCATCCTTAGCTTTCTCTAGATGTTGAATATGACCTACCATGGCATTAGTAATGACTTGCAAAATGAGGAACATGACTCTCCTATTCCTCTCTTCCCATTCTTTTGCTTGCCTCCTTTGGACTTTGGTGGCCATAGCTTGATTGATTTGAGGTTGAGCATCATCGCCGCTCACAATACCCCATAAGCCTCTGCCCATTAGGTAGTTGGTCATTCTAAACTTCCACACGGGATAGTTATCCTTGTCCAACTTCTCTACTTGTTGACCCAAGTAAGCCATTGAAGAGTATCAAAGACTTTGAGAGTTACCTCGAATACTTATAGTCCTTTGCTCTTGCGTTTGTGAAGCTCCTTCTTGTTTTGTAGCTCCTCTTTTGCTTTGCTTCACCTCCAGCTCTGTTGATGAATCTTCAACACCAAGTTTGCTCTGATACCAACTGTGGAGAATGAGTTCTCCTATGCGCAATGGAAATGTGTAGTGAACCACCCTTGTATGTCCAGCACTTGGACAAACATATGCACCTTAGAAAGCTTGCTGCTCTCAACACAAAACTCAAATGGACTTGATGCTTTAGTCAATCAAATTAGACAAAGAGAGCTTTCTAACAAGCTATAAATGACTTAATTTGGACAAGTTTTGATTAGGAAACACAACTATCGAAGATGAACTACCTATCCACACAGGTATGCTGAAGAACTAAGCTTCACTCTCGGACTGATAGCTCTCTGAATATATATCCTTTGAGAAAGATATTTGGTACAGAAAAAGTAGACACAAATAGCTTTACAAGAAGATAAAAATCAAGTAATTTGGATGAGTTTGGTCAGGAAACTCAACTCATCAAGATAGACCACCTGCACACATAAGTACACAGTAAAACTAGACTTTACTCTCTGACATATATCTCACAGAGTATGAATGATATGAATGAGATATTTGAAGCAGTGAACATAGATGCCAAGGGCTTTCCAACAAGATCAAAATCACGCAATTTGGATATGTTTTGGTCAGGAAACTGAACCGACCAAAATAGACTACCTATCTACACAGGTATACTGAAAAACTAGACTTCACTCTTTCACTGATATCTCACAAATAACATAAGCTTTCAAAGAGATATTTGATATGTAGAAAGTACACAAGATAAGCTTTCCAATGAATGTTTAAAAACACAGAATGATTACATATGCACTGAGATATGAGCTCTACAACATAGCTGTGTACAAACTGACGTGCGGCTGGAAGGAGTCTAAGGGAAAACCAAAATGACAAAATGGCTAGATCCGACTACTGGGAGCTCTTGCCTCTTTCTCTCTTTCTTTTGAATGTGCTCCCACTTCACTTTTATAACCAATGAGCATGTGAAGAAGTTTGTGCCTCCTTCTTAACTCACCACTTTCTCCACTACATGCTACTAACTACAAGGCAAGATATTGTATCTCTTACTCATCATGAAGTTTTGACTATAATTTTTCTTTTCTTATTTTTTCCTTTTTTTCCTCTACTTTTCCTTTATCTTTATATTTGGTAAATTTATCCAAGCATGGCTCATATGAAAATGAGCTTGTACATTTATCTTCAATATGCAGGTGAAGCAAACTAGTAGAATTCAAATGACCAAAGTGTGCATAGGAAAACTTTGCATCTGAGATAATTTTGAGAATCTTGTGTTGATATATTTAGGTAGTGATGTGTGTGAACACACTAGGACCACCAGGGCACTTTTTTCCCTCTTTAGGAGGTTTTTTGCCCTCAGCTTGTGTATAGGCCTATTGCCCTTATGGGCTACTTATCTTTGTACATTCTCTAGTAATACATTCAGTATTGTGTGTTGTGCTCCAAGCTTCTTCTTCTTCCTTGTGTTGTTTGCGTGCTTCCACAGACGTCTACCTCGGACAATTGGTATCAGAGCAAGCCGTCGCTTCATCTAGGGCATCACTAGCATAGCGCTTGTGTAGGCTATTTCATCTTTTTATGCCAAAGGTATATACCAGTTTTGATACGCTAGTATAAGCGTCTTGAATTCTGCTACAGGTTTAGTAGAATTCATCTAAGCAATTCTGTTCAACTTTTTGAGATACAATCTATTTTTTGCATCAAGGTATTTTAATCACCGGCCATGGCTGAAAGCAGTGATGTATTCCGTATGTTGGATGTTGAGGACAAGATGGATGGTACCAACTACTTGTTGTGGGCTTATATGATGCGACATGTATTGGTTGCAAAAGGATGGAATATTGTGCAGGGTGTTGAAAGATGTCCTGTTACACCTTCGAATATAGGTACTACAAATACATGTGCTGGAGTTGATGGAGATGGTATCGAAGATGATGATATTCTGTAGATTCTTGTTCGTGCTGCGGTTTCTGCTACACCTACTATAAAGCAGATTTGTTGGGATAGAAGATATGCTCACACACATGCATTGATAGATTTGTCTGTCAAACGTGCCATTATTCCTAAGATTTGCTCTTGTAGAACAACTGAGGATGCTTGGGATACACTTACCACATTGTACCAAGATAGGAATGAGGCTGGTGTTGCTTACCTCCAAAAACAGCTAGAGAGTGAGCACATGAATGAAGGTGATTCTATGGACAATTTTCTAACAAAGATCAAAGACTTGAAGGAACAATTGATTTCTACTGATGTAGTTATACCAGATAGCTCACTTGTGCAGATCATTCTGAATGGTCTTCTTGATTCATATTAGAGTTTTGCTTCTACTCTTCGGTTGATGATGAAGGGCAATCCAAATGCCTTTTCATTTGAGGAGTTAGTCTCTGTTCTATTGTAGGAAGATTAGTCAAGGCAGAACAGGTCCATTATGCATGTTGCAAATCAAGCTTTCTTAGCTAGTTAGAAGGGCAAAGGAAAATGGAGGTCTTCAACTAGTAAGCAAAAATCTACTAATTTTGCACATTCGAAGAAGGAAGACGAAGATGAGAAGAAATCAGAAAACCAGAAATTCTTTTGCAAGTACTATAAAGGAAATGATCGTATCATAAAGAACTATCTTAAACTCACTGCAAAAGAGGCAAAGAAAAAAGAGGTTGGACTGGTTGTTGCAGAGGCCTCTACTCCAAAAACATAGTCTATTAACCTTGTGCAGGATGAAGATGGGTGTTTACTACTGTTTGCAATATTGACCTATCTTCTCATGAGTAGTGCATGTCTGTAGTAGACTCAGATGTTTGGTACTTTGTTAGTGGGGTGACCAAACATATTATCTCGCAGTGCAGTTTCTTCTCTTCACTCGAGCCTGCCCTTACAAGGAATACAATTACATGTGCCAACAACTCCTCTTATCGTGTCATCGGAGTTGGTAAGATCATTCTGACTACTGATGATGGTAGTTCTTTCAATTTATCACATGCTTTATTTGTGCTAGGGATCAACAAGAATCTATTATCAGTTTCTACATTAGCCAAGATTGTCTTGGATGTGAAATTTGCTGATGAGAGATGTAGAGTTCATGATCTGTCAAATGGCGATGTTATTTTTGCTTCTGGCATTTTATGTCGTGGGCTCTATAAGCTCATAGACTATGAAAAATTGATGAATGATGTGTAGTACATGATTCTCAAGCTATTTTAGATGCAAAGCTTTAGCATGCATGCTTTGGTCATGTGAACTTGGCTAGTTTTCTACGCCTACAAAAATTTGAAATGGTGTCCTCTTTGCCCAAACTTGATGCACCTGGTAAACATGTATGTGAAGGTTGTATTTTGGGCAAAATGCAGCATTCCTCATTTCCAAAGATGGTTCAGTTCGGGCTACTAAAAAATTGTAGCTTGTTCATAGCGATGTCTATGGTCCTATGCAGACTTCCTCTTTTGGAAATTATCTTTACTTTGTGACTTTCATTGATGATTTTTCCAGGCATGCATGGGTATATCCACTCAAAGCAAAGTCTAAAGTGTTTATGTGCTTCACACAGTTTCTTGTTTTGGATGAAAATATGTCAGCATGTAAAAATGGACATCGCTCTCATCGAGGGAGGGAATATATGTCTTCTGATTTCAATGCATTTCTAGCTAAACGTGGGATAAAACACCAATGTACAGTGTCGTATACACCTCAATAGAATGGAGTTGCTGAACAGTAGAACAGGTCACTCATGGAGATGGCGAGGTGTATGGTCAAGAGTCAGGCCTTACCACATAGTTTCTGGCTTGAGGCTCTTATGTGTGTAGCATATGTACTTAACAAGTGTCCCACTAAAGCACTGCACTCTATCACTCCATATGAGGCTTGGCATGATCGCAAGACATCTATTGCTCATGTGCGTGTTTTTAGTTATCTAGCATATGCATTAGTGCCTGAACAACATCGTAGAAAATTGGATGATGAAGCTGTAAAATGTATTTTTGTTGGGTACAGTTCTGAAAGTAAAGGCTATTTTTTGTATCATCCACAAACTAAATGTATTATGGTTAGCCATGATGTTGTTTTTGTGGAAGATGCTATTAAGGAGACATCTGTTAGCTCCAAAGACATGTATGATACTTTGCTGCCTCTTTTTATAGGTGGAAAGTCTAGTGTTGGTCCTAATGAGGCAACTTCTCAGCCTTTGCAGGTTTCATGTGATGATGCAGATCATTCCATTTTAGATGTAGATTTATATGATGCACTTGTTGATGAAAGAGCTGAATATTCAGTAGACAAAAACTATGCCAAAATTGCTGGTGCACACTTTGTGTGATAGAAAATTAGATGCACCTTTGTCATATCGTACTTGATCAGCCTCTCATAGTGCCTCTTTTGCATCACATTTCTATGCTATGGTTGCCTCTAGTCTCTGTGATGTGATTGAATCTGTTTTGTTTGATGAAGCACAAAATTCTAAACATTGGATGGCCGCAATGCAATTTGAATATGATGCTATAATGAAGAATGGTACTTGGTCTTTATGTGACTGGCCTCCTCGCAAGAAGGCCATTGGCGCAAAGTGGGTATACAAGTCAAAACATAAACCTGATGGAATAGTTGACAGGTATAGGGCTAGGCTTGTTGCAAAGGGTTATGCAAATGAAAAAGGCATTGATTTTAATGAGACCTTTGCACCTACTTGCCGAATGACTACTGTTCATAGCATCTGTACACTCGCAGCTCATCATGGTTGGAATGTACATTAGTTGGATATCAAAACAACATTCTGAATGGTGACTTGCATGAAGAAGTGTATGTTTTTCAGCCCCATGGCTTTGTGCACAAAGGGCATGAGAACCATGTGTTCACGTTAAAGAAGGCATTATATGGTTTAAAGCAAGCACCACATGCTTGGTATGAAGAGATACATGCCTATCTGATTGCACATGGTTTTGAGAAAAATCAAACTAAAAGCACTTTATATGTTAAGCGTGCTAATGATGTACTTCTGATCATTGTGAGTTATGTTGATGACATGCTACTCAATGATCCTCATGAGAGGCATATTATTGATTTTAAGGCTAATTTGCATGCCTCATTTGAGATGTCTGATTTGGGGCATTTGCATCAGTATTTGGGCATTCAGTTTATGCACATTGATGGTTGAATGGCTTTGTGTCAAACAAAATATATTGGCACATTATTGTAACGTTTTAGCCTTGAAGACAGTTTTAGGACTGAGTCTTCATGATGCTGGAGATGCATTTGATGTTGTTCTCTATCAGCAGGCTGTTGGATGCTTGATTTACTTATGCATTACTCGGCCAGATATTCAATTTGCTGTCTCATAGATGAGCAAGTTTATGCATTGCCAAGGAGTCAAGCATTGGTAGGCAATTAAGCGCATCTTTTGCTACTTGAGTGGTACCCGACTACTTGGTTTGTTTTATCCCGAGGGGGGATCACTACCGCCAGATTTGCATGCTTTTTCTGACTCTAATTGGGCTGGTTGCTATGACACTCATGTGTCCACTTGTGGTTTTTGCTTTATGCTTGGTAGCTCATGCATATCTTGGCTAAGCAAGAAGAAGCCTACTAAAGCCACTTACATTTGTGAGGCTGAGTATAGGACAGCTTTCACAATGACTGTTGAGTGTGTGTGGCTCAGATGCCTTTATGACTTATTTGGGTGTTCATAAGCCTTATGCCACCATCATCTTCACTGACAGTGAGAGCGCATTGGCAGTTGCGAGGAACCCTCTGTTCGATGCTCACACTAAGCACATTGAGGTGCATTATCATTATGTCAAGGAGAGATCCTCTGCTTGGGAGATGAGCTTGGCATATGTGCCCACACAGGATAACATTGCAGACCTTTTCACGAAGGCTCTGCCTAGGGAGAAGTTTGAAGCTTTTCGCAAAGCTTTGGGTTTACTTCCTTTTGTGGATTGATTCCACATAGCTTGGCACTTCCTTTTGCATGAGTGCCAGCTCCTTGTTCACCGCACCACTCCCAGGGGGGATTTGTTGATATATTTAGGTAGTGATGTGTGGACCGTCGGGGCACTTTTTTCCCTCTTTAGGAGTTTTTTTTTCCTCGGCTTGTATATACACCTATTGCACTAATGGGCTACTTATCTTTGTACATTCAATATTGTGTGTTGTGCTCAAAGCTTCTTCTTCTTCCTTGTGTTGTTCGCATGCTTTCGCAGACGTCTAACTCCAACATCTTGAACTACAAATGTTGAATCATTCATAGATTTTGCATAGTCTATGAGCTAATACAACCCATGACATAACATGCGAAGTAATAATAACATCACCATTTCAGATCTCATTTCAGAGATCATAAATTGTACATCTATCATCAACAAATTGGACAACCAAGCCAATCTTGGATAATACTAAAACTGACAACATATTTTTCTTGATCCATGGCACATATAAAGCATCTAACAATGTGAAATAATTGCCATCATTAGTAGTCATTATGATCTTACCGACTGCCATTACAAGATAAGAGGATTTGTTAGCACATGTGACATTATTCCATGTAAGGGAAAACTCAAGTGAACTAAAGAAATTGTGTTGCAAGGTAATATGTTTGGTTTCCCCACTATCAAAGTACCAAACATATGAGTCTACTGCATACATATATTGCTCATGAGAAGATGTGCCATAGCTCTAAACAATAATTAATGCCCATTCTACATTCTAAACAAGATAAGAAGACTCTATTTTAGGTGTAGAGGCCTCTACAACAACCATTCCAATTCTTTGCCTCTTTTGTAGCCATTTTACAAAAACTCTTTATGACATGAAATGAGAACCACCTAATGACCTTGTGGGCATAGGACCACACACATTTGTATGAACAAGATCTAAAGGCTAAATTGAAGAGCAAAAGTGCATGTTATGCACATTACTAGTTTGTTTCCATATTGACAATGCTCACAAAATGAAGAATCTGAGAAAGATAACACAAGTAAGTAACCAGAACGAGAACGATTTTCCTTTCCACTATGAGATATGTTGCCCAAATGGCCATGCCAAATACAATCCATAGGCTATTTAGAAACAACTAACAAGTATTCTTTCTCTGATACAAGTAAAGTGAGCCAACGTTTCTTCCTTTTGCAATAACCATATTGACCTTTGCTATGCAAAGGGAATGGGCATAGAAAACCACTTTGTGACCAAGTTCATCAAGTTGAACAACTAACATTAAACTAAGTGATAACAGAGGTACATGGTGTACATTATGCATAGTAAATTTTGAACCATCAATGAAATGAACAACCACATCTCCAATCTGGACAATGTCACATTGGTAAGTGTCACTGACTCTGTTGCATAAGTAGAGAATAATTCTATATGTGGTGTCACACAGAAAGAAGCACCAAAATGCAGCCACATGTGGGAAAGAGAATCAGCCATAAGAGACTCAATGGGCATAATAGTGTCAAGTCTCAATATATCAACATCATCAAGAGTAGCATTGATTTCTTCAATCTTCACAGTCAAAGTAGATGGTGCAGCTAGCTATTTAACATGCCCATCAACATTCTATCCTTTACCTTTAGCATTCTTTAACTCATTGTAGTCTTTCTTCACGTGTCCTTTCTTATGACAATAATGGCGTTCAATATCCCTCTTCCTTGATTTAATTCTAATTTTATTCTGTTGAACATTCTTTTTCTTGTTCTTTCTCCTACCATGTTGCTTATTCTTTCCTTGGTAAGAATAAAAAATCTTATATGCATCTCTAGTGTGAGTGTGAAACATAGATTTCTATGAATGTCTTCACTCAAGAGTGCTCCGTATGTGCCATCATAGACCAATTTACCACCAAGTGCACTATTGCTAATAGCTTTGCAAAATGTATCCGATGATGATGGCACGGTGTATAAAAAAAAATAGGGTTTGTATTAACTTAAAAAAGGTTAATGCTTCCGCTAAGCAAGGATCCAAAAATTCTTCTATCAAGAAGTTCACATGTAATTATTGTGGGAAACCAAGAGAAATTGAGAAATTATGTTAAAAAAGAAGAAAAACCCAAAGACATCTACATCTAGAAGCAATTCTAAGTATTCTACACATTGGTCACACTGTTCTAACAAAGATTTGTTTCATCTCAATTGAACTCATTTCCTTGATTATGTCCAACTCATCCCAAGAGTGGATATTCAATAGTGGAACTACATCCCACGTGGAAGGATCAAGAATCCTTTTAGGAGCAAGAAGAACACAAAGGATAAGTCTATCTAGGTAACAACAAGAGTCTTTCAATCAAAGGGAGAGGCAAAGTCCATATCATAGATCATAAATGAGAATGCAAAGACTTATCCAATGTCCTATTTATCATTAAAATTTTCATGAATATCCTTTCTGTCAAAGCCATTATTAATAATCATAAGCAAGTCTTGCTTGACAATACCTTGGTCAAGGTCATCGATCCTACAAATCAAGATATTATAGCCCAAGGCATAGAGTTAAAAGGATTATACAAGATTTCATGTTTCCTAACTAAGGAAACACTCTCCACACTTTGGCATCAAAGATATGGACATACATCCTAACTTACTAATATATCAATATCTCAATTGGTTAAGGGATTGCCAAAGATTAGTCAAGTGCAAGATGTGTGCCAAGCTTGCACTCATGTACCAAAAGAGGCATCCACCCAAACACAGACTCCTTTAGCCCTTTTCCACATGGATCCTTGTGGACGTATGGATACATTATCTTTGAATGGGTTGATTTACTTCTTTATAAATCATGACTTTGATGATAGCATAATATTCTATCATTAAAATGGGTTACTTGAAAGGAAAATACCCAATATCATGGAGATGGCATGAACCATGCTTCATACAAGTCTTTACCTTTGAATTTTTGGGCTAAAGCTGTACACATTGCTATACCCATCATCAATAGAGGCTTTACCTTTGCACTTCATAATCAGACACCATTTCAAGGATACTTTCGAAGAAAGTCAAATGTCAACTACTTTAGAGAATTTGAAAGTAATGCATTTGTCCATGTGCCTAAGGAACAATGGCATGAGATATCGCCTAAGTCAAAAAAACATATCTTCATTGGATATAATGAACACTCAAAATCATATAGATTGTATGATATGGAAAACCACTCCATAACTATCTCCAAAGATGTATTCTTTGATGCATCTTCTAAGTTCTCAACTAAAGATGCAAGCTCAATTTCTAGTCCACTCATTTATGCTTTAGAGGGGGACATAATCATTTTGAAGCACAATTTAGAAGCAAGTACTTCCCAACAACTAGAAGGTCCCAAAGATGTATTGAGAAGCAACAAAGAGAACAAAGTCAATATGTAAACTATGCACTTACACATAAAATCCAACAAATTCTACAGCATTCTAACTTTAAAGAAGCTCAAGGTGAAATAAAGTGACTAGAAATAATGAAGATTGAGATGAATACAATTCACAAGAACAATACTTGGACACTTGTACCTAAGCCATCCAATTATCAATTCATAGGAGTCAAGTGGCTTTATAAAATCGAATTCAAGTTAGATGGAACTTTGGACAAATACAAAGAAAGACTAGTCGCAACAGGATACAAGCAAAAATACCCGATTATGAAGAAACCTTTGCCGCTATTGCAAGAAAGGTTAGCGAAAGCACATGAAAAACACAAGGAAGAAGATGAAGCTTGGAGCACAACACAACATTGAATGTATTATCAAGTGAATGTACAAAGATAAGTGACTTATTAGGGTCATAGGTATATATACAAGTAGGGGGAGAGAAACATCCTAAGGATGGAAAAAAGAGCCTCGATGGTCCTAAATGTCTCCCCCAAGGCGTGTTGCAGTTAACAAGGAGCTTGAACTCATGTATAAAGAAGTGTCAAGCTATGTAGAAGGAGATCAATCCACAAAAGGAAGTAAGCCCAAAGCTTTGTGAAAAGCTTCAAAATTCTCCCTAGGTAGAGCCTTTGTGAAAAGGTCTACACATTATCTTATGTGGGCATATAAACAAATTAATCTCTCCCACAGAGCATCTCTCCTTCACATAATGATAATGCACCTCGATAAGCTTTGTGTGAACATGGAATATAGGGTTCCTTGCAATTTCTAATGTGTTATGACTGTCGGTGAAGATGGTGGTGGCAGAAGACTGACCAACACCCAAATAAGCCAACATGCATATGAGCTACACACACTCAAGAGCCATCGTGAAAGCGGCCCTATACTGAGCCTCAAAACTAGAAGTGGCCAGAATAGGTTACTTCTTGCTCAACCAAGATATGCATGAGCTGTCAAGCATGAACAAAAGACCACTGGTAGACACATGTGTCATAGCAACTAGCCTAGTTTGAGTAAAACAAAGCATGTAAAACTTGTAGTAATTATCCCCCCTGTGGGATAGAACAATCCAAGTAGCCGAGTACCACTCAAGTAGTGAAAGATTCATTTAACTTCTTGCCAATGCTTGAAACCTTGGAAGTGAATTAACCTACTCATATGAGAGACAACAAACTAAATCTCAAGCCAAATTATGCATAGGTAAATCAAGCATCCAATAGCCTGCTGATGTACAACAATATCAAATGCATCTCCAATATCATAAAGACTCAGCCATAAACTTCTTTCCATGGGAGTAGCAATAGGTTTGCAATCTTCAAGGACAAAAAATTACAATAATGTGTCAATATATTTTGTTTGACACAAACCTATTCCTCCATTAACTTGCATAAAATGAATGCCCAAAATAATGATGCAAATGCTCCAAATTTGACATCTCAAAAGAAGCATGCAAATCATATTTAAATTTAGTAATATACTTCTCATTAGGACCATTGAGAAGCATATCATCAATGTATACAACAATGATAAGAAGTACATCATTAGCACGCTAAACACATAAGGTGCTCTCAACTGGACTACTCTCAAAACCATGTGCTAGCAAATAGGCATGTATGTTTTCATACCAAGCATGTGATAATTGCTTCAAACCATATAATGCAGTTTTCAACCTACTCACTTTTTTTCATGCCCTTTCTGCACAAAATCATGGGGCTGAAATACATACATTTCTTCATAAAAATAACCATTCAGAAGAAATTTTAATGTCCAATGTACATTCCAACCATGATGGGATGCAAGTGCAGAAATGCTACGAACGGAGATCATTTCGCATGTGAGAGAAAACGTCTCATCAACATCAATGCCTCTCTCTTGAGCATAGCCTTTTGCAACAAGCCTAGCCTTATACCTGTCAATTGTTCCATCAAGTTCACATTTTAGCTTGTATACCCATTTAGTGCCAATGGCCTTTTTACTGGGAGGAAAACTACATAAAGACCAAGTAACATTCTTCATGATAGCATCATATTCTGATTGCATAACAACCATCCAAGTTTCTTAATTCTGTGCATCATTAAATTCTAGAGGTAGTCAATGCATATACATCTCACACAAAGAAAGCACCATGAGAGCTTGAATGGGTTCCCCCTCGATCAGAATAGAGGATGCTCAATTTACATGCTAACAGATTTTCAACCACAACCATGAACTATTAAAAGCATATAAACACTTCGAAATTTTCTTTCAATGGATACATCCATGCAAGAATTAATCAATAAAAGTCACGAAGTAAAGGTTTTTGCAGAAGATCATAAACATCTTTATGAACAAGCTGCAATTTATGAGTAGCTCGAACTAAAACATCTTTTGGGAAGGAGAAATGCTACATTTTGCCCAAAATATAACCTTCATAGACATGTTTATAAGGTGCCACAAGTTTGGGCAAAGAGGTCACCATTTCAGATTTCTACAAGGAAAGCAAAAGTGTTTCCAAATGGTTAAATTTCATTTGATAAAAAAGAGAAAATGCGAAGTTTCAAATCTACCATCAAATGGGATAAGTTTCCCCCCTCACAGCAATGGTGTACCACTCTTATATAAACTTCTCATTGGATATGGCAAAAATTTAACCAATAATATTATTGACGTGTTTTGCTTTTGAAATAGAGCTACCGCCCTCGTGTGAATAAGGCAAAAATTTAACCAATAATATTATTGACGTGTTTTGCTTTTGAAATAGAGCTACCGCCCTCGCCCTGTGTGAATAAGGGAGGGTGAAACTCAAACAAAGTCAACAAAAAAGATATACCACTTTGTGTGAACCCACCTTTACTTGATATGCTCATTGCATTTTCTTTCTCTTTTTAATAATATTCATATCTAAATTAATTAGAAACTCACACGTACACACACATGAAGCCCTCCTTATCCCACACACCATAGAAGTTGCAACTCACCTGAATCAACGAGAGACTCTCTCATACACATGGCCCCCGTTATCTCACACACATCCAAGCAATGTGAAGTCGCAAATGAGACTTGAATCCAATTTCTTTATTTAAAAACTCACGTGCGTCACACATGTATTTTATTTAAATTTTAGTTTTTCTTTTTCTGCTACATATAAAAAATTATATAATGGATGGTGAAACTATGATTTCTAATAACGTTCCACTTGAAAGTGTTCATACACAACCATGACACATAGTAAGGTTTTGTCTTCTTGTATGAACACATGGATGATAAAACTTCTTGTATGAACACATGATAAAACTATCAATTCTAACAATGCTCCCTTTCAAAATAATATGTGAGAGGGTGCATGGTGTAGTGGTAGACACATTGAAATATGGATTGAAGATCCATGATCCAATACCAAGATAAGTTCTATATTAATTTTTAGAAGCGGAGATAAAAAAATGTTCCCTAAAAGTGTGAGGAGTTCTTTCAAACTCCGAACCTAATGAAAGAATGAATGAAACCCGAACATTTTTTTGAAAAGAAGTTTGGCCGAAGCCAAATCTCCAAGAACAACTTTACAAGTGAAGGGCATAGTATCCCTTGGGGCCCCCATATTCCACAAAGCAAGGTTTAGACTGCCGAAGCATCACAAGGAAATGACTGTCCAAAGACATCTAGTTTTAATAGCCCGAAAGCATCTAATTTCAATGACATGAAAGCATCTCATCTCAAAAATTGATCACATTGTCCACGTCCTGTAGGACAGTTGGTTGAGCTTTGGCCTCTTGAGGCGGAGGTCCAGGGTTCAAGTCTCAGGCTGGACATGTTATGGCTTAGGCCAATTAAACCCAGTTGTAACCACGTCTCTTTCAGTTGTAACCCCTGCTTTGTGGGATACGGAGGGTCCCGCGGGTGCTATGCCCATTCATTTGTACAGTTGCAATTTCAAAGTTAAAGTCCGGGGGAGTAGGCTTCGGTTGAACCTCCATTAAAAAAAAAAAATTGATCACATTGACCAGACATGTCCAACAACACGCAAGAATTAAACACACAACCTCCGCCTCAAAAAATGAATGCTCAACAAACTCGTCTAAAGAGTGTGGATTGAGAACCGAACTTAAAAAAAAAGAACGTTTTGAGGCATTATTCTACCCCTACCGTGTGAACCAACTCTATCTGCTCGGGGCATTGACTTCCATCAAGGAGTCAAATACGTTCGTGAAATGCCGCCCGCATTAAATTGAAGCTACGGAAGCACGACGGAGACGACTTGGAGAAGTTTGTAATCTTGTCCGACAAAGCTGTGGGGAGGACTGAGGAGATCGTTTCCGAGGGTGGCAGAGTGCTCCACGTTCACGGTTCCATCGCATTTCATATCTGATTAGTTCTGCTTTTCGTCTTCGGCATTTCTAGGATATGCCATTTGGGTCAAGTAGCAGGCTACTAGCTTCGGACCTTCTCCCGTGGCATACTGTTGTCCTTCGTGTTTCATAAGCGAATGACGCACGCCCAGAAGATTATCTTCATCGTCATCACATGTTTTGACAGCTCGTGTTCGCAAAAGTTCTCAACCCATTTTGTTTTTGATCTAATTTTGTAGCTACTTCATCGTCGATTGCATATAGAAGCACGTTCACTCGTCCTTGACGCAGTACATACATTTGAAGTCGTGCGGCAAGATCTCTACATCCTCTTACCGCTACAAGAAGATGAAGGCTGCTCTTGTTTACCTACTTATTTCACTTTGCTTTGTTGCTTTCGTGCTCTTCTCTAACCAGCCTCACCGGCTGAAATTTAAAGTGCATCGCAATGTACATCCAGGCCGTCGGCTTATAGTGCGGAAATTGAAGATTGCACGGGACGCGAAACATGAAAATGTAGCTTTTGATCCCCTTGTGGCAGGACTTGAGCGCAAGCGGGAGGATAAAGCATGGGAAAAGGAACATTTCGTGCAGAAACAAACACAATGGGCAAAGGATCAAGCCTCAGGACAAATCCACGAAAGTGCTCCTCATCCCGAGTCACAGCCTGAACCATCGGAATGGGATTATCATGATCCGGAGGACTTTCTAAATGACGAAGACCACTTTAACGTTTCCTCTCGAATCCTTGCACTTTTTCCTCTAATCGACAGTCACCCACCTGATGGAAGGATTAGCCTGGAGGAACTGCGCGATTGGCATCTTCAGGCATCTCTGGCAGAAGCTGATCATCGTACAACCAGAGAAATTGAAAATTATGATACGAACCATGATGGATTGATCAGTTTTACCGAGTATCTGCCTGGTTTAGCTTCAGAGGATCCAGGTCTGATTCTGGTTTCTTATTTTTTATTGAAAGGCATTGCTTGTAATCACATGTTCAAAGATAACTTTGCGTAACATGAATTGACATGCTTGTGGCTTTTGAAAAGCGAATCATAGCATGGACGATGATGAATCGGGCTTTTGGAAGGGGCAGTTTGATGCAGCAGATGAGGACGGAGATGGTCTTCTAAATGCAACAGAGTTCAATAAGTAGGTATATGATTTGATGAGCATATAAAGGGCGAAAATTTTGACCAACTTTCTTTTTTCCCTGATTTTTACAGTTTTTTACATCCTCAAGATAGCCATAATCCAAAGCTGCATCAATGGCTGCGCAAACAAGAAATAAGGTCAGTTTCTTAAGAGTCTTATTGCACATTATATGTCGGAACACCGATTTTTAAGCAATTTGGTGTCACCAAGCAAATTTTTTGCTAGCATCCACACATGAATGATGGCGGTGGAGGTGATCTCAATAAAAAATGCTGTAGAGAATGAGTATTCCAACCATGCAGTGTACATGAGCCCCACATCCAAAATAAGAAAGCCACACCTATATGAACGGAATGTGGCAGCTGATGTCACATAATTCTCTAAGTTCAGAGCTGGTTCAATTGACCCCCTTATTTTCCTCCCCCTGTTGAAAGCATTTTGATCCTCATAAATGATTATTAAGGTAGTCTTAGAATGCACATAATGTGAAGTAGATCCCTCTCAAATCTTTTGTATGAACATAATTATTTATGCATTTTTATCATACCCTTTAGCCTTTTTTGGACCTGTAGAAAGTGTCCATATGAATTGTGCGATCATTATGGAATGTGCTTATCCTCTTCAATGTTCCACGATTGTGTTGGCCTATGCTCAAGAATGAGAATACATTCTATGATCTTATTTCATGGGATGACATTATCAAACAACGTGATTTCTTCTTGAGCCCACCCAAGTGAAACGGTGGACGGATCTCATTTCATGTAATTGGAGTTGATAAGCTATGTTTTCTAAGTAGAGTGAAAGGTCTGAAATCTCTAGGGGGTACTTTGGTAATGCTTTCATCTTAGGATTCTAAACCAACTTAAAACTAGGAAGATAGGGTTGATCCCCTACATAAAAGTTCAGTTTTCTTCTTTGAAGATCAGCATAAGCTCTACCTTTTATTGAGCTGTTTAATACCTTTTTTTTCTTAAAATTTAAGCATGCTCATGTTCCTTTCTTTGAAGCTGCATTAACTCTAGCCCTATCTCGGGTTTCATTGGTACTTTTATTTTTTACGAGTTGAACATGTTCATATCCTTTGACAAGTCTTTTGCTATGTGGACTTTTTTGTTTACCAACCTATAATATGAGAAGTTTTGGGTCCAAATCCATGTGCCATTGCAAATGTGATTATATCTAATGGAAGGGTGCTTTGCATTAGTTTATGTAGGTTCCACTACATGTGAGGGCAATTTTCAATCACTTTCCTTTGTGGTTGTCGTGCATGATGTATATATTCTAGTATTTGGTTTTCATCCTCTCTCCAATGTCTCAGGGATCCTCAACCATTTTCATGCCAAGGTTTGTATTCAATCATATGGTGTATTTTAGAAATGCGTGTCAGGTCTCCTATCTTGCTTTGAAACAATTTCTAGTGGTGGATTATAAAATTCATCATTATTTTTATAAAATACGAGTTTTCACATAGTTTTTATAGGGATGAACATAGCTATCTTTGTTGTCCTATTCATGATTATACAGATGTCATGCTTCACTACCATCAACTACTTGAGATAAGATGTTTGTATACAAGTAAACTTTCCATAGGTTGTAATTTATGCCATGGAGGTTTTTGTCTTTAGGCATGAGAGAACAGATCTAAAAGATGGGGGAAGAAAATGAAATGGATGAAGAACACTTACAATTGAACCCTTATTATAATGCCCATGAGAATGCTTTTCCATATTCCATCCATGTAAGATTATCAAAATTAGAAGCCGATACGTCAGTGGGCCTTGACTTCTTTGTCTTCATGTTAAGGCTTGAAGAATCACCAACAAAAATCCAAAATCTTAATTGAAGTCAACATCAATGGATCTGATACCTCAAAGTGTGTCATCCGCAAAAGTTGCCCTGGCTATTGTATTTGATTGCGAGTGTGAAGTGTGAAGTGCACCCTCCTTAACGTGCTCATCAATGAAACAACAAAGAGATTGTGTGGCCACTGCAAATAGAAGAGGGCTCAAGGAACAACCTTGTCTAATCCCAGGGTGTATTTGAATAGGATGAGTATGAGTAAGCTGACCATGAACTAATATTGAAGTACACATGTTCTAACAAAAGAAATAAATAATGTCCTGAATCTTATTATCAAAAGCAAGTCGCGTTGGAAGATTTCTAATGAAACTCAACGATTTGATGTTGAAAGACTTATTGAAGTCGATTTGCATCATCAACATTTTTCATTTATTTAGTGAGCAAAATCAGAGTTTCGCATGACAAAAAAATGTTATCATAAATGGAATGACCATTTAGGAAGCCATATTAAGTGTGATGGATTTGAAAGAGGAACTTGTAGGTGGAAGACAAATTTTATAAAGAATACCAAGTAGTGGAACGAGTCTCCAATATGAGAATGTGGAGAGCTCATCAAGATCATAATCATGACAACAACGTCATCCTTCAATGAGGAAGGCATGTAGTTGGTTGTCCATATCTCATTAGGAACATGAGTAATGAGACCTTTCAAATGCTTCCAATAACAAAGAAGAAATTTTTTAGATAACTAATCTTGACCCATAGTTTTATTATCTCCTAGCTCTTTGAGAGCAAAAGGGAGCTCTTGAGTGTCAAAAGGTCTATCCAAATTATGTAGCAGAATACTGGCTGGTTTTAAGTTAGTCAATAATTGATTCATAGATTGCAATTGAGATGTACATGTGGAATTTCGCTTACTTGGATCTTGATGAAAATGCAAAAAGCATAAGTTCAAGAGAGTTGGGGTACCTCTCACCCATTCATCTTCAAGAGAGAGGACCAAAGAAGCCTAGGCCTCACAAGAATACGTTGGAAGGATTGATTAGAGGAACAACCAATATGAGTATGTTCATAGCATCTCTCCATCTTTGGGCATTGTCGTTGAAACGGGTCTCCTTGTAAGGTCCTAGGGCCATCCATACCTAGTCTCTATCCTTAGGGGCCTTTAGGCTTTATTCATTCCTAGTAGGTGTTGGCCTTTCAATCCTTGCTTGTGTCGGATTGAGGGGGCCCCATGGGTGCTATGCCCTTCATTGTATTTTCAATTAATTCAAGCTATTAGGAAGAGTAGATTGCAAGAACTTCCTTAAATAAAAAGAAGAAATGTATTCATCATGTTCTCAAGGAGTAAGGTGATGCGACTTAACAATTTTTTCAATGATTGCGATTTGTCTTTGGCTAACGTATCTTTAAATGTGAACACCCAACAAAGAAATTGTGGCAAAAAACATTTATTAGAACATCCAAATTATTGGTATATTTAGGTAATGATGTGTGTAAAGACAATAGGACCGCCGGGGCACTTTTTCCCTCTTTAGGAGGTTTTTTTCCCTTGGCTTGTTGTCACTCTAGCACAATGACAAGTACCAACGTGAGGAGATCCACCTCATAATGGTCAATCCGCGGAGACGTGAGGACTAGTATGAAGACTATGAGCAAGTGATGGCACAAGTGTGTGAGTGAGAAGAACACAAGCATGCACACACATACACACACGCACACAAGGCAAGAACAAAGAGAGGAACAATGGAGTTCTTTATATTACTAAAAAAGGCACTCGTACAATAGCTCATAACTCTCACAAGCTAACCTCAAAATGGAGCTCTCTAGCTCGTTTTATAGTTTTTGACTAGCTTTGATCTTGTCCAGACCTAGTGTCCGGCTTAGTTAAAAATTAGGTTCTAGAGCTTATTTGAGGGCCCAAATGAAATCTAAAAATTATGAAAATTGGTATGTAGCTAATTCTAATACTCGTCAAGCTCGAGGAATCCTCGACTTGAACAAAATTGAGTCAATTCTACTAAAAATGAGATTTACAATGTTTGTGTAGTGATGAAAATCACTCTTAATTGGAAGTAAGTTTAGAAAAAAAATGATTAGGCCTCATTGCTGGATTGTGCTTGACTGCTCTTCGGTGCTTGTATGCTCTTCTTATAGCTTGTATGCCAACACTCCCTCCTCTTTAGCATCTCTTGCCCCTGACAGACCTCTGTTCGGTAGGGTGGTCGATATAGTACCGGAGGACATTAGTGGCTAGCTCGTGTTCGCCTGTCCGTAACCCTCGTGCCAAATCAGCTTGCAATGCATCCCAATTGATGGCACCTGGGATACCTGGTTGATGGCACCTAGGATACTGGTTGCGGTGTCGTGTAGTACTCTGAGTACATTGCTTGTTCACATGCAAATAGATGGAGAAGGTGTGTGGGCTTCGGTGCGAACACCTATGAGTGATATTCCCGGAATCCTGTTCTGAACATGTCTTCGAAAGTCTGTTTATAATATGTCGGGAGGTACTTGATTCGGGCGTACCAAGCATAGGCAACTCGAATGCTTGGGTGGTGCTCATGTCATAGATTAGGTTGTAGCTTTCGTTGATAAAGCCCGGTAGAGCCACGTAGGATGCTTGTGTATTACGGAAGGTCTTGAGGACAACTTGCATCATATCCAAAATTTTCAACATCGTTTGTGTCGCAACATCTGGCATGGGCTTCAACCGAGGCATTCAGTGTCGGATTGTTGCCATGATGTAAGCTATTGATGGCGGTCCTTGCGGTGGCGCTATGTATGGATAGTTAAGCCATTCTTTGCACTGTGCATTATTGTGCACTTTGCTATTGAATGCTTTCCATGATCTGCGTCATGCGACCTGACCGTAGCATGGATTGCCATCGTGTAAGCTATTGATGGTGGTCCCTGCGGTGGCACTATGTATGGATAGTTGAGCCATTCCTTGCACTGTGCATTGTTGTGCACTTTAATATTGAATGCTTTCCATGATCTGCGTTGTGGGACTTGACCGTAGCATGGATTGTAAAGTAGATGTAGAGGAGCATGGTTCCATGTATGCAGCATTTCAGGGTATGTTTCTAAAAAGCTTTTGCCTCCATGTTAGTTGATGGATCTTGCCTTTCTGTGCTTTTGTGGGGAGGTCCTTAGGTTGAAACTTGGTTGCGGAGGGAATCTTCCCCGTGACTCTTTGTATTTCCGCATTGTAATCTGCAAGAATGACAAGTAGGGCTGGTATTGGAGTTCTGACGATGTGATGAGATGTCTGGCTGCCAAGTTTTTGAAATAACTGGATTGTAACACTGTTTCTTCGATGATGCTCATGGCCTGATTTTGCACCACAATGCGGTCTTCATGAGAACGCCCAATTTCTTCCACCTGTTTTAACCATGGGGGTCGTGGCGCTTCAAATATGTCTTGGCCTTCAGCTGTTTAGAGTCCACCTAGAATGGGTTCTGGCTCATAGTCTTCTTCAAAATGTTTGTTTCACAGGAATGGATACTGTTTCTTCATCTATGGGAGCCTCGGGTGGGGAAGGTGGCCTTTCATACTGTAGTAGTCGCGCTTGCAATTATGTGACTTGTTTTTGTAGGTCCTTTATGGTTTCTGAGTCAGTGATAAGCGACGAGGTTGAGGCTCTGGCTTGGGGGACAGCTGTCGTGTCTTTCCGTCGTTGTTGCTTCAGTTGATCCAATTCCTTTGATAACTGATCATGTGCCTCGAGTAGAGTAGCATAGTCTTCAAGGATAATTTTGATGTTTTCCGGGATCACGGCTTGAAATTTTGCTTGACTCATGGGTGCCCCGTGTGTGTTCTCAATGGCTTCCTCTAAGTTCTCTTGGTTTTGGAGTTGTAGACGACGATTTTCCTCTTGAGCTGCTATATTTTAATAGTGCCGTATTGTGTTGGAGTTTTGAGTTGCGTTCCATTTGCGTTCGTAAATGACTTTCCACCCCTTGGATCGCTTCTTGATCTACATTCTATAATTGTGCTTCCAACATGCTATGAGCCTCCTATAAGGTCTGAAACTATGTTTGGAGACTCGCGTTATCCTCTTCTAGTGTAGGGAGATGATGTTGTAGTGCTTCAGAGTGCTCTTGTAGTCGTTGGTTATGTTCCTATAGCTGATTATATCCTGTCCTTAATTGTGACATGCACGCAAACATGGTGTCAAATGCATTACCTATAGATGAAGGTGTAGTTTGTACAGTGGAGGATGCAAGGGGAGGGAATTGGGGAATGGGAAGTGTGAATGTTGTGTCTACGGGAGATGTGTGTGCAGGTGAGATTGGTGGCAGAGGGATGCGGGATGGTGGAAGTGTGGGGAGAGGGGGAGGTGCTGTGGGTGGCAAAATATCCATAGTGTCATGAGTGGACTTGAGTGGTGTCTACCATGTATATTGGAATGGTAGGTGGTGTGTGTGTGATCGTGGTGAATAAGTATGGTGTGGATGTTGGGAATGGGATCGACGAGAAGGGTTGGGTAGTGGCTTGCAACCTACTAGAAAGGAAGTCATGGGAAGGTTGAAGGACTGGTGGGATGGGGGGTGGGAAGTGAGAGCCTGGAGGCAAGAAGGCCATGAAAGGAGGCATGGTGAGAGGGAATCCGAGAAAGGTGGATCGAGTGTCTGGATGGCCTATGACAAAGGTTGTGGAGGCCGGTTGTCCTATGGAAGGCTCCATGAGGGATTCAATTGTAATGGTGGTGGCATGATAGATAGGGTTGTCAAAGGAGGAAAACAAGGTTGAACTGGAAGTGGGACTACGGAAGATGAAGGTTTGCTCTGTGGAGTTAGTAGTCGAGGTGATATCTACAACTTCTGTTCGAGGAGGTGATGGTGGGGGGGGGTCGGTGGTAGTGGCTCTATTGCCTCTTCATGGGTGACTGTGGGTTCCTAGCCCGGAGTTTCGGCTGCGTGGGAGGTTGTTTCGATTGGTTCAGATGTGATGGTAGGTTCTTCCACACTGGTGATGGGAATCTGAATGTTTTTGCCTGACCGTGGTCGTGTTTGGAATCTTCGTGGATCATATTGAATGGGAGGCCTCTGTATTGCTGATTGGACTTCTTCCACTACACCATAGATTTCTACCATCAACAGGAGATTTTCACTGTATTCAGAGTTGACTCCAGCTTCTTCCAAGAGTTGGGCCATGAGCATTCTACTCTTCTGTTGAGTGAGTAACTATAGTGCCCGCACCCGTTCCATGATGTGATATAACCTTTGGAGTTCCGCTGTGTATGCTGGGGCTCCGGTGGTTTCTTCTTCTTCTATTTCTTCTTCTTCCTCTTCTTCATCCTCTGGCCGTTCTAGTTGTTTAGATAAAGATAAAGTTCTCTGCCGATCATCATCCCAATGTCTATGGAGGCCTTCTGTGGATTTTCTCCATCTTTGGGAGGAGGTGCTCGATTCTTCTCTGTCCGAAAAGAATTCTACGTCAGAGAGTTGTGTATTCTGCAAGAAGGATTCAAAGTCGAAAGTGCTCATTCCTTGAGCGTCTCTTGTGGTAGCAAATTCAAATTCCGGTGGGGAGGGAGGAGCAGATGGGGTAGCTTGAGATGTGCCTTCAGATCCAGATTTGGGAATTCGAATCGTAAAGGGAGGCACGGTGGCATCCCTTCGTGGTGAGACTTCGGAGTCGTGAGAACCTCGCGGGTCTGGACACATGGGATAGAGCCCCTTGTGCGCTTGGATTGATGTGTGGAAGTCTTGTGTCTTTTAAACATTTGTAGTTGTGACCAGGTCAGTGTGCGTTCGATGGGTACATCGTATGATAAACATTTGTAGATGATGCACGTTATTGCACAACATCCATTCACCACTAGCTTCCTAGATGACCTTTTATTTGCTATGTACAGCTTCTCCATAATCCATAAAGGAAGGTTAATTCTTAGGGCACCTCTCTCTGCGAAGTAAAGATCAAACCAGATCCGTTTGTGGGGCTGAGGGAATCTATCTTGACCAGGAAATGCAAAATGTTGCGTGCACATACGGAGAGGGATGGACACATTTGGGGTGAGTGCCGCCATATCTTTTAACTTTTGCAATTTTCGATTCTTCATCTTACTGGGTATCAAAGCATCCTTCTCGGAGGGCACATGCGTGTCGTGCATGTTCAAGGAAGAGCTCACCAGTTCCAAGGTAAGTTCAAACTTTTTCAACTCATTGTTGCCCAATAAGGAAGGAAGAATGAAGGTTCCTAGTTTGTCCTTTTCCTCATTCGGCTGTAATGTGGATACCAAATAGTAACACCGCAAAAAATCCGGTTTGGGTAAGGGTGCCTCAAAGTATTCCACCGGCCCTGCGCATTGCCATATGTTTTGAAGTTCTCGTGTGTTTTGAAGGGTCTCAAACTTTTTGGAAAAGAATTGAAATCGTACCCATGCCTTGTCATACTCACACTTGGACTCCTAGATATACTTAGCCTCTCCTAAGGGCCCTGGCATGCCATTGAACCAGTGAGAGTTTGCATGGACTCTCTCTGTTATTCCTGTGGGAGGGTCCGGTATGGGTATTTGTTGGAGGTGTCGCAGCGCTACACATCGTTCAGTTGGTGGCACTTCAATTGGTAGATTTTTCGCATCAATGCCCGCAGTACTCACTCCTGCCTGCGAGCTTGGGCTTGCTGTTTCTTCCATGATACTGCTTGTAAATCCTGATGCTTATCTTTTAGAAGAAGAGAAGCATATTAGCATTGCATAGGAAACATGATGTTATGGTGTTCCCTCCACAATACTAACATGATATCCAAAGTGGTTAGGGGTTAGCGGGTGAAGTGTTCATGATGTGTGTGAATGTTGGTTAGTAGGTTAGTGATTCCCCTAGATGCATACTTTTGGGTGTGCACTGTACTCAGAATGCACCTACATCAGAGTCAACTGATTTACAAAATTGGGTAAGGGGGTTTGATACAGAGTTTAAGTCTCCAAACTTTGATCACGGGATCATAGCTTTTAGTGATGATGACATGTAAAGGTTTGTGGACTGGATTGTGTTGGATTTGGGACTTTTTGGGTACCCATTTCCTGACATTCCTAGGTGTGACCGGAGATGTAATGGTGTGGAGTGTAGATGTTTGCCCTGGGATTTGTGCCAAGAGTGCCTGCGAGTGTTGATTCAATCTTGTTAGTGGAGGTGAAGCTATTTGAGCTCGTAAGTTGGTCTTGGGCACCCATATTTGTTTAGCATTTGGAGTAGCCTTCATTGACTGCTTTGGGACCCAAATAGAAATGGTCTATCTAGATTGATGCCTAGGATACTCTTTCGTTGTAATCCTTGACTCTGTAGCTCGTTTGGTGCATCTTTGGGATCCTATCTCCAGAGCCAAGGGTTGTTCACCCTTGCATATCCAGATCTGCTTCATGCCAAGAGGCATAGTATAATAATTCACGAATTTTTCGCGTATAATAAAATTCGTATAATTCATGATGCGAATTAATTCATGGGTAACGAATTAAATGCACAATATGTATCAATTCTTATGATCTATCATTTCTTCTATATGATGGTGAGACAATTCAAAATTGATTTATGACATGGCAAAATTTTCAGCTCTCTCATCAATATTCTACTTTCACATTGAAAGATAAGGCCCACAACTAGTTGGCCAACTTGACTTCAATAACATTGTTCCCTTCCTTGATCATATTGAGACACATCGGGTGTTGGAAATGTAGGAGGGTGGGGGCTTTATCCAATGTCTCTTCTCTTCTCTTGTGATAGGGAAGCTCCTTTTTTTCTCTCACCTTGTGCTTGTTGTGAATGTGAGCAGTTCTCCCTCTTGCAAGTTGCACCTCTATTTTTGGCTGAAGCCTCAACTCACCTCTCTTGCATTATTCAGCAACACTGATTTTTCCTGTCTTGTATCTCTGAAGCACATGGCTCAGCCCTTGTATTGATTTCTTCATATCATAAACGAGTTTTGAGCTATCTCATCAAAATTTTGAATTGACTCATCATCTGATATATTTTTAAGTTATAGGCTACAGCTCAATAAAATTCTTATGCCTCTATAGGATTGACCTTCAATTGCAATTCTTGGGAGAAAGAAAGTCTGACTGCACTAGTGGCTGGTCCTTGCACTCTCTCCTTGTCCTACCTCTAGGATCACAAAGGGTCGTCGATCAACTATCCTATGGGAATGTTCACCGGATGCTTCACACATGGCCATGTGATAACTTAGAGCTTCTTGAGTGTCAGACATAGGCTGATCTCTACCTTGTCTTCGCAATTTCATTCATCAGATGCGTTTTAAAGCTTCTGCCTGTGCTTCTTCTCAAATTCGTTTTTCTTCTTCTTTACGTTTCTTTGTAGTATTGAGTCGGTTTAACATTCCTTCTGTGAGGGGTTCTTGATATAACTATTGATTATCATAGGCCCATGGCCTCTCTTCTCCAATTTCCGTGCATGTTGCTTCAAAGTGTAGACTAAGACTAGGTCTCCTGCTCTCAAGCCCTTATCCTTCAAATGTGCGTCAAAATATGCTTTTTGTCTTTTCTTGGAAGCATAAATTCCTGCTTCTGCTCTCAATCGTGTTTCACCTAGTCGTTCAAGATCAAAGATGGTTTGTCCAGTCATACTCTTGTGCTACTTTTAATGTAGGTATCAAGAAGTTTAATGATAGCACTGCATTTTTGCCAAATACCATCTGAAAGTGTGTGGCTTGGAGTACCGTTTTATAGGCAACTTTGTATGCCCAAAGAGCATGGTGTAGCTGTTTGTCCCAATCAGAGCGTTTATTATTAACCAATTTCATCAATACATTGCATAGAATCTTATTGGTGCTCTCGGCTTGTCCATTAGCTTGTGGATGATAGGGGGCAGACTTCTTATGTATCAAAGAGAACCCTTGGAGAAGGTTTTCAATGACTTCGTTCAAGTAGTACGTGCTTCTATCACTTACTAGCTCTATTGGTAGCCCATATCTGGTGAACACACTCTTAAATAGGAACTTAGTAGTCGTTTGAGCATCGTTCTTTGTTGTAGCTTTTACTTCTACCCATTTATTAGATAGTCTATGGCGACAATGATGTATTCAGCATGTGAACTCTTAGCTGGGGGTTTAGTAGGGCAAACAAAGTCTATTCCTCACTTAGAGAATGCACGTCCACCCATCATGGGTTTCAATGGCATCTCATCTTTACGTACAGGATACTGAGTTCGCTGAGTCCTGACAAACATCACACCTCTTCACGTAGGTATGTGCATCCATGTGAAGAGTTGGCCACCAAAGACCTACAAATAGTATTGCCTTGATCACCCTATCTGGTCCAAAGTGTCCTCCTGCTACACCTTGATGAGCAGTCTCCAAGATCTTGAGATAACTCTCATGGACACATAGCCTTAGGTATCCGTCTCTTCCACGCTTGTATAAGTTATTTCCAATGAGGGAGTAGTCTAGCGCCTCCTGTTCTAAGCTCCTTTGTCTCGCCAAAGTCATCTATTGAGGGAATGTTTTCGTCTTCAAAAAGGCTACTAACGGTTTGCTCCAATCCGGTACTAAAGACACTTGATATAGAGTGGCATGTTCCACAGGTGGTTTAGTATTGCAGATTCAACATTCTTTACAGATCCTATGGACATCTGCTTCCATTGTTGGCCAATATACCTCTAACCTTTGCAGAGTGTGTAGGGTTCTAGGTGTTGTTGTAGTGCACCTACATGTGTGATTGCAACCATTTTGCGTGCTCTCCCTCTTCTACACAGCAAGCTAGTATGCCTTGATCAGTGTGCTTATACATGTGGCCTACTAGTAGGTGATATTTTTGAGATCTGATCACTTCCTTATCTTTAGTTCTCACTATGGGATGTTTAGGTCCAAAGGTCAGAATAGGCACTATAGTTTTGGCCCATTCAAGCACTACTTCTAGATTGAACAAGTAGGCATCAGGAAGTTCGTCTGAGACACCTTTAGGGGACTCTTCTGAAGTCAATCGAGACAGGTGATCCGCCCTAAGGTGAGTTCTACCTTTCCTAAGAGTAAGGTTTGATGGTCTGTAAAAAATTTAAACTTATTTGCAAGCAAATAGTGTCTAAACTTCTTAACTGCATATACCATGCCTAATTCTTCTCGTTCAGTAGTGGTATAATTTCGTTGAGAGCTGCACTCAACTGTCTATTGACATAAGGAACTGGAAGATCCATATTGCCTTCGCCGAATGGTTGTGCAAGTACACACCCAATAGCATAATTGGATGCATCCATATGGACATGGAATGGCTTGCTCCAATCTGGGGTAGTCAAGATTGGTGCTGAACACAATCTTCTCTTGAGCTTGCTCACATTCTTCAGTCCACTCAAAGTTAGTCAAGAGGGAGTACAGAGGCTTAGCAATGATCGCGTACATATGAATGAATCGGCGATAATAGCCACAATGCCCCATGAAAGCTTGTACCTCCTTGACATTCTTTTGCCTAGGTAGCTCTGCAATAGCTCTAACTTTCTCCTCGTTTGTGGATATGCCATTGTTCTACACTATGTATCCTAGAATTTTGCCTTACCTGACCATAAAAGCACACTTTTCTGGGTTCAAGCAAACTTGATATTCTGTGCATTTATCAAAGATAGCTCTCAGCTCGGGGATATGGGTTTGCCTAATATTGGAATGAGCACAGAGGTCATCCACATAGACTTCCAAGTTCTTCCTCAAGAATTCTTTGAACACGTGACACATTAACCTCTGAAAGGTAGCTTGCGCATTGGTTAGACCAAATGGCATAAACCGAAAAGCAAATATGCCCCACTCTGTGGCAAAAGCCGTCTTATGTAGATCTTCTAGTGCAATGGCTACTTGATTATAACCCGAGAACCCATCTAGGAGGTCGTATAGTTCCTTGCCTGCTACCCTTTCTAATAGATGCTCAGTGATAGGAAGTGGATAGCTATCTCGAATGGTGGCTCCGTTAACCTTCTTCAAGTTAATGCATACACGTAACTTTCCATTCTTCTTGGGAACCATTACAATGGGGGATACCCATTCACTGTGCTCGATTTCATAGATAAATCCAACTTCAATCAAGCGATCTATCTCTTCTTTGATCTTGGAAGCATAGTTTTCATTATAAGTGTATGGCTTCTGCTTAGAGGGTTTGGCATCTGAGGTCATGGAATCGTATGTGAGCATATGTCAGGGTCTACTCCTTTCAAGTCCTTGTAACTCCATGCGAATACATCTCTGTATTCTCTTAGCAAAGCTATCGACTCTTTCTCCTCATCTTCACTTAGGTCATGTCCTATCTACGTGCATCGTTCTTCACCTTCCTCTATGGTCACAATGATTCTCTTAGTTCTCTCTTTATTATCATATGCCTCTCCTGCATGTGCGTCATGTTTAGGTATCCTTATCATGACTCTCCTATCTTTTACTTCATACTTCTTGAAATTTTCAGGGACCTCAAACAACGATTCTTCCTTTGCTGGTGTGGATTCTCTCTCTTTTTTTTTTCCTTGTCTTCTCTCTTGGTGGTTATTTGGGTGGTTAATCTCACCTCATTCGTAATTTCTTCGTGTCTTTGAGGGTGAGCTTCTACTTCATAGAAATATTCCTCATCCGATGCAAAAGGTGGGTCCATAATAATTGACTCTAGATCGGAGTTGCTTGCGTCCTTGAATGCATCAGTGCTATGTTCGCATTCTTCAATAACCGAATCACACATGATTGGCTCTATTGTAGTGGAGTTTTTTGAGAGTGCGTTTGAGATGTGAGTTCAATTATCTTTGCTTTTGTTTCTCTCATACTTTCCTCAAGTTCGCTCATCTTCCTTGCCCATTGCCTTTTCATTCTCTCTCGACTATCCCTCCAAGCTCTTGTCCTCTTCTTATTTTGACTCTCGGTCTCGCTAACCTCAAAGTTCTGTTCCTGGCCTAAATCTTGGTTTTGCTTAAGTGCATGAGCTCTCGTGACGACTTGCACTTGGGTCGTGGAAGTCACACTTCCCGTGGAGTCTACCACTAACCCAATAACGTTGATAGGAGCGATTTTTGGCATATTGATGGGTTCTTGGGACAATCTCGTAACAGGTGCTCCTTCCCACACTCTCGGCAAAAACCTTGAATTGTCACAGATTGAGGTTTTGTCGGTGCATGCATAGGGCAATCATGAATGAGGTGATCTCCATGAGATTGGTAGCATGGTCCTCTAGGAAATGGGGGTCTTATTTGCCTAGGTTGAGGTCTAGAGTTAGGATTTGCGTACATGACAATTGCATATTCTGGCTCTTAGCTAGGTTCACTTGGGTCTTCAGAATAGTATGACTCATTATGCTTAGGTGACTGCATATAGTAAGCCTCTGGACTTTCTATAAAAGTCGAGTCAAAGTATGATCATTTGAGTCACTTTCTGAAAGCAATGATGATACTGGCACTAAGGCTCTATTTGAATTTTCTTGAGAAGCTGCATACTTTACAGGGATCACATTGGTTGGAGGTGGAGGTTGCTGTGCTAAAACTAGTGAAGGCCTTTGTTTCCCTTGATAGGGTGGTTGGTAGGGTTGTTGGGGCCTTCCATATTGTTGTGGTGGGTACTGGTTCTGGTATCTTCCCTGTTGCGGATATGGCTGAGAATAATTTTGCCTAACAATTTGTTTGTTATATGGGCAGTCTTGTGCAGTGTGGTTTGTATATCTCCTTTCTATGGTGCAATATTGGCTTTTAGGGTTTGCTTGGGGTTGAGCCATGATAGGGCACACATTAGCCACATGGTCTCCTCCACAGGTATAACACCGTTTTGCTGCGGCAAATCTCAGTATTTGTTTGCTAGAGACTCCTAACTTCTGAGCTACCTTCTCTGCAAGTTCCTCAATAGATGTAGATGGATGTGAATTGAGGCTAGTAGAGCTATTTGAATCTTTGTAGATTTTTGAAAGCTCTAATTCCCCCCCTAGATTATCCTCAATATCTATGCACATGTGTACACACTCTTTAATGGATCTAGGGTCCTTTAAGTACACATAAGATCTCAATTTTGTACTTCACAATCCATCTAAGAATAAAGCCACTTGTTTGGCGGGTATGAGTAACTCGGGCACATGGAATCTCTCTAGGTACTGTCGAAATCTTCTTCTTGCAAGTCTCACTGTCTCTTGAGGTGTTTGTTTAAAACTATGGATCAATGAGGAAGTGTTATGCCTGATGCCACTCTTTGAAAATTCCATGATTAAGGCTTCTAGCAGTTGGTCTATGTTGAAGTGGTTGAAACCATGTAAGGGCCGTGTTCTTCAAGGTTAGACCAAAAGCGTTGTATTACGTGAATAGGTCATCAACTTGCTCAGCTCTCAAAACTTGCCTAAATTCTACCACATGATCATACGAGTCTCCAGTGCCATCGAAGCAGTTCTTCATGGACTTAACCAATTGTGTAGGTCTCAAGGACCTAGTGTGTTCTCTAGGCCTTGGCAAAGGGAATTCATCTGTATTTCTTTGATACCTCATGTCTCTATATCTGTCGTTTTCCATTCTATCCGGCTCCATCCTTGTTCTTTCTCTTCCCAATGGGTTAACGAAGCTCACCTCAGGTCTATCTCTACTCCTGTCTCTCTGGATTCCATGAGCTTGGGATGTTCTAGCTCCTTGGTGACCAGAAGAGACATTGGACCTTGGTTGGGGAAAAACAAATTCGCCCTTCCAAGTGTAGGCATGCCCACCATGCTTTGAGACCACAAAGACCCTTTCTGATGTATTGTCTAAGTAGGTCACTTTCCCTAGGGTATCTGGGTCTTTGAATTCATATATGGTAAGCATTCCCACTTCAATAGGCTGGTTAGGTTTATACCTCCAAAAGGCTTCATTGGTCTCTCGGTTTAAGAGAAAGTCTATGCTCTTATTGTCCTTGGGCACCCACTCTAGAGTGATTATTCTAGTCAGGAATGATTTGCCTCGAGGGGTTCTTGGCTCTCTTCCTAAGTTCCCTTGCTCTATGTCACCTATTTTAGTCTCCGGGATTATGTTGCCAAATTCATCTGTTCTCTCTAGATGGTTGGTGACCACATACATTGTTCCTTCTTTATCTATGTATGAACCGTTTTCGAATTTAACTACTAGATGTTCTAGTCCAATGGGTTGATCTGGGTTCTTTATTTGGACAACGAATCTTCTGAGACCGTCCTCATAGATGCGAGCACCTAGGCGGCTGGTCTTGCTATATTCCAGTTGAGTCTTGTATGGACCCTTTGGATTTCGAGGTACGCCACTCAAGAGCTACCTGCGGGTCTCTCTATGTTGTAAGACATCTCAGAGTCACTTGTTTCTGAACTTAGAATGTATGGGTTATCACTCAACTGCTGCGCCCAAGACCTAGCTGTATGGTTGACACTAGCCTCTGATCATCTAGAACTTTGTCGATCTCTCCCTAGGTGTCTCCCTGATCTCAGGTTCATATGCTCTATCAATCTACCCAATGATCCTTGTACAACCACATTGCTGATTCTTTGATACCAATCACTTGTTCCTTTTAAGGTCCTTAGTATGTGTTTCCTTGTATTTAGTTAAGCGTTGTCAGGAGCACTTCAGTGTCTCATACTTGATGTTTTATCGTCCTCTTAGCTTAAGTCTTTTCCCTTAGGTTGTCCCTTGACTTCAATTTAACCTACTCTTAGACTTGAGAAATTAGAGTCTCTTAGAACTTGAGTGTCCTTACCGTACCCATAATCAATTAAAAGATCTAACCGCACTTAGCCTAAGCTAGGAATGGATTGAGGGGGTTGAGAAATCTTCCAACCTCAAGTAGCTTCTCTTTGTTGCACTTGTCCTCCCAGGAAGCGTGTTCCCAAGCTTGCACACACAGGCTCTTTCTTCGGTCTCCAAAAGCTCTCAATGATCCTGTAAGAGTTATAAGTTTAGCTCAAGTTTTTACCTTCAATTGACAGACAATTTACTTCAGATACTTTTAAACACCCTTTTTCCCCCTTTTATATTGCCAAAAAATTTCTTCTAGAGCTCTCTTGGTGTACCTACCCCACAATGGGTCAACGTCAATTTAGCCTATTCTGAAAATCAACGCATTATTCTTAAGAAAAATAGTTGAGGCCGTGTAGGATTCACCACGAGCTTTCCAACGAGTTCTAGAGCTCAAAAAATGGATTTCATATGAAAAAGTTATGACAATTCAGGGTTCAAAAGGTTAAAACAGGCAAATAGGAACTTTCAGAATTTTAGTGCATTTTTCTAAGGCCATTGTAATTGTATGGGTAATTGAGTGTGCAAATATGCTTAAAATTAGCCCTAATTTTTCAAAAAAAATTACCACCTTAATTTTTGTCGAAAATGCCTATCTGTCGCGGGGGGCATTTTGTCACGATAGATGGGTGTCTGTTGCGATAGACGGTGACTGTTGCGGGGAGCTGTCTGTCGCAATAGACGTGGTTTATTGTCTATCGTTCTTTTGATCTGTCGCGATAGACTGTGTCTATCGTGGGGTCCAGTCTGTCGCGATATATGGGTATCTGTCGCGATAGACGTGGTTTATCGTCTATCGTGCTTTTGTTCTTTCGCGATAGATAGTGTCTATCATGGGGTTCTATCTGTCGCGATAGACGGGTGTCTCTCGCGGTAGACGTGGTCTGTCGTCTATCGTGCTTTTGGTCTGTCGTGATAGACAGTGTCTATCGTGGGGTTCTTGTCTGTTGCGATAGACACAATTTGTCACGGAACTCTGTCTGTCACGATAGTCGGTGTCTGTTGGGATAGACGGTCTCTGTCGTGGGGTGCTGTTTGTCGCGATAGTCGGTGTTTGTCACGATAAACAGAAAAACACAAATTTTTTTGATACTTCTAATGATTTAGAGTGCGCTAATGGTGTAGGTTATCGTGTCATGCATGTAAACAAAAAATATCAACTTTCTTTGTCTCTCGTGACGGATAGAGGTTTTCGTCTCGGGACATGTGCATAGTTCTGTCGTACCTGCGCAAGCTGCTGGGGATGGTGATGTAGCCAAAACCTGCAAGAAATGCTCAAAAACACATAAAAACAGAATGCATGCAAGCTCTCTCTCGTTCTCTCTCACAAGTGAAATGAGGGAAATGATGTGGGGAGGGAGATATGAGCAAAAACTGAAATTTTGATGAAGGTGGAGATGGAGGTGGGAGGTGGTGAGGATGATGATGGTGATGCAAAAAACAATAAAAAATGATGAAAAATAAGGATATTACCTATGACTCCAATGTGACAAATCTACATCTTACCATCACACGCTCGTCCTCGAAGCTCTCTTTCCAACAACGATGCCAAATTTGGTGTCACTCTAGCACGATGGCAAGTACCAACATGAGGAGATCCACCTCATAATTGTCAATCCGCGGAGACGTGAGGACTAGTATGAAGACTATGAGCAACTTATGGCACAAGTTTGTGAGTGAGAAGCACACAAGCATGCATACACATACACACACGCACACACATACACATGCACACACATACACACACGCACACAAGGCAAGAACAAAGAGAGGAACAATGGAGTTCTTTGTATTACTCAAAAACAAGATTCATACAATAGCTCATAACTCTCACAAGCGAACCTCTAAATGGAGATCTCTAGCTCTTTTTATAGTTTTTGACTAGCTTTGACCCTGTCCAAACCTAGTGTCCGGCCTAGTTAAAAATTAGGTTCTAGAGCTTATTTGAGTGCTCAAACGGAATCTAAAAATTATGAAAATTGGTATGTACCTAATTCTAATACTCCTCAAGCTCGACGAATCCTCGGCTTGGACAAAATGGAGCCTATTCTACCAAAAATGGGATTTACAATGTTTGTGTAGTGATAAAAATCACTCTTAATTGGAAGTAAGTTAAAAAAAGAAAATGATTAGGCCTCATTGCCGGATTGTGCTCGATTGCTCTTTGGTGCCTGTATGCTCTTCTTATAGCTAGTATGCCAACACTTTTATATATGCCTATAGCCCTAATGGGTCACTTATCTTTGTACATTCTAGTGGTAATACATTCAGTATTCTGTGTTGTGCTCCAAGCTTCTTCTTTCTCCTTCTGCAGTTCGCGTGCTTCCGCAGACCTCAAACTCCAACAACCGAACACACTATCATAGCGCTCATGCAGGCAATTCGTCTTTTTATGCCAAAGATATATATAGGTTTTGGTTTGTCAGTATAAGTGTCTCGAAGTCTGCTAGAGGTTTAGCAGATTATAGCATTCATGTGTTCCGTATGTTGGTGGTTGAGGATAAGTATGGGCTATATGATGCATCATGTATTGGTTGCAAAAGGATTGAGGAATATTTTGCAGGGTGTTGAAAAACATCCTATTACACCTGCAAACACAGTTTCCAAAGGTGATGAAGACAGCGTTGAAGATGATGATATTCTTCAGATTCTTGTTTGTGCTTCGGGTCCTTCCACAGCTACTGCAGAACAACTTCGTTGGGATGGAAGAGATGCTCAGGCACATGCATTGATAGCCTTGTTTGTCAAACATGCCATTATTCTCCACATTTCTCCTGTAAAACAGCAAAGGATACTTGGGATGCATTATGAAGAATGGGCATTTACCACTGTTTGCAGTTATGACCCATCTTCTCATGAATAGTGTATGTCTACAATAGACTTAGATGTTTGGTACTCTGATAGTGGGGAAACCAAACATATTACCTCATCACGGAGTTTTTTTCACTTCACTCGAGTCGGCTCCTATAGGGAATACTGTCACGTGCGCCAACAACTCCTCTTATGCTATCATGGGAGTTGGTAAGATCATTTTTGACTAGTGATGATGGTTGTTCTTTTACATTGTTGGATGCTTTGTTTGTACCAGGGATCAAGAAGAATCTGTTTTCAGAAAAGATTAGCTTGGTTGTGAAATTTGTTGATGATAGTTGTACAATTCATGATCTGTCAAGTGGTGATGTCATTATTGCTTTTGGCATTTTATGTTGTTGGTTGCAGAAGCTAATAGACTATGAAAAATATGTGAATGATTCAGCATGTGTAGTACATGATTCTCAGGCTTTGCCATATGCAAAGCTTTGGCATGCACGCTTTTGCCATCTGAATTTTGCTAGTTTGCTGTGCCTATAGAAATCTGAAATGGTGTCCTCTCTGCCCAAAATTGAAGCACCTGGTAAACATGTATGTGAAGGCTATATTTTGGGCAAACTGCAGCGTTCCTTGTTCCGAAAAGTTGGTTTAATTCGAGATACTTAAGAATTGCTACTTGTTCAAAGTGATGTATGTGGTCCTATGCAGACACCCTCTTTTGGAAACTATTTTTATTTCATGACTTTCATTGATGATTTTTCCAGGCATGCATGGGTATATCCATTCAAAGCAAAGTCCGAAGTGTTTATGTGCTTCAAACAGCTTCTGATTTTGGTTGAAAATTTGTCAGCATGTAAAATGGGCACCCTCCATTTTGATCGAGGGGGGGAATATATGTCTTTTGATTTTAGTGCGTTTTTGGATGAACGTGGGATAAAGCATCAATGTACAATGTCGTTTACACCTCAACAAAATGGAGTTGCTGAACGGAAGAACAAGTCACTCATGGAGATGGCGAGGTATATGGTCAAGAGTCAGGCTTCCACAGTTCCTCGTTTGAGGCTGTTATGTGTGCAGCATATGTACTCATGGAGATGGCGAGATGTATGGTCAAGAGTCAGGCTTTACCACATAGTTTCTAGCTTGAGGCTATTATGTGTGCAGCATATGTACTTAATAGGTGTCCCGCTAAAGCATTGGAGTCTTTCACTCCATATGACGCCTTGCATGGTTGCAAGCCATTTGTTGCTCACTTGCGTGTTTTTACTTGTCTAGCATATGCATTAGTGCCTGAACAACAACACAAGAAATTGGATGATAAAGTAGTAAAATGTATTTTTGTTGGGTACAATCATAGTTGTTCCATACGTGAACCATACGTCCATACCATACAGGTATGGAAGTATGGAACAAGTATAGTTCCCAACCCTCGAACGTTTCATACGTGACCAAAATTTAGAATAGAAAATTTGTTGGGAAATAGTCTTACGAGGCATTTGGACCTGCTAAATGCATTCTGAAATACACTCTTCAAAGAGGAAAAAGATTTAGAGGGAAAGAGGGATCATTTATTAGCACAAAGCAATAATACAAGTTGCACCAAGAGATTAAGATTATCCATAGCCCTAAAGTTCTAAAAACCTGAATTTCTTATAAAAAAGAAACAAAAATCACTTCAGATGAGGTACACAGTAAAATAGTGTGCCAAACAATCTATTGTTCTTTTTAGCAAGTACTAATTATTTATTTTGTTATGTACCTGGTACATGCAAGCTACCTTTGCATGCAGTACAAGACCCAAACTAGTAGAGAAAACTAGGCACTCATGTCATTCAAGTTTGATGTATGCACTTGCTAAAAACAAATGAAGTTGAATGCAAAAAGGTCATGAATGGATGCAGCTAATATGCATATGCACACATGGTATGTGCTGCAACACAGTTCACACTGAAAATTAAGTAATACACAGTTCTGACTGGTTTTAGATTTTATGGCAATATGCACATGTACATATGGTATTTGTTGCTCCATAGTTCACAGAGACAATAAAATACTACACAATTCTGACTGGTCTTAAAGGTTATGGCAAGCATGAATGATGAAAATTACTTTTAGAAGTCTTAGAGCTGGGAGTTTGCAAGAATGCAGGATTAAAAATTTCTCCATTTCAGATAAATAGAGCTTGATGCAAACAAAGGTACAACTTTCGTGAATTAGCAATCAGTCAAATTGCAAGAGTGCAGCTGTGTCTTTCATTTATTCACTTTTAGTAACCTTAAAAAAGGCAAAGTCTGAAACCATTCCCTATTCCAACGTCTGATACAACATAACAGATGTCTTCCAAAGGAACCATACACATCTGATAACAATACTGGGTACAATTTTGAAATCAAAGGCTATCGTCTGTACCATCCATAGATTAAACGCATTTTGGTTAACCGGGATGATGTTTTTGTGGAAGATGCTATTCAGCCATTACTTTAATGTACTAAGGAGACATCAGTTAGCTCCAAAGACATATATGACACCTTGCTTCCTCTTTTTACAGGTGGACAGTCTAGTGCTGGTCCAAACGAGGCAACTTTTCAACCTTTACATGTTTCATGTGATGATGCATATCATTCCATTTTTGATGCAGATTTACATGATGCACTTGTTGAAGAGAGATCTGATATAGAGGAGGCAAAAACTATTCCTAAATGGCTGGTGTAAACTTTGCAATTGGATGCACCTTTGTCATATCGTACTCGTTGAGGCTGTCATAGTGCTTCTTTTGCATCAGATTGCTACGCTATGGCTGCCTCTAGTCTCTCTGGTGAGAATGAGCTTGTTTCGTTTGATGGAGCACAAAATTCTGAGAATTGGATGGCTGCTATGCAATCAGAATACGATGTTATTATGAAAAATGGTACCAGGTCTTCATGTGACTTTCCTTCTGGCAAGAAGGCCATTGGCACTACGTGGATATACAAAATGAAGCATAAGCTTGATGGACAGTTGACACGTATAAGGTTAGGCTTGTTGCAAAGGGTTATGCTCAAGAAAGAGGCATTGATTTTGATGAAACCTTTGCTCCCACATGCCAAATGACTACTGTTCGTAGCATCTGTGCACTTGCAGCTCATCATGGTTGAAATCTACATGAGTTAAACATTAAAATTGCATTTCTAAGAAGTGTATGTTTTTCAACCTTGTGGCTGTGCAGAAAGGGCACGAAAACCAAGTGTGCAGGTTGAAAAAGGCATTATATGATTTGAAGCAAGTACCACAAGCTTGGTATGAAAGATACATGCCTACGTGATTGCACATGGTTTTGAGGACAATCCAACCGAGAGCACCTTTTATGTTAAGCGTGCAAATGATGTTCTTTTGATCATTGTTGTGTATGTTGATGACATGCTTCTCATTGGTCCGGATGAGAAGCATATTGCTGATTTTAAGGCTGAACTGCATGCCTCATTTGCAAGTTGATGGGGAATAGCTTTGTGTGAAACAAAATATATTTATTGCAAAGTTTTGGCCTTGAAGACTGCAAACCTATTGCCACTCCTATGGAGACATGTTTATGATTGAGTCTTCATGATGCTCGAGATGCATTTGATGCTGTTCTCTATCAGCAGACTGTTGGATGCTTGATTTACTTATGCATTACTCGGCCAGATATTCAGTTTGCAGGCTGTTGGATGCTTGATTTACTTATGCATTACTCGATCAGTTAATTAGTTTGCTGTCTCAGAGATGAGCAGGTTTATGCATTGCCCATGTGTCAAGCAGACTGTTGGATGCTTGATTTACTTATGCATTACTCGGCCAGATATTCAGTTTGCAGGCTGTTGGATGCTTGATTTACTTATGCATTACTTGATCAGATAATTAGTTTGCTGTCTGAGAGATGAGCAGGTTTATGCATTGCCCATGTGTCAAGCATTGGCAGGCGGCTAAGCACACCTTTCACTACTTGAGTGGTACCCGGCAACTTGGATTGTTTTATCCCAAGGGGGGATCACTACCTCCAAATCTACATGTTTTTTTTGACTCTGACTGGTTGGTTGCTATGACACTCGTGTGTCCACCAGTGGTTTTTGCTTCATGCTTGGTAGCTCATACATATCTTGGTTGAGCAAGAAGCAGGCTATTGTGGCCACTTGTAGTTGTGAGGCTGAGCATAGGGCAGCTTTCAAAGCGACTGTTGAGTGTGTGTGGCTCAGATGCCTTATGGCTGATTTGGGTGTTGGTCACTCTTTTGTCACCGCCATCTTCACTGACAAGAGGAACCATGTGTTCCATGCTCGCATTAAGCACATCGAGGTGCACTATCATTATGTCAAGGAGAGGTTCTCTGCTCAAGAGATCAGTTTGGCATATGTGCCCACACAGGAGATGAAGACCTTTTCACAAAGGTAGGGAGAAGTTTGAAGCTTTTTGCAAAGCTTTGTGCTTACTTCCTTTTGTGGATTGATTCCACATAGCTTGGCACTTCCTTATACTTGAGTGCCAACTCTTTATTCACCGCATCACTCCCGGGGGGGGAGGGGGGGTTTGTTGATATATTTGGGTAGTGATGTGTGTGAACACACTAGGATTGCTAGGGCACGTTTTTCCCTCTTTAGGAGGTTTTTTTTCCCTGGCTTGTATATATGCCTATAGCCCTAATGGATCACTTATCTTTTGTACCTCATAGTGGTAATACATTCAGTATTGTGTGTTGTGCTCCAAGCCTCTTCTTTCTCCTTGTGCTATTCACGTGCTTCCGCAGACCTCAAACTCCAACACAAATGGCCATGATACATAAATGAACAGAGTAGCCTTTCAAAAGGATCCTTCCGTAAAATAAAAGGTTGAAAAGCATGTTGAGTAATAGTAATACAACCAGAAAACGATGAAGATTTTCAGCTTGCATAAGGGGTCCAAAAATATGAGGTGGAATCCACCAAAGTGACCCTATGATGTAGTTTATGTTCACACATGTGACGAAGGACCACATTATGCTAGACAATCCAAGTCCAGACCATTGGAAGTTGGAACGAGGAAGACGACAACACTTCATCCATAAAAGTAGTTCTTTCTTGTAGTGGAACACCATCCAAAACTGTTATTCTAACATAGTAGCATACTCAATCTCAAAGGGTTAAAAAAGGTAGAGGGAGATCTTATTGAACTTTTACTCTTTCATGGTTCTAAGATACTTGGGTAAAACCATCATTAGCTTCATGACTAATAATAGGAGGATCATTTTTACGAGAGATCATAGCCTACGATGTATAAAATGTTGTTTGCCCTCATCACAAAGATATGTATCTTTAGTTGATGCACTTTTAGATTGTATATTTGGACCTATATGGTCTACCTACATTGGCCTATGCATATAGACCAATGGTAGACCATATAGGTCTAAATATAGTCTAACACGGGCTCTCATATGGTCTACGGTTGGTCTACCTACCTTGAGTCGAGTGGGGGATGTGTGAGTTCTCTGTGGGATGTGTGTTATGAGGTCCTTGTGTATGCTGGTGGATACTTGGCTTATATGTGAAAATTAGAGGTACCTAACTTAAACTTAATAACTAAATAATAATTAATCAACTATATATCTACCTTGCATGCTCCCCTTGTGTATGCTGGTGGATACTTGGCAATGATATGTGAAAATTAGAGGTAATAACTTAAAGTTAATAATGAAATAATAAATTATCAACAATATACCTACCTTGCATACTCCCCTAGTGTCAAGTTAGGAGGGGATGGTTAGAAAATGTGTGTTATGGGGAAACCTTCCACTAAGGGACCGCACTTGCACAAACAAATCAATCAAATATGGCTAGCCAAAGATGGTCAACAAGTCAAATGTGGTCAAAATGGATGGTCAAACAAGTAAAAAATGGTAAAAGAAAAAAGAATTTTTATCACATATTCTAAAAGTACTCATCAAGAGTTTTTTGATGATATATAGCATTTACATGTTTGATAGCACATCGCGTGTCAAAACCAAAACCCTATTTTTTTGAAAATTGGCTTGAAAAACAATTTCTTATGTGGAAAACAAGTGAGTTTAAGCAATGATTTAATATAAGTGTTAAAAATATTAAGAAAACCGGATCGTGGTGGAAAATCTACCACAAATAACAGGAGGGTACTTGTCAGCTTTTTGGCACATAGAAAGCATGGCGACATCAACTCTATATAGGATCTCTCTCTTAGAGCTTGTTCAGAGGAGGTGTTTCTTCAATTGGAGCACGTGTTGTGTTCTTTTCATCTACTTGAGGGTATACAATAGCTTGAAGCTTTTATATTTTGAAGGAATTTGAAGACAAGAAGTGAAAAGCTCTTGTCACTACAAATTGGTTGCATATTACTAATAGGACTAAGAACTTGGAACTATAATTTGTTTTCTTTTGAAAACCCTAGAAAAGAAGGATGAATATTCCATCAAAAGGTTTTCAAGTTTCCAAGACAAAGTGTAAGTCAAAGCATGAGATTATGAAAATCTTATGAAGGAAACAAAACCTAAGAAATCCAAATTAGAGGTAATTCCTTAAATTTCAAATTCTTTTTAAAGAATTTAAGTGATAAGGTACTCTATAAAAGTATCACTCACACGTCAATGTGAATATAAAATAGGGTGGTCGGGACACCAGATTTTATACTCAGATTGAAATAGGAAAGATGGTATGGGACATCGAACTTTGGGATGATAAGTATCTTTTAGTCCTAAAATGAATCTTGAAGTAAGATTCGATCCTCAAGGAAATTAAAGCTTCGAAGGAGAAGTTTAAATTCAAGGAAGATAAAAAGAAGGATCTAAGAAGACACTTCAAGTTCAAGAAAGAAGGAAGATCAGAAAGTAATTAACTTTCAAGATTTTCATTTAGAATTCAAGTATGACAAAGTGTGTTCCTACTTGAGTTATGAAACACTTCAAGGTAAAGTGTTTTATTTCAGAAATATTTGATGAATTTCTAAAGAACTAAAACTTTGACCTGATCCTTTCAATTAAGGTTAGAAAAATAAAGTTTGATTAAAAGCACGTAGTTAACAATGCAACGTTGTGATATCAATCTCTTGGCTAGTAATGCATAAGAATTGCATTCCAAGTAAGTAGTTTTAAGACATTAAAAAATGACAAAAGATTAACTTAGTCTCAAATGAAGCATTCGTGTTTTGAGTATCAAGAAAATTTCATCAATAGAAGCTAAGTGGATAGACACAGTGATGTTTTAATACCACGCTAGTATCTAGTGGTTGGATAATGTTTTAACCTTTACTCCAAAAATCTTTATGAGAATCCAAGTTTACTTCTCTTAAAGCAAGAAACATTGCTTTAATACCTTGTTGAAACCGATTTTTAAAAAGTTAAGTCTTGAGTCACATTAAGTTTGACTCAGAGCAAGTTCAAGTATCTTAGACGTTTGAATTGGTTACACAAAGTTTTAGTTTTTTCTTTCGGCTTTCCAAATGGTTTAGATTGGACTCAAATAGAGTATTTGATTCCTTGTAGGAAAGACTTGGGATAGCCGGTTGGAAAAGGTAACTAAATCAAACATCCTTGCTAGATGTTCTCTATAAGAACCCATTCAATCTTCAAAAGATTTGAAGTCTAAGTTGGCTTAATCATTTGAGTTTACTACAAGTTAATTAGCATTAATCCAATGAATTTCATAGAGTTCAGTACACTCTTGAACAAAAAAGTTATTGACAATTCCCAAAAACTTAAAGTCTTTGAGAAAAGTGTCCTAAGTTCGACAAAGTTCATTTTGGATTTGAGTTGGTCAATTTAAAGTGAGGTTTTGACCAAAAGTAAATGGCCCGCTTTCTCTTATATTTTACATCGAATTTTCATGCATGATAGGACAAAGTAGTCCTCGAGTCGGATAATCAATCAACTAAATGTTGATTGAAAATGAACCATTGTACAAACATCTAAGTTAGATGTTTTGTTCAACCACACTTCTAGTTTGACTTCCAAATCAAATTCAAGAGAAACAAGTGTTCTCAAAGTCTTGATAGGGATATAAATCCCACCTTAGTTGCTAAGTGCATGCACCAATAATGCCCACATATGGACTAGTAATCCATCCATTTCACATGTTAGTGCCCAGATATCACATAGTCAAAACAATGAATTGGCTAGGGATGTTTTTTGATCCACCCGTATTATTCATCCTCTACTTTGCATTCATATCAGTTTGTCACGTGCAAAGCTAGATCATGTTTTGAATCATTCGGGAAGGGATCACCGAGTAGATTCTCCTCTATTCATTTGGAGTATGAGGTGAATCCCACCACAGAGGCGAGAACATGTTCTTTTCAGCTACAACATGGCGCTCGAGGGTATGCCTTTAGTTACTATATGTAGCTTTATTTTCGAGGACAAAAATCTTCCCCAAGGGAGGAAGAATGTAACAAAATAAAGTCTATGACTTGAGTATCTGGCCGGTTCACACAGATGTGAAGTCAGACAATGTCTGGCCACTCATATGTATGACCAAAGAGCTGGAGATTAGACTTAAGCATAGGTTCATGTGTTCTCTAAAACAAGTAATCCACTTAGCCTAGTGGTTAAGTCTCTAGGATGAGAATGAGAAGGTCTTGGTTTCAACCCCCATGGGGAGCATGGGAAGATAGTTTTGCCAAAAGAGCTATAGAGCCTTCTTACTCGAGTTAACGTGAGTTAACTTGAGTCCAGAGAGACTTAACTTGAGTGGCGAGTACATCTACTGCTAGTGAAATCTAGCGGAAGGTATTAAAGGAGTGGTGGAGATCGTACATGCACTTATGCACTCAAGTTACATTTGTGGTCCTCGTGTTTCGAGTAGCTATATAAGGTTGGGAGGAGAGTCATCTCTCAAGCATGTGGTGGTCCTAATAGTTTAGTTCTTTACAGTCATCCTCTCCCTTTGGGCGAGGATGGCCTCCAAGGGGAGTTGCCCTCTTCCTTTGGGCATGGGTTCTCTCTAGGGAGAAACACCCAAATACCGGTCAAGCTTAAGTTGGAGAGCTCCAAAAGATGCCAGAGTGATGGACACAAGCTCTGTGTTGAAGATCTTGGAACTCAAACATGTGGTGGTCCTAATAGTTTAGTTCTTTACAGTTGCCCTCTCCCTTTGGGTGAGGATGGCCTCCAAGTGGGGTTGCCCTCTTCCTTTGGGCATGGGTTCTCTCCAAGGCGAAACACCCAATTATCGGTCAAGCTTAAGTTGGAGAGCTCCAAAAGATGCCACAATGATGGACACAAGTTGCGTGTTGAAGATCTTGGTCACCCTTCCTTCCAATTTCGTCTCTCTTATTAACACTTGGTTTCCACACTAACATGATTTTATAAGCTTAGTTACTCATATGAATGGTCACCTCATGCTCATTTTCCCCTCCTAATCACTCTGAATGTTCAATTCTCACTTGATTGCCTATTGGAATTCGGTTCCCCACTTTGCTCAAGATCCTCACTGGTCACCCTGTCATTCTTGTATGGTTGCCTTATCCTTGGACGACCACCCTTTGGGGTGGCCTTTCCCTTGGGCAACCACCTCTTGGGGGTAGGCATGGATAATAGGACATAGGAAGGCATGTTAACCTCTCCTCGAGATCATGCAAGATTACACAAAGAGTGATCGTCTCATAATAAGCATGCCATACCAAAGTAAGACACGCATGGAGGAGTTGCCTTGGATGGAGATCCTCTCAGATTCAAGTCATGTGTCAAAAGCCACTAGAGCACGTGAATAAGACCAAAAGTTGTTACCCTTATGGTACAATCATTTTTTAGGGTACGTAATCATTGGCCATGGATAAAAGCAATGATATATTTTGTATCTTAGATGTTGAGGATAAGTTGGATGATACTAATTGCCCATTGTGGGTATATAGATGCATCATGTATTGGTAGTAAAAGGGTTGTGGAATATTGTGCAGGGTGTTGAAAAACTTTCTACTACACTTGCAAATACAGTTATTGAAGGGGATGGAGATGGTGTTGAAGAATGATGATCTTCAATCTCCTTGTTGTGCTTCGGTTCTTGCTCCACCTATTGCAAAGAAACTTCGTTGGGATGGAAGAGATGCTTAGACACATGCATTGATAGCTTTGTCTGTCAAACGTGCCATTATTCCTCACATTTTCTCTTGCAAGAGAGCAAAGGATGCTTGGGATACACTTACAACTTTATACCAAACAAGAAATGAGGCTTGTATTGTGTACCTCTGTAATCAATCGGAGAGTGAGCATATGAACGAAGGAGATTTTATGGATAGTTTTTTGACAAAGATCAAATATTTGAAGGAGTTGATTTCTTATGATGAAGTCTTGCCAGATAGTTCACTTGTGAATATTGTTCTTAACTATCTTCCAGATTCATATCAGAGTTTTGCTTCTACTCTTCGATTGATAATGAAAGCCAATCCAAATTCCTTTACATTTGAGGGTCTTTGTTTTATTATAGGAAGATCATTTGAGGTAGGACATGTCAATTATGCATGTTGTAGATCAAACTTTCTTAGCTATTCAAAAGGGCAAAGGCAAATGGAGCTCATCTACTACCAAGCAAAAATCTACTAATGCTTCATTGTCGAAGAAGGAAGACAAAGATGAGAAGAAAACTAAGGGGAGGGATACATGTGTTTTAATTTTAATGCATTTCTGGCTGAGCGTGGGATAGAACATCAGTGTACAGTGCCATATACACCTCAACAAAATGGAGTTTCTTAAAAAAAGAATAGGTCTATTATGGAAATGGCGAGGTTTATGGTCAAAAGTCAGGCTTTACCACATAGCTTCTGGCTTGAGGCTGTCGTGTGAAGCATATGTACTTAACAGGTGTCCCACCAAAGCACTGCAATTGAACACTCCATATGAGGCTTGGCATGGTTGCAAACCATCATGCTGCTAGAGTTCACTATTTTTTCCTTGTAACTAGCAACTTACGAGAGCCTAACGTCCTGCTCAGTATGTGGTCATTGGATAGATAGAGAGAGACAGTCTTCCTAGAGTGTAAAGCAGTCTAACAGATTTGGCTCAGTTAAAACCCCCATGAACTGATGAATACAAGCTACAACACTTGGTGCATCCTTCTTTTTAAAGCAGCTGACATGCATGCATGCTGAACCTTCACAAAGTTGGCTCTCAGTTCAATCCTATGGGATGCCCTCTCATAACTTCCCGAAGAGCTTCATATTTATGGTTATTCATATTATACATTCGGCATCTTGTAAGTTACAAGTGAATCAACATGTATCAAATTACGGGCAGTCTCATAGCTTTAGACAGTGTTGTGTACATTGCAGGCTGGCCAGTGGTGTTGTACGATATGATGCGGCATTGGCAAACAGGGAACCACTTCTGTACAGATAATATAAGACTACTGAAGCATATAAATGCACCTTTTCTGTGGTTAGCTTCCTTTGATAGTTAGAGATCAAGAGCGGATTTGCAGGGAGCATTGGCTCTTTCGGGATGCCCCTTGTATGGTCAGATGGGATATGGCATTATTTGCTGGGACTATTACCCACCAGGTTGACTTTTTCCCTCTCCCGTCCTCCTGGACGTCTCCTAACTTAGAGGGTATGGGAGTGCTGGAAAATGCAATTGTATCATGTTCCTCCTCTAGAGAGAGAGTCTTCAGATAGATTTTCAGCTAACAAACAGATCTTTTAAAAAAGGGAATAAATAAAAAAGGAGAATTCATAGAACTAGGTTAATTAGGTAGAACTGCCAGAAAGAAGACAAGACTCAAACAAAACGTTTCTGGTAAATGAGTGACATTTTGGTGGACGTAATTAGGAAGTACAAGCTTTTTTTATATTTTAATATGGGAGGAGTGAACCTCTTTTTTTTTTTTGATGTATGAAAAAGATGATTAGTTCTCTCATTTCTAGGAAGTAGCTCTTTAGATGTGTTTCATTTTTCAAGCAATGAGTAAAGTTGAAGGCCCTGAATTTCTGTTGTAAATTATTGAGATTGATTAGATGATTGAAAAATGAAGGATTCAAGCTCACATAAGAAGATTACACGGACTCATCACTTCACATAATACTGCACAACCTTCCAAGGGATGCATATATGCTTGCTACATAATACATACATAGCATCTATAAGCAGTAAAACTAGTTTTAGTACCATTTTATACATGTCCTTGCAGTACGTATTCCTGATTGATCAAAAGTCTGTATAAGTCTATTAAGCATAATCAAATTATTTAGCAGTTATGTCTTATTTGACTCACTGTTCAATATGTCTGCTCTTCTGGACTGAACACATTACTCCATGATGTCCCAAGCCGGGACTGGTCTGAACATAGAAGATAAAAAAAGATCAGCTATATATTTTAGATTGTAAAACTGTAAATTAATAATCAACTTAGGTCGTCCAGACATGCATACTCATGTTATGGTTTTTACCCTCTGTATCACATGGTAAAATGCAGCTGAACTCAGTACGTGATTAAGAAAAAAAGGATTGTAAGATGATGGACTTCCGCCGCAACTAGGATACTTTTAGGTGAATAATGTGGTGTAAACTGCTTGGCCAAGGAGGGAAAGTTAACCGAAATGAAGCTTGGCAGATAAGAATGAACATTTCGACTTGTTTCAAGAGGCTTAAGCTGTAGCTATGATAAAACAATTGGAAAGGTACACAACGCATGTATATCTGGTTGGAACAGAGTTAAAAGTTCTCCTGATTTTCTTGATGCACATAATAGGCTGGATTTCTCATATCGAGTTCTTTGTCTCATTATAATTGCAGTTATTAATCCATCTCTCGTTTTAATGGATCAGGGATCATGACCATGACAATGATGGGAAGTTGAGCTTCACAGAATTTGAAGGAAATTTGTATGAATCTATAAAAACTCATGATGAGGAGGATGCTTCACATTCATCAACGAATCTGCACAGTTCGCCAGGATATGGGGGTTATGCCAGACAGAGATTTTCTGAACTGGATGAAAACAAAGATGGGTAAGTTGAACCACCGAAAGACATCTTAAGATCAATGTGTCATGCATATGTGCATCTGTGTTCTGCATAAACAGAATCATAAATGTTGGTCAAATAATGCAGATACCTAACAGAGGATGAGCTAACACCTATAATGGATATTTTGCACCCTGGAGAGGCATACTATGCAACACAGCAGGCAAAGCATCTGATGGAAGAGGTGAAATTAATAGGAACAAAGCCTGGGCTTTGCAGTGTTTGAGTTCTTCTTGTAGTATTTGTGACACTGGCTAATATTGTTTTTCCAATTCCAGGCAGATAAAAATAAAGATGGCCATCTAACAATAGAAGAGATGTTGGAAGACCCTTATATCTTTTACAACACGGCTTATGCATATGAAGACTATGAAGAGTATCATCACGAAGAGCTTTGAGGTCCTAAAAATATACTTTTTCTGTGCATGCAGAAAGGCTTTAGTTGGTAAATTGAGCAACAAACTTATTTATTGCATGCAGTATATGAAGTTTCAAAGGAAATCGCTTTCCATGAATCAGGAATTAAGTGAAGAGCATACTGCCATCTACTTTTCTATGAATTAGCTGCAACATGATATGTGTCTTTGTCTCTGTTCAGGCTTTCATTGGTCTTGGTTGCTTTCTTTGGCAGGAGTACCTATGTAGGTATGCATGTATGTATGTACGTATGTATGCATAGTTAAAAAAATCGCACGATTTTTATTAAATAAAAATCGTAAAAATCGCATTCGCGATTTAAATTGTTTTTAACGATTTTTATTCCAATATATATATATATATATATATATATATATATATATATATATATATTTTAAGGTTTCATATGGTAGATCTCTTTTTAAAATTAAAATTTGATCATTGTGATACTTATGCTTGCTAATAGTCTATTATATATTACCACTTTGCTGTCTAGGTAGAACCATATTATTTTCTTGCCTATTAGAGATTTGACTAACTAAATTAAGTTAAAATTGATGCTCAAAGCCAAGTTCCTTCAATTGTGTATGTACATTATTTGGCATCAAATTAAGTCTCTGTCCAGTATGAATATGCACCAACCTATAGCTGAATGACATTATAGAGTTTATAAGACTTCAATGTTATCAAAAACTCTATAGTGGCATCTCACATATGACTGAAGTACAACAACTAACAAGCATCCAGGGCATATAAACTTTTCACTACTTTCACTACTGTCCAATATTGGAGTATATATGAGTTGAATAGGTATTGTGCATACCTTAGATACAAGAAAAAATAACCCTTGATGAATAAAAACCTCGATTTTTATTTTTAAAAACCTCTACTATCTAAACGATTTAAATCCCGATTTAAATCTCTACTTTGTACTATGTATGTATGTATGCATGTATCTAGATACATATGTATGTATGTATGCATGCATGCTTGCATGTATGTATCTGTAAGAAAATATTAGCACAACAGAATAGACTAGTATACAGAGTTGAGAGAAAAAAAAAAGACAAAGATAGACACGAACTGAGAGATAGAGAACTCAAATTCTCAGATTGCCGAGAGTAATGTAGTTACAACGATAGTGCTGTCCACCCGTGCGCTCCCAATGTGGAGCTTAGATGACAATCTAGACAGACTCTAGATGAAGGGCTTACTAGTGTACAATGCTATATAAAGTTTAACCTGGGCCATGCTTATATAGCTTTTACTGAGAGTCGGTATAGATAAACGTAGTTGGGAGATACAAAATAGTCAGTAAAATATACAATCTGACAATATCTCCATGACCAAAAGTCCTACCGTCTCGGCCCTACGGGCTGGGGGGATAGGCCTCCAGACCCCGTAGAAGGGGGCAAGCTCGGGCAAGCTCCCCTCTGTGCTCCCCCCATTAAGGTTCTATGGGGAAACTACGCGACACCACAGGGTCTTTATTTTCACCTAGAATGGCCCGAAAGTTTATGTCCTACCTAACCTGATGGCTATGCACACAAAGATCATCTATAACCATCAACGGTCACACATAGATTTCATCTAACTTAGAAGTTAGGGTTCCACAAATGTTCGTGCTCTCACAATGGCTTCTCCTCATAATGGGGGCCTTACAACTTAGAGCACCATGGATCATTTGTGGTCACTTGAGGGTGGAGTATTGAGCATATCTAACAGTATCATGTACATGTGTATGTATGTCATAGTTACATGGGAGAGGGCATGGGTCCCGGGACGGGGCTGGGTCCAAGAATGGGGTCGATCAATAAGAGGGGTTCCGGGACGGAGGCCTAGGACGGGGTGGGGGGGTGGGAGAGGAAGGGGGGGTCTAAGAGGAGAGAAGAAGGGAGGAAAGTTTGGATAAAGTTCTTTGATTTTGAGACAATAATGATGCCATATTGAGCCTTGAGGACCAGAATTCACCCTTTGAGCCTTGTATTAGCTTTTTATGATCTTACTTTAGTTTTGTGACAGCTGGATGACATCCGTATCATGTATCTTATATTTTGTCTCATAGGTCGACTTTGGCCTATCATAGACGTAAAAAAACTTTCTTTCTTTCTTTCTCTCTCTCTCTCTCACACACACACACATACACACTCACTCAAACACACTCTCACTCACTAACACACACACTCACACACTCTCACTCATTAACACACACACATAGCTCAGTCCAACAACTTCTATTAGGAATAAACTTCTATTAGGAATGAACTTCTATTAGGAATGAACTCAAGTTATTGCAGCCCTCTCTCTCTCTCTCTCCCTTGCTTGTCAATGGATTTGATTAGTACTCTTAGATAAGCTATCACTACAATCACAAGCTATCACTATACTTACAAGCTTGTTTGATAAAAAAAAAAAACTAAAATGAGGTGTTTTGGGATGGATTGCATCCCGGCTAACCGTCCCTAACATGGGATGGGGAGTCCTGGGTAAACTAGGATGAGTGCCCTATCTGGGATGATTGGCCAAGATGGGACTTGTCCCTGACCCAAAATTTTTTGAATGGGATGGCTGGGATGGGACCCGTCCCCGACCCAAAATTTTGTGAATGGGACTGTCGGGATGCACATTTAGGGCCATTTTGGTCCCTGTCCCCTCGTCCCTTGTCACTATGATGCATGTATGTATGTATGTATGTATATGTGTGCATGTATATATGTATTTATGTATGCATGTATGTATATATGTATGTAAATCTTCAGGAATCTAAACTCATTGATGTAAATTGTGCCCAATCCTCCCATTTATCTTGGAGGGGTCTTGAGCTTCCCAATCGCCATATCTTTAGATATGGGTGGTATAGCCCCCTGATTGGAAGGGGCCACACCTTCTTGCTTCATGGGGCAATGGAATATTTGGTGAAGGAAGAGTGGGTGGCGCTATCATATTGGTATCAATCACATGGAAATTAGATTGACATTCCCCCTAAAAAATGCATGCATGCATACATATGTATGTATGTATGTACTCTGAAAGAAAGGATTGCAGTCCTTATCTCAAAGTTTGAAGATCCCATGATGCTCTCACACTGGCATCCAATTATGCTTTTTAGAATTTTGTGTAACATTATCACAAGGTCAGTGACAATTCTTTGGAGAAACCCTTGGCCCAAACGATGCATTGAGATCAGCTTGGTTTTATTAATGGTTGCTTGATCTATGATAATATACTATCTATAATGCTCAGTTCTGACTATGCCGTACATCAAAAGCTCAATATGGTTATGCTTTAACTTGACTTCACATAAGCTTTTGAATTTTAATATGGGAATTCATTTGCTTGATCATGCATCATATTGGATTCAGTGACAAAGTATCCAACCTAATATTTTTATTCTGCAGTCAAGCCACCACAATGATCCAATTACGTGGTGCACTTACACCTCAGATTGATATTCTTTGTAGAGTACGTCAAGGCTGTCTGCTCCATCCCTTGCCTTTTGCAATAGCTACAAATCCACTGTTTTCGCTCATGAGAATACCTTCAACTTCAGTCTAGGAGGTTGCAACTGTTTTTGCCCTCTCTTTGAGGCCATGCAAACAGCCCGCACTCTCTTTGTCTTTGACATGGAAGCTTCAACACGAGTAGCTTTGAGCAGTCTTGAATGATGGCAATTCTATCTATGCATCTTTCCCATATGTCTCTACATACTAAGCATCTTTGCTCAAGAATGGAGAGGAAGAGTTGCTATAGTTCAGCCCAGAAATTTGTGTCAGATGGAATGACATCGATAGCAGCTCCCATTGTGCATCAAATGAAGAGCAACACCTCAGTTGCAAGAGTGCACTCATTTGCATAGATGAAGGCAGCTCAGATATGAATAATAATAAAAAAAAAACATAAATCCATTGTCCTAGCATAGAAGCTTTTTGTTGTCTGTGTTTTGTGCACTTTGTGAGAGAATCGTGAAAGTCCAGCCACTTTTGACTATCTTCAGCATCAGATTGGAGCTTTTGTCGGAGAGGGATTGCCCACATCCATTGCATCGGATGAAGCCACAGTCCACACGGACTTGCAACTATCATATTGATGATGCCAAGCAAGAATTATTGGTGCTCATGAAAAACAGTCACCAAAGATGATTACAACTTCTGGCACATCCACCAACATGTAGGCTTCATTCGTGATGAGACTATCTTGAGATGCTACAATAGTTTGGACCTTAGGATTGGACCAAACAAACAATACCATCTTGCATACCACTTTTATTTACCATGATAGGAGTGCTTATAAGCACTATTATTACGAAGTAAAATACTTCAAAAACTTTTAGTGCTTAGAAGCTCCACATAAGATACATGATGAAACATTTGGATAAGGACAAAAATGATATGAGGGAGGGAGGGAACTTGGAAATGAAAATTATGAAGGATATGCTATCATCACAAGAATGAGAACGAAAATTCAAAAAGAAACTCTACCGACAAGTACCTATGCTCTCATACCATGTTGTGAAACAAGCTCAACATACTCACAAGCTACAAAGAAGCTACAGAGGCTCAAAATACGCTAGAAACAACATAATGAAGAAAATGTGAAAGGAGTGAAATAAATTATGAAAGGAAAACTTAAATAGAGAGCATGAAATTGAGCCTCAAGGTTAGAACCTCATGAAGTACATGAATGGACGTATACGAGAAGGTGAACTGAGGCGCTTCTTATATGGAGTGCAAAGAAAATATCCTTGCATGTGGGATAAAGTGAACTTGCATGAGAATGATTTTGAGTTTGGAAAAAATGGTGGAGCATGGAACTCTCAACAAAGATGTGTTCTAAGAGAAAGGTATGAAATCGGAAGTTTATTCAATTTCTAACAAATGTTAACTTTGAGAGCTTTTGCTAGTGCTCTCTAGTCCTTTTACTTGATTGTTAGATGGTGTATCTGTTTTTAGATTTAGCACACTTTGAGGAACAAGGTTCATAAATTTGCTCCTCTTAATGATAGATTTGCTTGCTTTATTTCTTAATTTGTTCAAGGTTGATCATTTGATATTGTTCAAGATTGGAAATTATTCCTATTTGCACTACATTTAGTCCTACATATTGTTCACTAGATTGTGAATACACTCAAGTACTTGTAGTGCATGTAGAGAATTCTTGTGAAAACATACTAACATAGCAAGTATTGCTCTTGACTTAACTCTTTGAGTTTTCTGTGTGCATATGTTGGTATCTTAGACCCAAGTTTGACTTTGGAAGAGCATCTTGTATGTTTGAGTAATCTAGTTTGACTTGTTTTAGTCCTTGTAAGTATTGAGGCTACTTAAAATTGTAACAGATTACCTTCCATAGTGAAGGGTTAGACTCACTTTGGCAAGATTAGTGAAGCTTATAGGATTTCTTGTTGGCTCTTTGTGTACAACCTTATCTTGTTTATAGCGCTACTACTATTCTAATCTATCCAAATCATGGGTGATTGTGATCAATCCACCTTTTTGGGGATTTAATCTCGTTTGAGTATCTTGAAGGAAACTTCAATTTTTTTTTTTAATTTTTTGGAGTTTTATGCTCAAGAATCTTTTGATAGCAAGAATCTTTAAATAATAACAGCTTACCATGTCTTGAAGGACCTAGGCAAGCATTTAATAGAAGTAGATGTGAGATAACTAGAGATGAAGCTGAGGCATCCACTTCTATTGAAACACAACCCCATGTAGGAATGCTATGCATTCATCCTACTTCGTAAGATCATTGAAAATAGGATATGAGAGATACACAAGCTTTGGTCATCATATCTCTTTCTGTAAAAAGATCTTTTATTTCTTGTTTTCGATCTCGTAAAACATCTAAACTGAATGTTTCGGTTTCTTGTGCCAATAACCAGACTCTTCTAGTGAAAGGCATAGCGACAATAAAGTCATTCCATCTTTTTGAAGTTTTGTTCATGTCTCATGTTTCCCAAAATATGGTATTTGTATCTGCATTGTTGTAAAATCATTTGGGATTAACATGAGTGAGTACATTATGTATGATTTTTGAGTAGTGTCATACATGAGTGAGTGCATTGTGTATGATAAAAATAGAATAGAGAAGTGATGTTTTCTAGAGTAAATAGAAATAATTTGTTAAACTTCAATATGCATCATACTCAGGAAACTTGCAAAAATCTTTGTCTAATACTTGTAATTGTGAATGAACAAATCTTGTGTATGATTTTTTTCATTTCATCATGTGAATGTAAATAATATGGCTCTTGTAACTCATCTTATGAAAGAGAGTTCTTACACATTTTGTAATATTCAACTTGTTTCATATGATTCGCTTGCACTTGTTTCTTCTCTCTCCCCACTAATTGCACAAAATCTTAGTTTGTTACCTAAACCTCTTCAAAGAATGATCGAAAAGAATGTATCTTTCATGAGTTTCTGTTGTTTTTTAGGCCCACAATTAATATAGAGACATAGAGAAAATAGAGAGATGTAGAGTAGACTCCACGTGAGAGAGATGTAAGGAGCAAAGCTCATAATATAATCTATAAATTCCATGATTGAAGTTACAAGATAGCATGGAAGATAGACAACATAATGAATACAAGGTGTCCAATAACCCCAAAACCTCCAAAGCTTAAGATGATCTCTTCCAAATAGATAAGTTGCAAGCTCCTCCTCAGCTTATAGATAATGGAGAAAACATAGCTTCACCTCTCCAAGTTGAAGGGATGTCCTCCAAGCCTAGCTCATGAAGAGCTCCAAGAAAGTGATGATATTATTGCCCAATGTGTGTGCTTATATAGGCTATGTTTGTCTTGGTAAGCAAGGTAAAAATAAAGCAAAAACCACTTTTCATTAATATAGGAGAAGCTACTTTTCACTAATATAGCAAAAGTTACTTTTCACTAACAAAGCAAAAACTTTTTTTCACTAATAAAACAAAAACTATTTTTCACCTAAAGATTGTTTTTCACACTAAAATTTGAAAATTAGGGTTTGAGTTTTGACCAAAAAGTGTCAAACACGTCTTATATATATGGTTGGACAGCTCTCATTAAGTACTATCACATTATGCAATAATAAATTTTTTGACCATAATTTTTTATCATTTTCTAAAAATGGGATCATTTTAAACCATTTTCAAGATCTATTTTATCCATCTTATAAATTTACAGATACGTTCCCTAGTGGAAGGTTGCCCTATTTGATGTATTTTTCAACAATCCCCTCTTAACTTGACACTAACCTGACACTAAGGGAGGATGTCAAGTAAGTGTATTTGTTATTTGCTGAAGGTATTTGTTTTTCGTTTAGGTACCTTTTTCACATATCATGCAAAGTATCCGCTAGCCCCCCCCCCCCCCCCCCCCCCCCCCCCCCCCCCCCCCCCCCACACACACACACACACACACACACACACACACACACACACACACACACACACACACACACACACACACACACACACACAAGGATCTTTGACATGAAAAGCACTTTTGGTACTTAGTCAAAATTTGATCAAAGATGGTAAAAAAGTTTTAGTGGCTCATTGGAAAGTATTCCTTGAGAGATTTCTAATGATATATAAAACTTCACCATTGCATATAAGTTTGCATCTACATGCACATGAAATGTCTTAGACCAATTTGGTGAGATGAGTATGGGTGCAGATGCCAACCTTTGTTTCAAATAAGTGAATGCAACCTCTTCTTCTTCAAACCATGGAAGGGAAAACTTTTACTAGTGAGTCGTGAAGGCAGTCGTGCTGCCTCTGCATACATGCATATGAACTTTTGATGATATCAAGTGTGCCTCTGGAAGCTCTTAGGAACGATGACCATGGAAGACAACCATTCTGAATGTTCTACAGGAATTATGATACCTACTTCCTCCATTTTCTAGATTTCCTTCTTGACTGCATGTGCATATTTTGGATTTAACCTATAGATTTTACCTCTAATTGGTCGAGCTTCTGCTACTAGAAGAATAGTGTGTATTTTGATACTTTTGGTATTACTGTCGAATCTTTATAGCTCCATGTGAATACGTCCTTAAAATTGTTCGTGAATGTTATTACCTCTGTGAGGAGTAGAGGATGGTCCCACAGCCAGCTTGCAAGTAGAAGATTTTGTGGATTATCTTCTCCTCCCAAGTTGGATTCTTTGATTGGCTCCATAGTTGCTCCTTCTTTTGCGTTGAACAAAATTTCTTTGGTGAAGGAAGGACTATCATTAATGGTGATTTCCTGTTTCTTCTCCTCCATCCACCCCACTAGGATTTCTACCAATGGGAATATGTTTTCTGCTAGTTGTTCTTTTGTTTGGCTGCCTTCAATTTCTTTCGAGACTTTACCTCTTGTGGAGTCCTAAGCTGGCTCTCCTAATACTACAGACTCCACTGTAGGTTCTTCTTCTTCCTTCTTGATTGCTATTGTAAAGCACGAAACGTGATTAGTGTCTTCAATTCAATCCATGATGTCATTTAGATCTTCGGTAGATAATTTTTCTCCTATATCGAATTCCTCATTAATGTCAAGTGTTTTACCTTTAGATGACTCCAATTTTGTATGAGGCTTACCTTATGCCCATTGGTCCGCCCAACCAATCGTAGGGGTAGCCCAAGGGGGAGGATAAGCTGCCCATTGAGGTGCCTAGTTTGGAGGCCTTTGAGCCGAGAATGGAGCCAAGGCCTCTGGAGTCTCTGAGCTCTATGGTGCCCAAGATGGTGGCAAATTCCTCTCCCATGTGTTAGGAGGTAAGGCACCCGGTTTCCATGTCTCCAAGAATTTGGAGTTGAAGGTGTCCAACAGGTATTAGGAGGTGGAGACGCCGAATCTTGGTTTTTGGGAGGTGAAGGCGCCCAACTAGAATTAGGAGGTGGAGATGCCCAATGTTTGTTTCTGGGGGTGAAGGTGCTCAACTGGAATTAAGAGGTGGAGACGCCCAATTGGTACTGGGAGGTGAAGGCGCCCTTTCTTGTCCCGATGTTTCCACATTCTCCAGAACCCATGGTGGGGGAGATGTGGCCCAAATGATTGCTCCTTGTTCAGTTAGCTCTTCCTCTTCTCTGCTGCTATCCTTTTTGCTTTATTATGATGTTTTCTTTGGGTGGAGAACAACTTGAGAAGTTCCTAGGGCTTCATCGGTTCCTCCTTCCATCTGGAGCTTCATCATTACTTTATATGCTCCGGAGTCCATAAGGTGTCACTACCCTAGTCATGTACGACTCTATTATAGCATAGCCATGGCCTTCTTATCGGGAGGGGAAATCCTCCTTCTACCTTTGGAAGTGTTATTACCACAAAATCTGACACAAATTTTAAATTCTGAGTGATGATTTGGACCATTTCCTCTATGCCTAGTGGGCTTACCTTGCTTTGATATGCCAACAATGCTGTAAAATGTGCAGCTTTAGCTGGTGTTAAGTTTAGCAATGTCATTGTGTATTAAGGCATAAGATTAATACCAGATGCCCCATCAACTATTACTCCTACCAAGGGAGTTCCCTTAATATTTACAGTTAATCTCGGACTCTTGTAGTTCGTAAGAGGTGCCATTCTAGATAGCTTCGAGCTGTAAGCTGAGGGCATGGGCATGTGTTAAGATAGGTGAAGCCTTGCTCGCCACTTTGTAGACGAAATTCTTGTTCTACTTTGCTCGAGGTGGGTTCTTTTTGTGAGTGCCGTATGCACTATGTGCTGCTTTGCACACTCAGTAGTCCGGTAGAAAATTAGATAGATCAACAGTTCACAAGGTAAATAAGTCACATAAGTTGCGGAAAGAATAAACTACAAGATCACAGAAGCATATCTCCATTAATGGAAGCATGGTAGTGTACAAGAAGGATCATTAAAGTGAACAAAGAATCATTACACTCACTTCTCTGTGACTAACTCACAACTACAATCAAACTGGCTCTCAAATGTTAGAGGCTCTCACAGTACTGGAAGTATACTAGCCTCTTCAAGCACTCAGTCTAGTTGACTTACTCTGCTTGTCCTCGACGACAAGACTAGAGCCTCTTATCCATTGATCTCCTCCACAGAGGTTAGATGCCCTTCTCTAGTACCTTCCCTTGTCTCTTTACTGGTACTTGTGAATCTTCTAATAAGCCTCCTAACTCCTATGTCTCTATTGTTGGTGCAAGTGTCAAGCCTACACACTTGGCAAGACATGAGAAGATCTTATGAAGAATAATTGAAGTTCCATGGGAACCACTGCTATGACGACTTTACCTTTTTATCATTTGTAAAAGTCTATTTGACTTGGAGGAATATTTGTAGCTACCACTAAACTCCTGGAGTTTGTTAGATGGAAAAGCCATGACTTTATTTGGAGAGAATATCTCCTAGATTAGAGGATCACTTTTTTAGAGAAAGCCAATGAAGGATTCAAATTCAAAATTCAAATGTATCATCTATAAAAGATGACTGAAAAACTCGCAGGATAGATAACTCCAATTCCGAGTTCTTGTTGATTACATTGTAAGAGAGTGAGGCTCACTTCATAGCTTACAATACTCATTGTCATTGGGCATTGATTATCATGCCCATGATCATGTACAACATTGTCTTATAATATAATAGATCAATTCTTTCATCTATGGTCTCTCCGTCATAGTTACTCAGAACAATCATTTTGTATTGCTCATATCTCAGTCATTCCTTCATCATTTTCAATGTTCTATAGCTTGTTGGAATCAGCTCTAAGTCCTCTACATGCTCGTAGATTTTGAAGATAATCCATTCAACAGATTTGGAGAAAAGCAATTTGAACTACCCATTGGTCAAACTCTGCGGAAGTCCTAAAAAATCGAGGGTAATGATTTGATTGCTAAATTGATTGCTTTGTGTATAGTGCATCATTTTAAGTGATTCCACTTGGAATCATTAGCTCATTAATTTGATGTCTCCAAAAGGAATTTGTCTAATTCCTACTATACCGGAAGCACTGAGTAGCAGCAGGTGTGTGAACAAAAGTAGAAGGTTTTCATTGATTCTTGGACTTGGAAGTAGTCTGTTTTGAATCAATCATTTCTCACATCATTTCCAAAGTACATAGGGACTTGTTTAGTATCATTGGAAAGCTAAGACTACCTGCAACTCAACTCTGAAGTGAAATAGGGCTGGTGTAAAGAAGAGATTAGAAACACCTACTCATTTCTTGGAGTGTCCATCCATCTTTCTCAACATCTATGTCTTGTATATCTTCTTCTCTGTTTCGTATATCCCGTATCCAGTGTATCCGAAAGGGTTCTTTATATAGGCTGCTATCGTGAGCGGTTACTCCACCACTCCTTCCCTGTCACTTTTCTGGTATTTTTCTGGTACTCTGGCAAGTCCGGCACTCTGCAACCTTCCAAGTCCGGTACTGTGCCACTTGCCAAGTCCGGTACTCTGCCACCCACTCTCTATTTCTTTTCTCTCTGCTTCACTCTCCCAGTAAGATCTAAAGGACGAATTGAGAGATAGATCCCACGAGCAGTAATTTGCCATAAAAAGACCAGTTTGTAAGTGGACGAATGCTAATAAGACCAATTTTGTAAAAAGACCAATTGCTTGAATGGCTTCTTCTTTATATTATGCTGGTCCGATTCATGAGATACTTTTTCAAGACTACCCTCCTCCATTTTTGGCTATACAAGTTGCCCATCACTACTTTACGCTCCATCTCGGAGAGTGCTTCAATGGGAAGTGCTGCCGTAATGTGAAGTGCTGATGCCTTTGTGAAAATTACATATACCATGTTATCAAGAACTAAAAAAATGATCAGAAATCAAAATGATTACAACATTGCTATATAGATTGTCCATGTCTGTATACAAAATAGGACAAATACATTATTGCTATCGAAATGAACGAAAATTATCACAAATCATCTAAATAGTAAAGAACTACAGATTCTCTGGTGAAGTCCTAGCTCGAGGTAGGAGGGCCTCTAGCAGGGTACTTTGATACACTCTTAAAATAATGTATTTTATGTTTTGCTTTTCAAGACGCAGAAGCCAAGCAGAAGACATGTTACCTCGATTTCGAACAAGAGGAGAAGCAGAAGAGGCAAAGGGCAAGAATATGGAGAAGAGGGGATCCAACTCATCAGTTCATGAAGAAGGCAAGATGCCGAATTTCTTACCTCACTGTTTTCCCATTTCACCTATTTTCCCAAGTTGCCTAATTTCCCATTTCCTAAGTTGTCTAATTTCCCATTTCACCAATTTCCCAAGTTGCCTAATTTCTCATTTCACCAATTTCCAAAGTTGCCTATTTTCCCATTTCACCAATTTCCTAAGTTTCCATTTCACCAATTTCCTAAGTTGCCTAATTTTCCGAGTTCAGCAATTCTCTAAGTAGTCTAAATTCCTAAGTTCACCAATTTTTCAAAGTAGACTATTTTTTTTAGTCAACTTTTACAGGTTAGTGGACTTACTCAGAAGTTCACCATTTTTATGAAGTTAGTCTACTTACTTCAAAAGTAGTCTATTTTTTTAAGAAAACGGTGTACTTTTGATTTAGTCTACTTTTTCACTTGAAATAAGGGACTAAATTTTCCAGATCTCCATATGGTCTAAATTTTCAGCCACTTGCACGTTGAGAACTCATGGACGGAAGATGCGCCGAATACCAAAATTTGGAAGATAGTGACGGCGCAGGAAAAGTGGACCAAAAAGGAAGTTTCTAGAGTACTAAAATTGTCAGAGAGTCTGCCAAAGAAGAAACTAATTTTTTTCCCTTTTGCTATCCTTCACTTCCAGAAAAACTATTTAAGTAGATCTCTCCTTCAACAAACAACAAGCTCAGAGAGACGTGAAGAAGGAATGCAGAGCTGAAGCTTTGCTTTCCCTTTGTGTGTGTAGAGCTCTTAGCTTACCACTAGTACTTCACTCGGTAGAGTTGGAATCAGCTAGCTTGGCACTGTGAGTGAGTAGTGCGCAAGCAGTGATTGGTCATTCTCCTCTTGAGTAGCTAGTGGGGAGACTAGAGTTTGGAGAATGTATGTTTAGAGAATCGAAATCTTGCACTTAGAGTGAAGTTGTATGCTTATGTCTCCTACTGATTGCCCATAGTTTGTACAATCCTCTTTTGAGCTGTCTATACTCATAATCAGCTTCTTTCTCTTATTTCATTGTGTATCATTGTATATGCTATTTATTCGTCCCTATTGAGTCTTCAAATTGTAACCCACAATGCATATTGCACTTAAGAGGACACACCACATTGAGCATATAGATAAAGAAATTGATCTACAGGTGCTCATTTTGGCACGCCTGGTGGGACCTTGGTTGCAATTTGAACTTGTTAGAAGTTAAGCCCTTAGGGGAATTGAGTTGATGAAGAGCGTTAGAGCGATAGTCTATGACTCATACTCGCTCCAACCATAAGGAAGGATCCCTTAGTCTCATAAAGCTCTTAGTCTCCCATAAAGAGTTATGGAAAAGATTACACTACATCCCTCTTAGAGCTCCACCACTTCCATTCCCATTTCCTGATGCATCATCATCGCGACGCATCTCGGATCGGCACTCAACCCCTCCTTCAATGGACATGGGAGACAACCAAAGACCACAAGCCGCAGCGATGGGACGACTTGACTAACTTGCTCTCTCGGATCAACATCAAATTTCCTTCCTTCAAGGAAGCTCCTCATGAGGACGCGGATGATCACGTCAAGAGGTTTCTTTCCCTATGTAAGAGTAGGGGTTTACATCAGCGAGAAGATGCCTTCCTTGCCTTGTTTCCGGCTACTCTTGAAGGGCTCGCGGATCGATGGTACAATCAACACGATGAAGCACACTTCACCACCTCGGATGCCCTCAAATCTGCCTTCACAACTACGTTTACCCCATGTAACTCCACAGAACGCATTCTTGATCAATTGGAAAATCTTAAACTACAAAAGGGAGAGGCATTCTCTGAATTAATGGCTAGAGTGAAGTAGTTAGTTTCTCGCCTTCCTCATAATCCTGGGGATTTTTTAGTCAAGAAATGGGTAGAGAAGGCTCTACCAAAAACTTCTTAGCAAAAGCTTAGAGAGTTGCTACAAGCTGATGCATCGTTGGAAGAATTCGAAGCTGCAGTCTCGAGGATCGAAGCAGCCAGAGTCCAGTTCAGAGAACATGAAGGTACGGATGATTCACAAGTGATCCTCTCGCACAATCAAGAAGAGAGTTAGAAGCCTTGAAGTTACAAAAAACCTTGCAAGAAGAAAAAGCTGCTTGGCAAGGGAGGGATGAAGCGCTAGCTCTGCTACGACAAGAATTGGAGGAGCTTAGAACGCAAAAAGAGGTAAAAACATCGATTTGATGCACTTTATGTAAGAAATCAGGACATTCTTCTCAAGACTGTCCGGAGAGGTTGGTGTGTAAATTCTGTGGAAAACTAGGCCATGAAGCAAGGGATTGCTGTTTTCTCAAGGGTATGCAAGTGAATTGGGCGTCACCAAGTGTATCTGTACATCAGCCCCTATGCAATAAGGGAGAGCAACCAGCAATTCATTCAAGTAAGAGAGAAGAGAGCAACACTCTTAACTATCCAGGTATCCAATTTTCTCCTGTACACTCATAGTGGTACTTATCTGAAAAAGAGGACCCAAATATGTGTAATGCCCTTTGGCAATGTGGACGATTTTTTTCACCTAAAGAAGTTGACCCATTTTTAAAAAATGGTCAAGTTCATGAAGTCGACTTAAAAGATGGGCAAGTGACTAAAAAATTTGACCAACTTTGTAGAAATGACCACGTTCATAAAGTAGACCAATTTTTGGAAAATGGTCAACTTGAAGTTTCCCAAACTTTTAAAAATAGTATACTTAAAAATGGTCAAATTTTTGAAGTCGACTTATTTTCACAGGATAGCCAAATTCAGGAAGATAGACATTTTTTTGAAATCGACTCATTTCCCTAGATTCATGCCACTCCTCTAAGTGATCTTGGTCAACTTCATGGAAATGTTTCCCTACACAATTATGGACCAAAAAAAAAGGCCCCAAGCTATGCTCTAGAGTTTAAACCTGATTCACAACAGAGAGAAGAAGGAAATCAAGAACTCAATGCAAACCCATCTTTCAGCTCAAGTCCAGAAGCTAGAGTAGTGGCATTGCAAGAAATGGATCAAGAACAAGGAGTGCTGACTAGAGCCCAGAAAAAGAAAGCAGAAGCAAGGGTCCTCTAAGAAAAAGACTCAGGTACGAAAAATTCTGAAGTTTTGCAGGAAGTAAACAAGGTTTTTGAAGAGATGATGAGGGAACTCCATTCATGTAACAAGCCCCCTCTACCTTCGCCAATACCATCCATCATCAAAATTGAGGAAATATTAAAGAACACCTTCCAGAAGGTATCATTGTATGATCTATTAAGACTAGACGTAAGATTTAGATGTGAAGTTATAGGGATCATAGAGACATTGTCTCCTCCGATAATGCTTGCAATAAGTGGTGGGCACAATCCAACAAACCTGATGAAAGCTTCAATTTCCGAGAACTTCACAAAGGTATTAACCAACTCTCTAACTGACTTCAGGAGTCCATATCTATCAATCACTATATATAGAATAACTATAAATGGAGTAATAATCGATGGAGGTTCAGACATAAATCTCATGCCAGATTTTACCCTCAAATCACTTGGACTCCAACTTTCAGGTGAAGCAAAGTTCACAATAACCTTGGCTGACCAAAATTGAGTTAAACCTCTTGGTATTGTAGAAATGGTACCGGTAGAGATGGACGGGCTGACATTCTTCTTAGATTTTGTGGTGTTAAATCTACCGCAAGTCAATGGGGGCTTTCCTCTACTCATAGGGAGGCCATGGCTAAGGCGCATCCAAGCCATGCATGATTGGGGAAATGATACTATTTTAGTTAACCTGCCGGGGCAAGTACAAAAACAAGTACATTTAGATCCGAAAGGATCTCATGGAGGTAATGCTCATTCTTTCACTATTCTCGAAGAACAACACATTCCTATCGCGGAAGCATGTAATGAAATTGAAATAAACGATGACCAAGATCTTTTAGGATGGATGGAAGCCTTTCCATGTTATGGCATATTTATTTGTGAAGGAGAGTCTGAACAGGTAGAAACTCTTTGGCTTGGAGAACCGGTCATGGACTTGAGGAGGGAAAAGAAAGGAGTTTTGATTCTTGAAGGATTTGACCCAAGGAAAGGAGAAAAGAGCCGTAGTAGACGACTTACCGATACCATCCGACATATAGTGGATGAAAGAGCTTTCACCTTCATGGATGCAAGAAAAGGAATCAAAGATCAACATAGAGGAATCTCCGGCCTATCCACAATGCATTTTTGAAGAACAAAACGAAGAATCAGCCATGACATCTCAACCTGTAAGGCAAGTCAACCTTGGGAATGAGGAACATTCACAACCAATGTTACTAGCAACATGGCTTTGGGATCATCCCTCCTTGCTCCATGAGGTAACCACATTCGTGCAAAATTTCAAGGATGTGTTTGCATGGAGTTACCATGACTTAGAAGGAAATCCTGTTCATCTTGGAGAGCATTCTATTCCACTGATTCATGATGCTAAGCCAGTAAGAGGAAGGATTTATCGACTTAATCCAAAGTATGCAGAAGCGGTCAAAAAAGAAATAGAAAAGCTAGAGGAAGCAAGGATCATTTGTCCGAGTGGAGCAGTTTGAATGGTTATCATCGATGGTAATAGTCCAAAAGAAGCAATCCAACAAGATATGTGTTTGTGTCGATTTTCGGGCTCTCAACAAGGTTACGATTCTCAATGGGTTTCCGAACCCATTTTCAGAACAAGTTTTGGAAGATGTGGCTGGTCATGTTTTATACAGTTTCATGGATGGTTTAGCGGATACAACCAAGTGTTTATCCATCCAAAGGACCAAGCAAAAACTGCATTTGTAACTCCTTGGGGTATCTATGTATATATATTATACTAAGATGGCCTTTGGATTATGCAATGCTCCTGCCTCTTTCAATTGAGTGGTTTACTCAATCTTCTGATCATTGTTGCCAAAATTCTTGAGAATCTTTATGGACGACTTCTCCACCTTTTCAGACATTGGATGTTCTACTCTAGTGGAAAACTTCACTGATCATCTTTGTCAATTGGAATAGGTTTTTAGTGCTTGTAGAGAAGCTAAATTGAAACTCAATCCAAACAAATGTCACTTTTTGGTGACCGAAGGGACACTCTTGGGTCACATAGTCTCAGCAAAGTATGGCTCCCGATCCTAACAAAATCAAAGCAATAGTACATATGCCCATACCAATTAATGCAAAAGAAATCCAAAGTTTCTTAGGGCATACCGGCTATCATCGCAAGTTCATAAAATGTATGATGAGACAACTAAGCCCCTCTCTAGGCTCGTTAGCAAAACGGTACCCTTCCAATGGATTGAAGTAGAAGACAATGCATTCACCCTTCTAAAAACCAAACTTATCAGTGCACCTATTTTAGTAGCATCAGATTGGAATGCTACCTTCCACGTTCATGTGGATGCAAGTTCTATAGTGGTAGGAGCCATTCTCACACAACCTAGCAAAGAACATAAACTTGACCGACCCATTTACTATGCTAGTAGAATTTTAACTAAAGAAGAACGCAACTATAGTACTACTGAAAAAGAAGCACTCACTATTGTCTTCGCCCTCAAGAAGTTTCGTCATTATTTGTTGGGAATTCACTTCATTGTCATCACCGACCATCAAGCAATCAAATATTTGCTAAACAAGCCAAACATCTATGGAAGAGTGTGGAGGTGGCTACTCTTATTCCAAGAATTCAACTTCGAACTAGATCAACGACCTAGGAAGCACCATGTGATGGCAAATCACCTTTCAAGGATGAGAGGACATCCGGAACAAGTTAGGGGCATAAAAGACAACTTCCCAAATCAATCTTTATTTCAAGTAAGCACTTACCCTAATTGGTACTAGGATGTTCATCATTTGTTAACTATGGGAACTTGCCCACCTAATCTCATACCACTCGAACGAAGAAGATTGCTCCTAAAAAGTAAGAATTTTTCAATCATTCAAAATACTCTTTTCCGAGTAGGATATGATGGGATCTATAGAAGATGCGTCCTACCACATGAAGTACAACAAATACTAGAAGAAGCCCATGGAGGAATAGCTGCATGCCATTATCCAGGTCACATAACAACACATCGGATTTTACATGGAGGATTATGATGACCCTATCTTTTTCGAGATGCAACAGAATATGCAAAGACATGCGACACTTGCCAACATTGTGCACCAAAACCAACTAAGCTCAACAACCATCCCTTGCAAATTTCTTTATCATGGAGACCATTTGAAAAATGGGGATTAGATTTTGTGGGGCCAATCTATCCCACTTCTCCATCGAATGTGAAGTACTTGTTGGTGGCCATTGATTACACCACCAAATGGGCAGAAGTTCTGGCAACAAAAGATTGCACTTCTCATACGCTAGCCTCTTTCTTGTATGAAAATATTTTCTGCAGGTATGGCTGTCCAATTGAAGTTACAAGTGACCAAGGATCTTATTTTATCAACAAAACCCTAACTGAAATTTTTATGAAGTACAAAATTTTCCACAAAAAATAATGTGCATATTACCCACGAGCCAATGGTCAAACGGAAAGCACCAACAAGGTACTCATCTCCCTCTTGAGGAAAATGTGCTATCTCCATCCCTTGACATGGGGCACTACCTACCTAGGTGTGCTATGGGCATAGAGGAAGGCATTCAAGGTAACCACGAAACATACTCCCTTCCAATTAGTATATGGTCGTGAAGCAATAGCTCCATTAGAATTTCTAAAAGGATCAGGCAGAGTGGGATATCCAAGGATTGATAATTTGCAAGTCATAAGTAACATCAATATGAACAAATTACATCAACTAGAGGAAAAGAGAACAATAGCAGATTCAACTCTCGAGAAAAAGAAGATGAAGTGGAAAGCGTGGCACGATAGAAATCTGTGGAAGAAAGAAATCAAGGAAGGATCGTTGGTCCTCCTATATCAACCAAGCTTGTACAACAGGAAAGAAAAGAATTTATCCACTGGATGGACAGGTCCTTACAAGGTAAAAGAGATCTTTCCTGAAGGGGCGATACGTCTCTCCACTCTTGAAGTAACCCAAACCCCTTTGGTGAACCTGTCTCGTCTCAAACCTTACCAACTTTCCCACCAAACCCATTGAACACAATTGGGTCACCACCGTACATATTGTAGTACTATGTAACCAACTATCTTGATGGGAATAAGTAGATTATGCCTTGCCATTCAAAACAAAGAAAAGAAAAAAAAAAGAAAATTGATCCAAAACCAACCAAAAAGTCTATTTTTCTTGGTCTAATTTTTTTTTGGGTCCAAACTTTTTAATCAATTTGTTTTTAGTCAAATTTTTAGTCTAAATTTTTGTTTAGTTGACTTTGGTTTAAGTTTTAGTCAATTTTTTTTTTTTGTCAAATTTTTTTAGTCAAAACTTTTTTAGTCAAATTTTTTTAGTCTAAACTTTTTTGTCGACTTTGGTTTTAGTCAAATTTTTTTAGTCGAAATTTTTTTAGTCAAATTTTTTAGTTTAAACTTTTTAGTCGACTTTGGTTTAAGTTTTAGTCAAATTTTTTTAGTCAAATTTTTTAGTCAAAATTTTTTTTAGTCTAAACCTTTTAGTTGATTTTTTTAGTCGATCTTTTTTCGAAGACCAAGTTAGTCAATTCTTTTCAGTCGATTTTTTTAAGGTTCAAATTAGTCAAGTAGTCAAGTTAGTCATTTCTTTTTAGTTGTTTTTTTTTCAAGGTTCAATTCTCTTTAGTCAATTTTTTTTCCAAGGCTCCAAATTAGTCGATTTGCTAGTGATATGCTGATGGCACCATCAGTCGATGGCAGCAGTCAATTTCTAAAGACGATTTTTGAACTCATTTCTCAGCATAGCAGCAAGACAATTCTTCTAAGTTGGTTCTTACTCCGCAAAGTCGACTTCTTTCCGAGCAGCAAGTCAAATTCTTTCCCAGCAGCAAGTCGGAAGTTGAGTGCAGCAGATCGACATCAGCTGCAAATTTCCTCGTAGTCAATTTCCTTCCCGCGTGCTACACTGGTGGGAAAAACCATCCCCATCAGCTGGAACTATAGAAGCCATTTCAATGCATTAGAGATCAATTCATGCACTCCAAGGTTCAGCTACACCAGAGCCGGTGTTGCAAGAGTCACAAGCCATGCCCCATTCTCCATCCCTTGATCGTTTGGAATCTGCTTGACAACTCAAGGTGGTGGCCCAGGGATAGATCTTTCAGTTTTTGGGCTCTCTGAAGGAATTTTTTATCATGATTTGGAGAGCCTTTTCCATCCATATGGTACAATTATTTATTCAAAAGTTATCGTGGATGCCAAATCTGATACACCTCATATTCGTGCTTCTAGGGCCTTTGCTACCAGGGTAAATACAGGAAGGAGTATTAAAGTGGATATTCAAATGGCTGGGCTGGCTTCTCCTGCTCGGACTCGAGCCCAACAAAAAGCATAAAGAGAATTGGATCTAGGTGAGGGACATGTTCGTCACCGTTAGGCTGTTGGACCTTCCACTCATTGGCCATATTGAAGACATTGCTTAAGTGCATTAAACCCTACCTAGTATGATGTAAGAAATGATTACAATACATGTTTAATTGAGCGGTCACGTATCTAACGGAGGTCTTTTGAATGATTGTTCTATTATGAAAAAAAAGGAAGAAAGAAAAAGAAAAAAAAGGGAGAAAAAGAAAAAGAAGAAGAAAAAAAAAAAGAGAGAGAGAGAAAGAGAGCGAAAAATAAAAGAAGAAAAAAAAGAGAGTATTATTTTTCTCCGAGGACGGAGAATGTCTAAGTGGTGGGCAACCTGTAACGGGGTACTTTGATACACTCTTAAAATAATGTATTTTATGTTTTGCTTTTCAAGACGTAGAAGCCAAGTACAAGGCATGTTACCTCGATTTCAAACAAGAGGAGAAGCAGAAGAAGCAAAGAGCAAGAAAATGGAGAAGAGGGGATCCAACTCATCAGTTCATGAAGAAGGCCAGATTCCCAATTTCCTACCTTACCGTTTTCCCATTTCACCTATTTTCCCAAGTTGCCTAATTTCCCATTTCCTAAGTTGTCTAATTTCCCATTTCACCAATTTCCCAAGTTTCCTAATTTCCCATTTCACCAATTTCCAAAGTTGCCTATTTTCCCATTTCACCAATTTCATAAGTTGCCATTTCACCAATTTCCTAAGTTGCCTAATTTTCCGAGTTCACCAATTCTCTAAGTAGTCTAAATTCCTAAGTTCACCAATTTCTCAAAGTAGTCTATTGTTTTTAGTCAACTTTTACAAGTTAGTGGACTTACTCAGAAGTTCACCATTTTTATGAAGTTAGTCTACTTCTTTCAAAAGTAGTCTATTTTTTTAAGAAAATGGTGTACTTTTGATTTAGCCTACTTTTTCACTTGAAAAAAGCGACTAAATTTTCCAGATCTCCATATGGTCTAAATTTTCCAGATCTCCATATGGTCTAAATTTTCGGCCACTTACATGCGGAGAACTCATGGACGGTGGACGGCGCCGAATACCCGAATTTGGAAGATAGTGACAGCACGTGAAAAGTGGACCAAGAAGGAAGTTTCGAGAGTACTAAAATTGTCAGTGAGCCTGCCAAAGAAGAAACTAATTTTGTTCTCTTTTGCTATCCTTCACTTCCAGAAAAACTATATAAGTAGACCTCTCCTTCAACAAACAACAAGCTCAGAGAGACTTGAAGAAGGAATGTAGAGCTGAAGTGTTGCCTTCCCTTTGTGTGTGTAGAGCTCTTAGCTTACCACTAGTGCTTCACTTGGTAGAGTTGGAATCAGCTAGCTTGACACTGTGAGTGAGTAGAGCGCAATGAGTGATTGGTCATTCTCCTCTTGAGTAGCTAGTGGGGAGACTAGAGTTTGGAGAATGTATGTTTAGAGAATCGAAGTCTAACACTTAGAGTTAAGGTGTATGCTTATGTCTCCTACTGATAGCTTAGAGTTTGTATAATCCTCTTTTGAGCCGTTTATACTCATAATCTCAGCTTGTTTCTCTCATTTCACTGTGTATCATTGTATATGCTATTTATTCGTCCCTATTGAGTCTTCAAATTGCAACCCACAGTGCATATTGCACTTAAGAGGGCACACCACATTGAGCATATAGATCAAGAAATTGATCTACAGGGCCCCCATTGATGATGGCTGCCCTGAAGAAGATGGCTGCTCAAAGATCACTTCAGCAGCCATAACATGCAAAGCCCTTGCCTTCTCGAACTTGTCTCGGTAGATTGGATCTGTGCTCGCAATTCCTTATTTTCTTTCTTCAATTCTTCACATAGCTGCAGCTAATGTGAGAGACCAAGTAGTCACTGCCGAGCTCTTCCATGTGCTTGTTCTAAGTGGTCCATGCGGTGTCGAAGTTCCCGATTGTACCTGATAAGGGAAGCTAGCAAGGTGTGCATGGTAGTGACTACATGTCCAAGAAGTGTTCCTTTAGTGACTAAAAAATGATATTTCTTTGGATTCAGCTTCAGCCTTGCACCTCTGCATAGTTCGAAGACCTCCTTTAGCTGAGAAATGTGTTGTGTAAAATTATCCACAGAAGAGGAAGATCCTGTATCGAAGAAAGTAGAAAAGTTGTCCATAAAAATTCTTAGGAATTTTAGGAGGAATGGTCTAAAAATGGTGTAAACAACCAAATTGAAGGATGCAGGGGCATTCCTTAATCCGAAAGCCATTTTGGTATACACAAATGTACCCCATGGAGTGACAAAGGCTGTCTTTGATTGATCGGAAGGATGAATGGGTACTTGATTGTACCCACTCAATCCGTCCATAAAACTATAAAGAGAGTGTCCAGCAACATCTTCTACCACTTGTTCTGAAAAAGGAGAAGGGAAGCCGTCTTGGATTGTTACCTTGTTTAGAGCCTTGAAATGGACACAAATTCGAATCTTATTGGACTGTTTTTTGGGTGCTATGACCATAGATGACAACCACTCCGAGTGCTCTAGTGGTATATTATTTTTGGTTCTTCCATCTTCTTGATCTCCTTCTTCAAAGCCTCTGCGTATTTTGGATTTAGCCGATAAATTCTTCCTCTGATGGGTTTCGCGTTCTAAGCCAGAGGTATTGTATGTTCACTCAAGTGTGGAGCTATTCCCTCCATATCTTCGTAAGTCCATGCAAAAACATCCTTATAATATTTTATGAAGGAGATTACATGAGAGAGTAAGGCAGGGTACTCCCATAGCCACGATGCTAGGAGAATCGGTTGTGACTTTTCTTCAGTTCCCAAGCTGACCTTCTTTACTAGGGAGATGACCTTCAGTTCCCAAGTTGACCTTCAATTCCCAAGTTGACCTGCTTTACTAGGCTGGGAGATAAAATAGATTCTGTAGAGTTTGAGGAGAAGACATCACCAAGATAGCATGGAGACTCATCCAAGAAGATATTGGATTTCTTCTATTGTATGCATCCTTTTGCTAATTCTTGGTTTTCCTGATCTCGTGCAAGTTCCTCCTTGCTTTGTATTCTGTGCATCGGAGGTCGAGATGAGTCTTCCTGGGCTAGAGATTCCTCCTTATAGTACCTGGACATTTTCTCTCTTCCTCTTCTATAATCAAGAATGGGCTGTCCTAATCCCATACTTTCTATTTCAGCTTCATCTCTGGTAATATTTACTCCATAACAAGGAAATGAGTCTACTGAGTCTATCCAATGCATCAAGTCCTCATCATCTTCCATATCGAATTCTTCGTCTTTATGGATTGAAAAGTAATAAGCATTACCTTCACCTTCACCTTTATGCAACTCCTGCTTTTGACCATCTAGGTGTAGGTACTAGCGAGCTTGCCCTGTAGTGACGAGTAAGGTGTCGTTACTCCAATCATGGATTGCTTGATGGTGTATCAGCCAAGGTCTTAGATAAGGAGCGGATAACCTCCATCTATTCGAGGGATATCGACCACCACGAAGCTTAGGAAAAACTCATTATTTTGAATGAGAACAGGTATGTGCTCTACTATCCCCTAGGGTTGGACTCTACTTTGATCAGCAAGAGTCACTGTGAAGGAAGCTCTCCTTGTCATTTCCAAGCCCAATGATAGACTGGTATAGTGTGGCATTAAATTAATCCCTGATCCTTTGTCAATGATTACTCCAATAAAAATCTTGCCTCTAATGGTCAAAGTTATTGTTGGACTTCTCGAGTCACTAGTAGGAGTCTTACTAGGCATGATCACATTCGTTTGTACATGCCCACCACTAATTGTGATGTGAGGGGGAGGAGGACAAAATGTCTGTATTATCCCTAAAAGTTAAAACATCACTTCTAAATCTTTCGTCTATCCTCAAAAGATCGTACAAAGATACCTACTTGTATGTGCTCTTGAGAAGGTTTTGTGTTTCTATGATGGTGTACTCAGACTCAAGTTCTTCTGATGACCTGTGTAGCTCCTTCACTGTGTCCTTGTAAGCCTTGTCCACCTCCTTGCCTTTTTCGTCGTAGCAAGGCATCTTTAGGTTATGTGTTGCATCTTCCGCAAAATCGGTCTTTTGTCTATTCTATGCTAGCTTCTTCTGAGCACGAGTAAGTACTCCGGCATCAATCTGTGTTGAGTGGATTTCTTGTAATGAGACCACATTTGCTCCAAGAGATTTTGGAGTAGTTTGCTGTGCAAAAGTCAACTTTGGTATAGTCTCACGAATTGGTCCTTGTGGGTCAAACTCATTAACCGAAGTTAGTTTCTCTTCTAAAATTGGTCCTTCTTTTGAAATTTGTCTAATGCGAGAAACCTTTTTGTCAGAGAGGTTGCTGAGCTCTTGTATTGGCCACATTCTTGGACTTAGTCCATTTTGTGGTATTGGCTTCCATTTTGTGGTATTGGCTTAATTTATGGGACCGGTCCTTCTGCTATAGTTGGTCCATTTAAAACTTGTGTACCTGTAAGAATTCCAAGTTCTGAACTTTGTCTTTCTTCATAAACTAGCTTGTTGAGATGACCTAGATGTCGAGTGTCTATTAAGTCCTGCCACTTCCGTAGTCTTGGCATTAGTAGCACATTATGGGCTTCTTCTTGTTGAGTGGTTTGTTATTGTTATTGAATTTAAAGTTGTTGTTGTTATACTGAGGAGCCGTGTACATTACCTCTTGGTGATGCCCTTGGGTATTTTGATAAAAGTGTCTTCTAGGAACCTAGATCCAATTGGTTTGAGTTCCCTTGGGGAAGTAGCATTCTCTTGCTTCATGACCAGTCTTTCCACAGAATTGGCAAGTGATCTTTTCCGAACACTCCTGATTGCTATGACCTAGTTTATTACACAATGTACACCAAATAAATGATTTTACCTCCTTCTCAGCCTTCAACCCCTCCATTTCTTGTCGGAGATGTGCAATAGTATCATCTCGCATGTCCTTCTCTTCTTGGAGGCTCTTCTGGAGTTTGAGAGCTTCTAACTCCCTCTGCAAGCTTTCCACTGAATCCCATGGAGATTCTTCCGGAGGTGCCTCCTTGCCTTCAAAATGTTGACGGGCTTCTTCGATCTTAGTTACAACAGCTTCAAATTCTTGAAGCATTGCATTCGCTCTTAACAGTTCCCTCAACTTTTGTGGAGACGACTTCGGGAGGGCCTTTTCTATCCACTTCTTAACTAAGAAGTCTCCAGGTCAAGCACATAACTTAGCTACCAGTGATTTTACTCTAGTCATAAATTCAGGGAATGATTCTTCTGGCTGAAGATTAAGATTTTCTAACTGGTCAAGAGTTCTTTCAATAGAGTTACCTGGTTTGAACGTGTTTGTGAATGAAGTCCGTAAGGCCTCCCATGTTGCAAAATGTCCTTCGGCATATTGGCTGGACCATCTATCAGCAATACTTTCCAAGGTAGCCGGAAAGAGAGCTAGAAAGGCATCCTGTCGGTTTTGAAGTCCTCTGCTCTTGCATAATGATAAAAATAGCCGTACATGATCATATGGGTCCTCCTGCGAGGATCCCTTAAAAGTAGAAAATTTGATGTTGACTCGCGATACAAGAGGAGCTAAGTCCTTTGCTATTCCTCTATTGTTGTTGTCGGCCATCCTTCTTATGTTATTACCGTGGTTAAATATGTCCTCAAAGGATGAAGAAGACCAGGATGAAGGCCCAACAAGAAGTGGTAGGGGGTTGGGAGGTACCCGAGGTGGAGTATAGTGAATAACTCGTCTCTCGTAGCTCTGGATGGGAGTTTTCATTGGGCTGAGCGATCCTCCTTTATGAGACCGAGCATGAGTCATAGTTAACGGTCCTTTTTGAACTCATAGAGATGGTGACTAATGGTAACTTGACGAGATGAAGTTGAAAGAAAGAGGAAGAGGTGAGCGCTGGGATGTATAATATAAAGGGAGGAATTTGGGACCAAGGCAACTTTGGAATACCAACTTAAAAATAGGGACCTATTCTAGTGAAGGATAAATTTAGGACGAATTTTGCTGAACTTGACATACTGGGCTGAACTTGACATACTGGGCTGAACTTGACTTGCTTGACTTGGACTAGAAGGATGAACTTGAAAGATCAACTTAAAGGGACAAGTTTCTAATGGACGAATTCAAAAAGTCCAATTTCAAAAGACTAACTATGAAATATCAATTTAAAAGGACCAATTCAAAAAGACTAATTTGAAATGAACAATCTTGAAAGGACGAATTTAAAAAGACCAATTTTAAAAGACTAAACAAAGACGAATTTAAAAGGACCAATTCAAGAAGATTAACTTGAAATGACCAATCTTGAAAGGACGAATTCAAAAAGACCAACATGATAAGAGGAATTCAAAAGGACTAACTTAAAGGGCTACTTTAAAAAGACCAAAGACTAACTTAAAAGCACGACTTAAAAAGACCAAAGGCTAAAGACCAAAGACTAATTTAAAAGGACGAACGAATTGAAGAGACCAACTTGAGAGACCAACTTGAGAGACCAAAAGGACAAATTTTAGAGAGATGAATTGGAGAGACTCAGGGACTTACTTACTCAAGCGCTAAAGGCTAATTTCCCAACGAAGGTGCATAGCAGGTCCCACCAGGGATGCCAAATTGGGAAGCTGTAGATGCAATTCTTGTTCTACTGTGCTCGAGGTGGGTTCTTTTTCTGAGTGTGGTATGCATTTTGTGCTCCTATGCACACTCAGTAGTCCGGTAGAAAATAAATTAGACAGATCAACCGTTCACAAAGTAAACAAGTCACATAAGTCGTGGCAAGAATAGATTACAAGATAACAGAAGCATATCTCTATTAATGGAAGCATGGAAGTGTGCAAGAAGGATCATTAAAGTGAACAAAGAATCACTACACTCACTTTTCTGTGACTAACTCACAACCACAATCAAACAGGCTCTCAAATGCTAGAGGCTCTCACAGTAATGGAAGTATACCAGCCTCTTCAAGCACTGAGTCTAGTTGACTTACTCTGCTTGTTCTCGGTGACAAGACTAGAGCCTCTTATCTAGTGAGCTTCTCCACAGAGGTTAGATGCCCTTCTCCAGTACCTTCCCTTGTCTCTTGGCTGGTACTTGTGAATCTTCTAATAAGCCTCGTAACTCGTATGTCTCTATGTCTTGTATATCTTCTTCTCTGTCTCGTATATCCTGTATTGAGTGTATCCGAAAGGGTTCTTTATATAGGCTGCTATCATGAGCGGTTACTCCACCACTCCTTCCCTATCACTTTTCTGACATGTTTCTAGTACTCTGGCAAGTCTGGCACTCTGCCACCTGCCAAGTCTGATACTCTGCCACCTGCCAAGTCCGGTACTTTGTCACTCACTCTCTATCTCCTTTCTTTTTGCTTCACTCTCCTAGTAAGATCTAAAGGACGAATTGAGAGATAGGTCCCACCAATAGTAAAAAGACCAATTTGCCAATTCGTCTTCCAAGATGAATTTCATAAAAAGACCAGTTTGTAAGTGGACGAATGTTAAAAAGATGAATTTTGTAAAAAGACCAATTGCTGGGATGACTTTTTGTAAGTGGACGAATGTTAAAAAGATGAATTTTGTAAAAAGACCAATTGCTGGAATGACTTTTTCTTTATTCACGAGATACTTTTTCAAGATTAGCCTCCATTTTCGGCTATATAGATTGCCCACCACTACTTCACTCTCCGTCTCGAAGAGTGCTTCAATGGGAAGTGCTTCTGTAATGTGAAGTGCTGCTGTCTTTGTGAAAATTACATATACAATGTTATCAAGAACTACAAAAAATGATCAGAAATCAAAACGATTACAACTTTGCTATACAGACTGTCCATGTCTGTATACAAAATAGGACAAATACATTATTGCTATCGAAATGAACCAAAATCATCACAAATCATCTAAATAGTAAAGAACTACAGATACATTGGTGAAGTCCTAGATGCTTTGGTGGTCCTAGCTGGAGCCCCCACTGATCATGGCTGCCCTGAAGAAGATGTCTGCTCAAAAGTCACTTGAGCAGCCATAACATGCAAAGCCCTTGCCTTCTCGAACTTGTCTCGGTAGATTTGGATCTGGGCTCACAATTCCTTATTTTCCTTCTTCAATTCTTCACATAGCTGCTCCTCATGTGACAGACCAAGTAGTCGCTGCTTAGCTCTTCCATGTGCTTCTTCTAAGTGGTCCATAGGGTGTCGAAGTTCCCGATTGTACCTGATAAGAGAAGCTAGCAAGGTGCGCATGGTAGTGACTACATGTCCAAGAAGTGTTCCTTCAGTGACAAAAAAATGGCATTTGTTTGGATTCAGCTTTAGCCTTGCACCTCTGCATGGTTCGAAGACCTCCTTGAGCTGAGAAATGTGTTGTGTAAAATTATCCACAGAAAAGGAACACCATGTACCCGAGAAAGTAGAAAAGTCATCCATAAAAATTCTTAGGAATTTTAGGAGTAATGGTCTAAAAATAGTGTAAACCACCTTGTTGAAGGATGCTGGGGCATTACTTAATCCGAAAGCCATTTTGGTATACACATATGTACTCCATGGAGTGACAAAGGCTATCTTTGATCGATCGGAAGGATGAATGGGTACTTGATTGTACCCACTGAATCTGTCCATAAAACTGTAAAGAGAGTGTTCAACAACATCTTCTACCACATGTTTTGAAAAAGGAGTAGGGAGACATATGGGATTGTTACCTTGTTGAGAGCCCTGAAATCGACACAAATTCTAATCTTATTGGACTATTTTTTGGGTGCTATGACCATAGATGACAACCACTCCGAGTCTTCTTCTCTGTCTCGTATATCCCGTATCACTGCTTTCAACCATGGCCGGTGACTAAAATACCTTGATGCAGAAAATTGACTCTACCTCAACTAGTTGAATGGAATTGCCTTGACGAGTTTTGCTAAACCTGTAGCAGGCTTCGAGACGCTGGCGAACCAAAGCAAGTATATACTTTTGGCACAAAAAGACAAAATTGCCTACACAAGCGTTGTGATAGTGAGTTCGGAGGCCGAAACGAGCTTAGATCGTGATTTTGGCACCAGAAAGCGAAGCCGTTTTGATCTCGGAAACACGCTGAGTATGCTCACCAAAATTTGTACGATTTTGAGATTGCAACCGGAGAGGTATTGACGACTCCCTAGATGAAGCGGAGACTTTCTCTGATACCAATTGTTGGAGTTAAACGTCTGCGGAAGCACGCGAATAACACAAGGAAAAAGAAGAAGCTTGAAGCACAACACACAATACTGAATGTACTACTAGAGAATGTACAAAGATAAGTAGCCCATTAGGGCAATAGGCGTATATACAAGTCGGGGGAAAGAAACCTCCTAAAGAGGGAAAAAAGTGCCCCGGCGGTCCTAAAGTGTTCACACATATCACTACCTAAATATATCAACAGTAAGAAGTTGCACCGAGCTTCAGAGATTTTTGAACGAGGAATTCGAGAACAAGAGTGGATGTTTATTAAAGAAAGCACGTGGGCAAGTCAAGAACCAAGTGTCTTTCCCGATCCGGTATTGGTGGTCCAGCCGACAATACAGAATACCCCACCGAAAGAGATGGACCCGGTCCAATTACAGCGGGAGGACACACCGGACTTAATATCGAGTACTCTGAATTTTGATTCTATGTGGAATATTTTATCAAAGAATCTATTACGATCCTGTTGGGGAAACTTTTATCATTGGTCCCTAGTATTCGATAACAATTTCAACAACAAATTAGTCGAAGATCTTCGTGCACACCTGCAATAACAACCATCAGCCCGGAAACTCATTCTACGGTGGATCATGCTGTCCCTTTAATTATAGTATGGTATAAAAACCACAAAATTTCACAAGTATTAATTGACGGAGGCTCGGGGGTTAACATTGCTACAGCCGCACTCTGTAAGAAGTTAGGATGGACTCAGATTGAACCCGTCAAGTTCTTTGTAAGAATGGCTGATCAATCTCGGGTACATCCAATGGTTTTGGTGCGTGATATACCCATTACCCTACAGGGAGCAGTGTTCAAAATGACTTTTGTTGTCTTGGAATTACCCGAATCAAGCCTAGATTACAACTTATTATTTGGAAGACCCTGGTTGAAGTAGGCAAAAGTACTACACAATTGGTCTGCACATGAACTTATTTTCAAAAGCAATCACCGGAAATATGTTGTACCCTTGGATGATATGAGACCCTGCGACTTTCATGCACGACCTTATGTGGTAGAACCCGTGCATATGTTGGATGGCCTTTCGGATGACAAAGAAGAAGCTTTTTTAAATGCTAACCATGATTTGTTAGCACTGGGTAGAGTTGATATACAAGCCATCATGGGTAATTGAACTCCGGCCGCTTGTATCGTCGTTCCTCTCAGTGAAGAAGTGGAACCAGTTACGGATCAGGTTTTGGATGCTATTGATCTTCAACACTTACTCTTCCCATATGAGGATATTTCCATGCCCTGACAGTTTTATGTATCGGAAGATCAACGTGATGAGGTTAGCCCGCACCCGGTCAAGATTAAGACCGGATTATCTGAGCATTTTCAAGTCGATTTACTATAGTTGTTGAAGGAATTTGCTTACGTATTTGCTTGGGACTATCCGGATATGAAGGGAGTGGATCCTCGCATCTACCAATACCGTGTGATGCTGAAACCAAATGCTCGATCAATTAAGCAACAAAGATATCGGATGAATCCTAATTATGCTCCGCAAGTGAAAGTTGAACTGGATCGGCGGTTGAAAGTAGGTTTCATTGTTCCCATTGAGCACGCCGAATGGATCTCTCCTATTGTCATTGTTCCAAAGAAAAACAAGCAATTATGCATTTGTGTGGATTACCGGAAACTGAATGCGGTGATGGTACCTGATCCCTTTCCACTACCTTTCTTGGATACTATGCTAGATGATGTTGCAGGACGAGAAATGTACTCTTTTTTGGATGGTTATAGTGGCTATAATGAGGTACGAATGGTTGAAATGAATATTTCAAAGACCGCGTTATTACAAATTGGGGAGTATATGCTTGCATGGTGATGTGGTTTGGTTTACGCATTTGCTCCAAGCACCTTGCAGTGATGCATGCAGGAAATCTTTTCTCCTTACTTGACTACATTTATGCCGGTGTATTTGGACAATTTTTCATTATCTGGTGCCGAAGTTGGGTGTCAAGGAGCCCAAGTACCAAAGCTAAGCCCCAAGGAGCCCAAGTGCCAAAGTTGGGAGCCAAGGAGCTGTTAATGGCTTACGGGAATAAATCAACTACTCGATTCTTGGGATGGTCAGGGGTCTCTATTACATAGGCCCTATAATTGTTTTCCGAGAGGAAACATTCACTGCGCAGAGTTATTCATCACTTTATCCTGACTATCCTCCAGCAACTTGTAATTAACAATTTCACCACCAAACTTTGTAACAGCATACGGAATACGTCACCGCGATAAAGTTATGATAATTAATTATGCAGAGTAACACGGATTCTTCATCGGCGATTGACATGCAACCACAATTAAACTTATACCCTCACCAACGAAATATCATGCAAACGAGATCACCGAAATGACTTAATACTCAGAACAATAAAGATCAATACACCAGTGTAAGTAAAAACTACTGCGGAAACGACCCACAAGTGCACCGCACAGACCCACACTCTCGCATCTTGCTCTCCTATGCATCTGCTTCCCGCACTTTTTCATTATCAAAAAGTTACAAGTGTTACGCTATATCCTTTCGATCTGCGTCCTTTCGAATTATATTTTTCCGTAATTTCAATTACATTTTGACGGCCTAACAATGGCACGCACGGTGCACTCGAACCCAGAAGTTGTTAATTACAAAAAATAGCTAAGAATCATTGACAATGCCTTGAATATACATAGCGTGAGCTAATTTAAAAGTACGTGAAATTTTATGCTTCAGTGACTCTAACATCTCCTGGAGAACGTGCGGTTCTACCAGATGAGCATATGTGCGTACCGAACTGGAAGCAATGACTTGAGAGAGCAAAAATTCACTTTGGCTTCGTAAGAAGGCTTCTTGTAAATAAAAGTCATTAGCGATGGCTCTGTCTATGCGTAATTTGGCATCAGCAATTTCTGCATCTATTCGGGAAAGTCTATCATGCTGAATGCCTAATTGCTTTTCGCAACCATCTAACTCCTCCTCAAATTGCATTGTCCAAAAAAAATCTTGGCGTTCTTTCTGAATGGCTTCAATTTCTTTCTTTAACTTATTGGTGCAACCAATTTCCACATCGAGCACTTAACCTTTTTGGAACAATTCTTCTCTAACCTGTCCAAGCTTTGTTTCACTTTGTTGTACCTTGTCAGACAAGACCTTATAGGCCTGTTCAAATTCTGCTAATCTGGTGCGAGTATTGGCTATCTCACAACTGAGAGCTGTCATGGCATCATCTTTATCTGTCAACGCTTGCATGAGAAGAGCAATCTCCACGTCTTTAGCTTCAATAACCTCAACCGTAGCTTGAACCTGTTCCTGTAATAAACATTCCATTGCTCGAGCCGCCAAAATCTCTTCCTGGAGTGGAGCGATATCTCCTTCTAAGATATCAACCTTCGATTGATATTCAGTGCGCAAGGGGAGCATCATGCAGCTAAGATATCAACCTTCGATTGATATTCAGCTGTTGAGCATCATGAAGCTGCACGGGGAGTTGCTTGGATAAGTGAAGAAGGAAGAAGAAGGAAGTCATCGGTCTGGGCTAATTGTAAAAATGCATTCGGTACTAAAAAAGTCGATGACGGGTGAGAAGGTTTTACAGAAACCATAGCAGAAGAGGAAGGGGGAGAATAATCAGGTGAAGAGGGTATAGGGAGAGAATGGGATACTGCTACAGAGTGAGTAGGGGATGAAGGGTGTACCGAGGGATTGGGGGGGGGGGGGGGGGGGAGGATGCCCGAGAAGGTGAAGGAAGAGGGTTTACCGGATTTTTTGTATTGTTACCATCAGGCATGGACTTCGGTGGAGATGGAGGTGTAGTGGAATCAACTTTGTCCGGCTGGGCTTCCTGGTGGACGAGGGATTCAGCAATAACTTACTGCGTGGTTTGATGGGTGGTGTAAGCAACCGTATCCTTTGGCGCTGTGTCAGTAACGACCTTCGATTGCTTGTCTTCCGTCTCGGTGTGTTGAACATCTTCCATAACTGTGTCTTCAACGGTTTTTTCCTTAGGCGAGGGTGGGGTGGAAGACGCAAACAGGGATGAAGGGGTGTGTTGAAGGATTACCTTACTGGAAGAGGCATGAACTTGGCTCTAAGAAGGGCTGAACTTCCTGTGTTTCTCCCGAAAAAATTGAAAAAGGTCTTCATTGTCATCGTCACATCCCATTACCTGCTCGGACTCCTCGCGTAACAACAAATTACCCATCGGAGGGTTCGAAACAGGGTTCACTACGGGGAGGAGGAATGAAAGAAGGTTAGGCAAGCGGATGCGGGGACATTCGCCTTTGGCTAACTGACGCATAATTGTTTGGCACTCATGATGGATATGCCGAATAAAGAATAATGCCCAATTGACAGGTTCACGAGGGACAACATCGATCAAAGAATAGAAAGGTCGAGATATATCGTAAGTTCGTTTTTGGAGGTTGAGGGCGGTCACCAAAAATTATAATGTGGAACATTCTGGCTCGGGTTGGCACAGGATGGCAAACTCATTGGAGGATTGTCGGGGAAATAACTACTTGAGCGTTGCCATTGGTAGAAGAGGAACTTCAATACGACCTTCGTGAGGAAGATGAAACCTTTTGGCCACAGTGTTAAGGGTAACTACCGTGCATGGGTTAAGGCAAGTAATGGGCCAACAGGATTCCGTCAGGGCGATATTGGCAATGGCAGCAATCACGGGGGCGAAGTAGGGATGACATTCCCCTGAATGCAAGGGAAACTCGGTGAACGCCAGCAAACTGCGAGGACGAAGGAATTCTACTAGATCTGGGGAAAGGCTAGCACGGAAGGTGGTGATGTTTGCAAGAGCTTCCATGGCGCAGAAAGTAAGCAAAAAGCACAGGATGCAAAGCACACAATGAACGGAGTGCAAGTAACACAATAAAGAAAAAGAGTACGAAGACACCAATTTAAGTAGAAAACGCAGGGTGAAATCGTGGGTGTAGAACATAATGCAATTGAACTTCTTGAAGAACCAAAAAGCTTTCCAGATGGTTTTCATCCAAAGATCGCAAAACATCCAACCGGAAAGGGAAAGAATCTTTGGGTAATAACTTGTGCTCCAATGCCACCCGTAAGCTGAGTACAACCAATTTCATAAGTGCAATTGCCTCAAGACCATATGCCAATTCAAAAAGGGTACTTCCAGTAGCGACTTTATAAGTAGTTCGATAAGCCCATAAGACCGAAAGAAGAATTGATCCCATCTTTCCGGGCACTACAGAACAAGTTTCTTCAGCATACTAAGAAGGGTTTTGTTAGTACTTTCAGCCAATCCATTCGCTCGAGGATAATAAGGGGAACTAAATTTATGGACAATACTGAAGGTTTGGGTTAAAACTTGCATTAACATATTAGCAAAATGAGTGCCTTGATCAGAAACAATCTCCAAAGGAAGCCCATAACGAAGAAAAACATCTAGAAGTAAACATTTAACGACCACCGGAGCAGTTGCTGACCGTACTGCCCAAGCTTCGGCCCAACGAGTAGCATAATCAGTACAGGTAAGGATATAATGATGATTTGTAACAATAGCATGAGGTGTAATAGGACCAATAAAAATCCAATCCCCACTTTTGAAAGGGATAAGGGGAAGGATAGGCTGAAGCGAAAAATGATGCCAGTGTAAGGGTTGCCCAGTATGTTGGAAGGCATCACACTGTTGAAGATAAGCAACAATATCACGATGCATTGTGGGCCACCATAATCACTATGCAGAATTTTCCGGTAAGTAAGGTCTACCGAAAAATGCCCACCGAAAGGAGTAGAATGAGCCATTGCGATTACCGAAGACACTTCATGTGGAGCGCGCTAGATGGATCCATATAATACAATTGTCTTACAATGATGCAAAATCGGCGACCATACATAGCCAATTTACGGCGAGGTGCCGTTGAAGTAGTTGGAGGACATCCGCTGGTTAGAAAAATCATGAGGGTGTCATAATAGAAAGGTGAGACAAGTAACACCTCGAAATCATCCTACACTCAGTCACATAAATGGCCGGAGTGGTATCATCAATGCCACCGAAGGCTCACCGGAATCCCGTCGAGAAAGGAAATCTACAAGAGCATGTGCTGATCCAGGGTGATGCACCACATTGTAATCAAATTCTTGAAGCAGCAACACCCACCGAGTTAATCTTCCCCCTAAATGTTGTTGTCGTACAAGATAAACCAAGGCCGCATGATCCATATGGAAGGTAAATTTGCATCCGAGCAGATAGTGCCTGAATTTTTTCAGCGAATAGACCGAATAGATGAGACCAAGGCATTCTTGTTCAATAAAAGAATAATTACCTTCAGCAGCTTTTAGTCATCCATGCCACCGGAGATGTCGACCATGCCACCGTATTTGAACAAGGAATCGCATAACTTCTTTTGGTGTCGCAAGAGGGGGTGCATTCAACACCGCACTAACTTTCTCAGGGTCCATTTGAATTCCCTGTTGTGAAATAACATGACCGAATAGCTTTCCACAAGAAACTGAAAAGACAGATTTATTGGGATTTAAACAAAGATGGAACTCCCGACACTTGGAAAAGTAGCATCTGAGGTGGTAGAGGTGAGCCGATTGGCACCCAATTCCATCACTTGGAATCCTTGGCGCCCAACTTGGAAAATTTTAATTCTATAGCACCCAAATAACTATAACACATATCTCCAAAATCAACAGAGAGAAGAAAAATGGAGTAATAGGGAGCAGTAGATGCATCAAGTCATTTCTTGATATTGCCCATCTTCCAGTTAGCTCCATACTTACGGTCAATAGTGTGCATGAAAAATCAGCCCATCATAACATGTTGCAAATGAGGCCCTTTTTCCTTGTAATGAGCTCTAATAAAAAAATGCTATCAGACATAGAGAAGAATAACCAATTCAGTGAGCTTGAAGATAATACCCCAATGCTGTGAAAACCCTTCCAATACAAATGATGTGAAGATGAACCAAGAGTGGTGGCAATGTACACAATAAGGACCCAAATGGATAATCATATGGAGATGGACTACTCTCCCATCCCTATAGAAGAAAAACTATAGCACTAGTGAAAGAGAAGCATTAGTTACTGTCTTCGCCCTCAAGAAATTTAGGCACTATCTATTGGGCACTATATTTATAGTGATTACTGATCATCAAGCCTTAAAATATTTGTTAAATAAACCACATGTCGCAGGAAGATGTGGAGATGGTTGCTTCTCTTCCAAGAATATTATTTTGAAATTGTATAGAGAAGCGGAAGACAACATGTCATTGCATACCATCTCTCTCACATTAAGCACCCTACAGAAACAACGAAAGGAGTAGAAGATGACTTCCCGGACAATCAAATATACAAGGTAAATTTAGCACCTATAAGGTATGATGACTTTTTGACTCTGTTCCTAGCTAAGGGTCAATTTCGTGTTGGATCTACTCCATTGAAGAGACGGAGATTAATCTTAAAATGTAAGAACTCCATAATGGTGAAGGACACCCTCTATAGGTTTGGACCTGATGGAATGTACAGGAAGTGCCTTCAACCACATGAAACAGAGATTGTTCTTCAATTGGCACATGAGGGTAAGTCTAGTGGAAGTGCCTTCAACCACATGAAACAGAGATTGTTCTTCAATTGGCACATGAGGGTAAGTCTAGTGGACATTTTCCTGGGCATATCACTCTACCTAGAATACTCCAAAGTGGACTCTGGAGGCCATACCTGTGCCGAGATGCCACCAAATCTTCAAAGGCATGTGATATTTGTCAAACATGTGCACCTAAGCCGACCCAACAAACGAACCAACCACTTAACATCTCCATAGCTTGGCAACCCTTTGAGCATTAAGGGATAGACTTTATCGGCCCAATTTACCCCATAGCACGTGATTCCGGTGCCAAATATCTCTAACTGGTGGCCGATTATGCCACTAAGTGGGCTGAAGTAATAGCAAGTAAAGAATGTACTACGGAAACGGTAGCTTCATTTCTGTATAATCACATTTTTTGCAGATTTGGATGTCCCATAGAGGTAACAACAGGCCAAGGATCCCATTTCATTAACCAGGTATTGACCTTGATTTTCGAAAAATATCAAATATTCCATAGGAAGTCCTGCGCATACCACCCAAGGGTGAATGGTTAGGCAGAGAGTACAAATAAGGTTCTCATGGTGCTATTAAGGAAAACATGCTTACAATTCCCAAATACATGGGGACAAGCCTATCTAGGAAGAGTGTGGGCCTATAGAACTTCATTCAAGGCCACAATTGAACATACTCCATTCGAGCTGGTCCATGGGATACAAGCAGTTGCTCCATTTGAGTTCTTGCATGACTTCAATCGCGTTGGAACCAATCAGATACATGGGTTTTCTGCAACACTTACATCAAACTTCGTGCGATTACAAATCTTGGAGGAAAAAAAGAAAAATTGGCAATGAGCACCTTGTCACAGTACAGGAAAAGAGGAAGAAGAATCATGGTGCAAACGTCTGGAAATCTTAGTTCAAAGAGGGGAGTTTAGTCTTATTGTACAACCCACGTCTTTTTGAAAAGAAGTCCAAGGAAAAATTGATGCGAAGGTGGAACGGACCTTTTCGGGTCATATGAACACTCCCCAAGGGTGTAGTGCAAATCTCTACACTGAATGGGATGACATTGCCCTTGGTCAACGAATCAAAGCTAAAACCCTATGTGGAGCAGTAGCTGAGCAATAACACGATCTAGTACATAATGTACATATTGGAGTCTATATCCTTTTCTATTAGCTGCAAGATAGTGGAAGATTAATGGGACAAGTTTTATTTTAGTTATTCATCAACCATCTCTTCTCTTGCTTTGGTACCCCACTCCCTCTATCAACTTCCTGTAATGATTACCACTTGGGCATTTTTCCTTCCTTCTCCCTCTATATGCAACCTCTATATGCACTATCACTTACTCCAAGCTCACTAGTAACTACCATCTCTTCAGGGCGCCTTGGGCGACAACCATCCTTCGAGCTCCTAGGGCAACCACCCCTCCGGACACCTTCACTCCACCCTCCTAGCACATGGGAGACCACCCATATCCCTCATCTTTCTAGTTCCTTCCAAACCCCTTCCTTCTAAAGTCCTAGCTCCCTCCTTCTAACTCCTTGAGTGACCCACCCTCCAACCCCTCTACATGCACCTCACTACTCTCAAGGCAACAATCCCTCTCTCTAGCACCTTGGGCGACCACCCATCCTTCAAGCTCCCTGGGCGACCACCCCTCTAGAAACCTTCACTCCACCCTCCTAGCACATGGGCGACCACCCACCCTTCCTTCTAGTTCCTTTTAAAACTCCTCCCTTCTAAAAGTCCTAGCTCCCTCCTTCTAACCCCTTGAGTGACCAACCTGCCAACCCCTCTACATGCAATTCACTTCCTTTCATGCCAACCATCCAACCCTCTAGCACCTTGGGCAACCACCCATCCTTCAACTTCATAGGCAACCACCCTTCCAGACATCTTCACTCCATTCCACCCTCACATGTGTGACCAACCATATCACTCATTCTATACAATAGGGATACCAACTCCACATGGGTGACCACCTCTTCAACACATTCCACCATCCTAGCACATTTGGCGACCACCTCTTCAATACACTCCACCCTCTTAGCACATTCAGCGACCACCTCTTCAATACACTCCACCCTCCTACCACATTTGGCAACCACCTCTTCAACACACTCCACCCTCCTAGCACATTGGGCAACCACCGATTCAACACATTTCACCCTCCTAGCACATGGGCGACCACCCATATAACTCATCCTTCTAGCTCCTTCTAAACTCCTCCCTTCTAAGAGTCCTAGCTCCCTCCTTCTAACCCCCTGAGTGACCAACCCTCCAACCCCTCTACATGCACTTCACTTCCTCTGAAGGTGACCATCCAACTCTCTAGCACCTTGGGCGACCTCCCATCCTTCAACTTCACGGGCGACCACCCCTCCACACACCTTCACTCCACTCCACCCTCACATGGGCGACCACCCATATCACTCATTTATACAATAGGGCGACCAACTCCACATGGGCGACCTCCCATCCACTTCCCTCTACACACAAGGTGACCACCACTCCCACATTTCCTGGGTTTTCCTCACTTCGTTCCAAGGTGGACTTCAAACAAGATGAGCAATCCTCTTGCATATACCCCTCTAACTCCTTCCTTCTAGTGTCCTAGCTCTCTTCTTCTAAACTCCTGAGTGACCAACCTCCAACCCCTCTACATGCACCTCACTTACTCTCAAGGTGACTATCCCTCTCTCTAGCACCTTGGGCGACCGCCCACCCTTCAAGCTTCCTGGGCGATGACCTCCACATGGGCGACCTCCAATCCACTTCCCTCTACACACAGGGTGACCACGTCCCTCTAGCTCATTGGGCAACCAATCCTCCAACCCTCTACATGGGCGACCTCCCATCCCTCCCCTCTACACCAAGTCAATATTGCCCGACCCCCCAACCCTCTACATGACCTCCCACACCAAGACAATTGGGTGACAATCTAATCTATGGTGTACAATGCAAGAAGAGCCTCTGCTCTAAAACCAGCACTAGGTGTCAATTATTGTGAATATTACGAATCGATAATGCAAGCTCTATATCAGTATGAATAACGGTAAGACTGCACAATAGAGTCCCCACTCCAAAATTTGGGACGCCTTCCGAGATTACGCTATTTAGGCAATTTTTCATGCATCGGCACCCAACACATCACTTAAATTGGAATAAAATCAACATTCACTTGCGGCTATTATTGAATGCGTATTTTTGGGAAGCACTTGCCTAAATTTGACTTAAAAGAAGAGGCATAGGCAGCAGCGGTATCGCATCATCCCCCAAGCAATGCCTTATCTGCCCATGCAATATCGGCATCAATTTTGTGTCGCCTAGAGAATTCCATAATCTCCTCGACGTTCGTGGCCAAGCCCCATGCTCTGCCTCTGAGAAAACATAGGCTGCTCTGCCTCTGAATACGCATAGAATCTGAAACGGAAAAGCATCGATGATCGCAAGCATCACCTATCTCACTGCTCCATATTGAGAAAATCTGGAGCAAACCTCTATATCTAGCGAACCATCTATATCTGGCGACATCTGCAATCAACCAATCCTGAATACTACAGCGATCTCGATCGATTCTATCTCTGAATTTCTGAACTAATCTATCTATGAATTTCTGAACTGAAGCTATGGACTCTACAGTCAGGAATTTGTGAACCTCTACAGTAAAACTTCACCTACGATTTCTGATCCCTATTATCCAAAGCAATCGCTGTACTACCAAAGGCACCACCCTACATCATATTCGGAAGCCACACCTTCATTCAGTAGAAGCAAGCTGATACTACCATCATTAATATCCAACATGGGATCTTCTGTAGAGGACACGGCATCTGAATTTAGAACAGATACAGAGAGCGGATCCGAACAATCTTCAAATGGAGACTCAAGCGATTCCTTATATGTGGTTTCTCAAGAGCTAGCTTCAGAGTCAGAGTCACTTGTGGAAGAAGCTCAAGAGGATGAAGCTCACATAACTATGGGAGAACCTGGGAAGTCGGCCACAAGTTATCACTCGAAATATAGCAACTACCACTGAAATCATTATCTCCATTCCAGGTGAGCCATCATTGAAGCTTGATCTCAAGCATTACAGGCAAGTTGCTGAATTCTTTCACCATGGAGGAACTTGGTGCCATGGGACTTCTCACAATATGAAAAGCGACTCTGCCTTCCCTTAGTGACCCCCAAGATTTTGGTAAGGAACTCCTCACTCTCTTCAAATGCTTGCCATCCCTTCCAGGGGGAAGAATCACCAAAGAGAAGTTGGCCCTCATGCTTGGCACTCAAAATATATAAGAAACGAAGAAGCGAGGAGGTTATGCCGATCTGCCCATCAAGGGCATACTGCAAGCATGTGCAACTAATTTCTCGATTGCACACTATGATCAGGTCATGACTCAGAGAGTAATACTCTTCAAAGCATTTTTTCTCCTCGAAGATAACTTGCATTTCACAGATATCAAGATCTGTGAACCACTCTTCTGTTTCATGCATGCTAAACCATATCCATATCATAAAACACTTCTTTAGACATAAGCTGAAAGAAGAAAAGATACGGACAACATGTGACAAAGAAGGTGCTCACCTTCAAGGTCGTGGGGGTCACATGATGTTATACATTTGTAAGTATTTCTCCTCATAGCATACAGAAGATTTGGCACAACCTATATCATCCAAACAATCTTGAACAACTACTCTAAAGAAGAAAGGGAGAGCAAAAATTCGGAAAGACTCAAGGAAAGCGCCGGATTCTCTACCCATAGATAAGCAAGGGTATGCCAGATCATCAAAGAAGGTATGCACATCCTCTCACACTACAACACCCATTTGTCTAGTATCCATATCTTCTAGAAAAACATCTCAAGCCACCTATACTCCTCAACCTCCACGCACTTCGCATCACACATCAACCCCACTTACCAATAAACCAAGTGCCACTTCAACGCCAACTCCAACCATTCATATAACCGACAATACACCTATTGACCCCATACACTCACAATTCAGAGCTTTACCTACATCTCCCGCATCTCCTCAAAACCCAACTGCACCACCACACTCCTCATTACCACAAAACCCGATCCACACATCTATCCCCTCCAGTGAGTCCACCTCACAGCACCCACCATTTAAAATCATTGACCTACCCTCTCCTTTGAGATTTTCACCTAGAAGACACACCCCACGTACAGAAATGCCTCCGGATCCCGTAGTTACTTCTTTTCAGCCTACCATTTCAGAGGTGTATAGAAGCATCATCTTGAACACCTCTTGGGAGAAGGCACAACAAATATTCGAGATCTACAAAAGCTCTCCATAATGGAAAAGTACAAGTAGAATGTCTCGCCCACAGTTCTTGATCACTTACAAGGTATGGCACAAATGGATGTTGCAAAGAACATGTTTATATAAATTGAAACTAAAATTTTAGAAGACAGCCAGACATGCATTAACCTCGAACATTGCCTACGTAATCATATATATATGCTTAATGAGGAGTGTTTTAGGGTTTGCCTAGTTACCAAGGAGATGTATGCAAGAGAACAAGAATTACGATCACCACATGCTAGAGAGATGACTCTCCTCCCAACCAAATGCCTCTATATATAGCTCTCTCCATGGGACTACCTTCTTGGGCAGGTGAATGCTAATCATCCAAGTGTCAGCCATGTAACTACATGTGCGCCAAGTGTCCAGTGGATGCTTCTAGAAGGTTATAGAGCTCTTTGGGCAAAATACTCTTCCCATGTACCTCATGGGGATTGAACCCAAGACCTCGTCCTTCACACCCTTGAGTCTTAACCATTAGGCTAAGTGGATCACTTGTTCACAAGAGCACAAGACCTCCTAGTAAGTCTAAAACTCGAGATCTTTTGTCATACACACGGATAACCAAACGGTGTCCGATTTCAGATCTGTCTGAACCGGCCAGACCCTTGGATCATAGACTTACTTTATTACATTCTTCCCCCCTTGGAAAAGATTTTCGTCCTCGAAAATAGAGCTATATACATACTGTAGGCAACCCCCGAGCCTCATGTTCTAAAACTGGAAGAACATGGTCATGTTCTAGAACTGGAAGAACATGTCTCATCTCTGTGGTGGCATCCTTGCCCAAATGATTCAAAACACTATCTGGTTTTGTACTTTGATGAACGGGACAAAGTACAAACTAGTGAAGAATAATGAGGGTGGATCTAATGACATCCCTGGCTAATTCACAGTTTGATGTGCAATCTAGGCACAAACATGTGAACTAGATGGATTCAAATTACTAGTCCATTTCTAGGCATAACTGGTGCATGGGCTTAGTAATGAAGGTGGGATTCGTATCCCTCGCAAGACTTTGAGAATTCTTGATTCACTTGAATTTGTTTTGGAGAACTTGAAGTTTGGTTGTCCCATACATCTCTGTACAATGGTTTACTTTTATCTAACAGTTACTTGATTTTTTCACCCGACTAGAGGACTACTTTGTCCTTATGAGTTTAAAAATCCTTTGTAAACTGTAGGAGAAAGTTTACCATTTCTTTGAGTCAACCATACTATAACTTGACCAATACAACTTCAAAATGAAAATTGTCCAACTTAAGACACTTTTCTCAAAGATTTTAACTGAAAGTTCTTGGGAATTGTCAATCTGATGAGCAATTCTTAACTTCCCTATTCTAGAGTAAACTGGACTCCAGGAAATCATTTATGCTATAACTTGAAGCAAACTCAAATAAATAAGTCCACTTAGACTTATCATCTTTTGAAGATTGAAAAGGTTCTTGTACATAACGTCTATCTAGGATGTTCAAGTTAGTTATTTTATTCTAACCGGTTAACCCTGGTCTTTTGCAAAAGAAATCAGATACCATATCTGAGTCAATTCCAAAAGATTTGGAAAGCGGAAAGAAATAACTAAGACTGTACAACCAATTCAAACTTCGAATTACATTCATAAACTTGCTATGAGTCAAAGTCTAGTTGACTCAGGACTTTAACTTTTCAACGATCAATTTCAACAAGGTATTGAAGCATTGTCTTTTATCTTTAAGAGAAATAAGCTGGATTCTCAAAAAAGAAATTCAAAGCAACTCGAAAACATCATCTAACCACAAGATACTAGTGTGGTAACCAACATCAGTGTGTCGACCCACTGAGGTTCTGTCGATGAGTTTTAATATGCAAATAATGCTTCACTTGAGACTAAGTGCAGGTCACATTCAATCTTTTTTGACTCCTAATCGTGAATGCAATTCTTGTGCATTTCTTTGAGTCAAAAGAGTGAATTTATCAAGTTACACTAGGAACTTGATGCTTAACTTAGTCAATTAAATCTTTAGTTGAAAAGATCAACTCAAAATCAAAGTCCAACTTCTTTCAGAAATTTATCAAATGTTTCTGATCAATAACACTTAAACTTGAAGTGTTCTTAGAAGATCTTGTAAGTTACTTACTTCATATCTTCAGTTTCCTTGATCTTGAAGTCATCTTGAAGTATCTTGAGATTCTGCTTGAATTTAAACTCCTTCTTTGAAGTTTTAATTCCCTTGAAGATCAAACCTAACTTCAAGATTCCAAATGAAGACTCAAAGATAATCATCATCTCATGGTCCGATGTCCCATACCATCTTTCCTACATCAATCTGAGTATAAAATCTGGTGTCCCATACCACCCTATTTTATACTCACATTGACGTGTGAGTGAAATTTATCCTAAAGTCTACAACATCTCTCGATAGAGAACCTTCTAACTTTAATTCTTTGACAAGAACTTCATAGTTTTAGGCACTATCTCTATCTTAATATTCTAGGTTTTTAATCCCTTGACATGATCGTTTCACGATCTTGCGCTCAACCTTGGGAATTTGAAAACCTTTAATAGAATATCTCCAATCCTTTTTGCTAGGGTTTTCAAATGAAAACCAATCAGAATTCCAAGTTCTTGAATTTCTCAAATTCAAGTTCAATTGGTTATTCTTGACCAATTTTGTAGCGACAAGAGCTTTTAACTTCTTGTCTTTAGATTCCTTTCTACTAATGCTTTTAGGTACCTATCCTGGCCAGGAATTTTATAGGAATCTCTCTACTGCATAAGTCTGAGCATCCGCTCATGCTTTCTAGATTTGTACCAAAAATCCCTTTAAGGATAGGCAAACACTTATGTTTTACCTTCCACAGACTTAAGTACCGTCTTCACGATTTGCAGACTACATACTTGGAATTACTTCACTCTGTTCAGACTTGGAACAGCTTACTTTCTCACGATTTTCCATTCGATAAATGGAACTTGAGTGAATCATTCCTAAAGAAAAATTTTATTGCCAATACTTGGGCAATCTACAGGGTAGTTCCAATCGCATGTTCTTGGATAATCATGGCCAAGCTTGATCAAGTCTGGTTGATACTTGCGACAAAAATAAAGACTTAGTCTTTATCTTTTAAGATCTCTTAAACTATCTTAAGCTTCTTTGCTTACCTGCAGGATTTTTAGAGATCTTTCTCAAGTCCAAGCATACACTTATGCCTCTCAGATTCCAAAGCTAAGAATCTTTGATATACCTTTAGGTTATATCACAAATAGGACTTGAAATACCACTTCTAGTGGTTTGGGATGTCCGGGAACTACTTATTGTTTAAAGAGTATGAAGAATTTCATTCTCAATACTTGAAAGAATGCCATTTCTTCAAAGACTTGAGATTCCTTCTAAGGAATAACTTGAGCAAATGATTCATCTTGGAATCTTTTGCAATATTAAAAGAACATTTGAAAGAAATTCTTTCAAATAATATCCAAAAAATTTACTGATTCAATTGTATTCATTTCCTGAGTATCAAACTAGAGACAAAATATCACATTTTGGATATGGTTTCCCATGCCACTATGAAAGTTTAAGTTGAACTTTCATTTATGTGATATCGACTTCTATTCTTGAGTTTGATACAAAACTCATTATTATTGGTCAATCTTCAGATGTTACTAGAGTCCTTTAAACATATTTTACTAATCAAATTTATGTTTAAAGTCCAAGCATCTATTGATGATTGATCCAATAGTAATGCAACTATGAACACTTTGAACTTTATAACTTGTTTAGGAGAAGTTCATGGATTTAAGATCCATTTCTTGGAACTTTCTATTCCTAAATGAAAAGTTCACACTTGCTTCAAGTCTTTAGGAACTTATATTATTTTCCTAAAGATTGCTTAGCTAGTTGCATCATTTACTAGAGATGCAACTATAGAACTTAACATCCTTTTATTGACGTCAAGGATCAATTGATGTTGAGGTTTAACCTTTGATTTCCATCACCCCTTGGGATGAAATCAAATGAAAATTTATAAAAGCTTGGTACCTTTATATCTTGGCAAAACATTATATCTTAAAGAGGTTTTGCCTTCATCATTCCTTGGACCTATCATATAATATGAATTTATGTGTATTTTGGGAAGAGTTCATGAATCAATTAAGATCCTCTACTTGGAACATCTATCTTCCCAAAAATAAATTCATCTTAAACATGGTAGGAGAATGATCTCACATGAAATAGAAGGCTTGACTATTTCATATCTCAATTCCAAAAAGTTACTTACTGAGGTTTCATCATGAGATACAAATCTTGAAACCACAAAGAAACTTCTTTAAACTTTCGAAATCTTCTAAATAGAAGAGTACTCAAGGAACTTGGAAATATAGTTGACGTTCTCATCCAACCTTGGGATGCTTGAGAAGTTACATAAAGTATGTAATTAATCAAGTACAGCTTATCCGCATGACTTTCTAAGTATCATCATACATCATAAAAGAGTTTGCAAGTAATTAAATTTTCTTGGTTATCAAGAAAATTTATTACTTAACTTTCTCATAGTGCTTACTTATACCTAGCAAGACATCTATCATACTTAATTATCATTAAGTATTTGTCTTTGATAGCGGAGTATCGACTTGGGAAGAAATCGATTAATTACTTGAGTTGCAAACTAGAACTAGTATATCTTTGCAACTAACTAGTCCTTGGTCTTCCCTAATGTCAAACTGCAAGCTTTATAAAGTAAGCTAAATACTAAGAGAGTACATTCTCATATCTACTTGCAAACAGCATTCCATTCTATCATGCAAATGCATGTATCTACATGCAAAAGCATATGCTCACATGCGTATGCATGCATGTTCTTTGCATGCCCAAAAAATAATACAACAATCATGCATGAGCTTGATGCACGATTTTTTCCTTGTACTAAGAATGTATATCATGCAATCCTGATGCATGTATATCCTTTCCTTTGTCCTAATGCACTATAATATAAAAACATACCCTTGAGGTGCAATAGAAAACTTAATGGAAAGGAAATATGTATTTAAGCTACCAAAATACATTCTTTGATGCACAAGGATCTTTTTGAAATCAAGTCTTTCCTTAATGCAAACTAATGCTTGGAATGAGAAATGGATTAATTCATTATTCTAATCTAGACTTAATCAATTGAAATCTTGGCTATTGCATCTAGGATTAAGTGTAGAATAATGAAAACAAAATAAATCAAGCATTAAGGCCAAGCAAAAACTGGAAAATACTTAGCTCCATATAGAGCTACGTCCTTCCCTTGATCCTTTGGAAGAGCTATTCTCTCAAGACTTTGGTCCGAATTCAAAGTAGGTTTGACTTTGATCACCAAAGGCCTCCGGATCTTTACTCCACAGCTCCACTTCTTTCAGACTTTGCTCCAAACTTTAACTTTCTTTGGCCTTTACCACCACAGATATGCACTCGGGTTCGATTGGGGTAATGATCAAACTCCAAAGAGTAAACAAAATAAGAAGATCTCGGCCGGGGATTAGTAGAGCAGAGATTGGACTGGAACAGTAAACAATATGCAGAGAGAGTAACAACCAAAAGCCTCTACTTCAGTGGATAAAGCTTTGTAATCTCTCTGCAACGTCGCGGGATCAATTCCCGGCGCCCTCCTGATGAAACTTCAGCTCTTTTGGACCGCGTCTGCTTCAGAGCCAACCCACCATAATGATACAGGTTCCTTGAATAATATGTCAGCATCTGTGGCTTTTTGGATAGACGGACGCGCTTCAACACAGAGGTTCCGTGTTCGATCACCCACGGGCCTACAGGTTCCTTTTTAGCTCCTAACTGAGACCTTCTGCAGCGCCCGATTGAGAGTATGAGATTCTCTAATAGCCTATTGAGAATAATATGTCACGAACGGCGCTCGGTCGTCTTGGATAGGGAATGCTCTCCCGATCTATGGACCAAGGTTCGAATCCTGTCGCCTACAGAAGATATGCTTTGCCTTCTTTTAGTCCTCTTCACCGCTGTTTTATGACAGCATAGAGCGCCGCCGAGCTTATGTCGTCAACTCCCGTGGGCTCTTTGGTTAGGCGAGTGTCCTCTGAACGAGGTGACGAGGGTTCGAATCCCCCTGTTCACAGCAGAGATAATCTTTTGGTACTCTCTTAGCTTATAAACTAAACCATGAGGATGATAGCGGCGCGCATCTCTAGATAGCCGGGAGGAGAATTCGGAACAGAAATGTATGCACGCCAAGGATTCACGAGCAAGATGATGAAAGAGAAGAGCTATGGAGAATGGCTCTGATACCAATGCAAGAGAACAAGAATTACGACCACCACATGCTAGAGAGATGACTCTCCTCCCAACCAAATGCCTCTATATATAGCTCTCTCCAGGGGACTACCTTCTTGGGCAGGTGAATGCTAATCATCCAAGTGTCAGCCATGTAACTACATGTGCGCCAAGTGTCCAGTGGATGCTTCTAGAAGGTTCTAGAGCTCTTTGGGCAAAATACTCTTCCCATGTACCTCATGGGGATTGAACCCAAGACCTCGTCCTTCACACCCTTGAGTCTTAACCATTAGGCTAAGTGGATCACTTGTTCAGAAGAGCACAAGACCTCCTAGTAAGTCTAAAACTCGAGATCTTTTGTCATACACACGGATAACCAAACGGTGTCCGATTTCAGATCTGTATGAACCGGCCAGACCCTTGGATCATAGACTTACTTTATTACAATGTATATGCAAATTAAAGAGTTATCAGCGCACTTCAAGGATGCGATCAGGGCTGAGGAAAATGCAAAGAACCTAGAAGCAACATTGGAATGGGCAGAAGATGAGATCAGAAAACTAAAGGCTGAGAAAACAGATACGAAGAAAGAAAACAACAACCTGAAGGCAGAGAAATCAACTCTATGGAAGCAGAGAAACGCCTTAAAATCTAAATTTGATGTTTTAAAATCACTGCTTTCTTTAGATACAGAGGAAGTTCAACACAACCAAGAAGAAGATGAAGGTCAAGATGGGAACAGAAGGCCTGGAAAAGAACCTGCATGTGATTAGTGCATCCTATCAGATTTCATTATGTCTAGTGTTATAACCTTTCATTTTGTTTAGTGTCATAGACTTTGTTACTCTGTACAGTGTCATAGTATTTCATTATGTACTAATGTCATAGTATTTCATTATGTACTAATGTCATAGTATTTCATTCTGTACTGCCATCGGCTTACATTTTGCAGCAACATCTTTCATTTTTCACTTTATTGGCACATCTCAACATCTCTTACTTTGAGTACTTGAGTTATTTATTTAAAATGAGCAGCATTTTCTCAATTCATCTCTTTGAGACGGAGAGACACTAGTGGCTGGCAACCTATAGAATTAAAATTTTTCAGGACAGAACCGAAGTTGGGTGCCAAGGAGCCCTCGTCACACACACACGTACACACACACATATACGCACACACATACACGCGTGCACACATACACACACACATATGCACACATACACACACACATATGCAAAGTGATGGAATCCGGCGGCAAGGAGCCAAAGTGCCGAAGTTGGGTGCCAAGGAGCCCAAGCAGTGTTGCATCGCAACGCGTTGCGATGCGTTCGCAACGCAACGTCGCAACGTTGCGACGTTCGCAACGCTGCGAACAAACACAAAAAAATTTGCCTCAAATGAGGCCGTTTCGCCGAAACGGCCTCATTGAGGCATTTTCATCTGTGCACCCGAGAGCGAATCCTGCAACTGTCGGCTGTGGAAGAGAGCAAAACAAAGGCAAGAAGGTACTTTTATTACACACATCCTCACACACCCCCCTATCTATTGCTTCTTATCCTCTCCAAGCTTTAAGCCTCTCCCATCACCATGCCTAAAGCAAAACAAGCATGTTGGGAATATGTGACAAGCCAAGGAAAGATGGGCTCCGGGGGTAGTGAGAGATGGACTTGCAAGCTTTGTGGCTATAGTGGAGCGGGTGGAGCTGATAGGATCAAGGCGCATCTTGGAAGATTAAGTGGCATAGGAGTTGCACCTTGCAAAGAGCCAATGCCCGAAGCTATAAAAGGAGAGCTAATGGCATGGGTAGCTCAAAAAGCCCTTGGTAGAAGGAATAGTGGAGCCCAATCCCAAGCTAGATTGCAAGCAAGCGGTTCACATGGTTCTTGTGATCCCCAAACTCAAGCATCTCAAGCTTCCATAGACATTGACATAGAGCATGAGCCACCAAGAAAGAGTACAAGAGTAGAGCATGATCCACAAGAGCACCCACTTGGCTCTCTTGGAGGAGCATCTATACGTGCTAGCTTGCAACAACAACGTAAACAAGAAGCCACACAAGCCATCATGAAAGCTTTTATACAATGTGGTTTGTCTTTTAATGTTGCACGGACATCGGCATGGAGAAATGCCATTGAGAAGGTTTCACTATTAGGGTTTCGTTGGCAAGGGCCTACCTATGAAGACTTGAGGACAACGGAGCTGAAAAAAACAAAGGAAGCATTAGAGAGAGAGCTTGAGCCTATGAAAGAGACATGGGCAAAGTATGGATGCACAATCATGTGTGACGGATGGACGGACATACGAAAGAGAAATGTGTACAACATTTCGGTGCATTGTTGCAAAGGGACCAGGTTCCTTCGAGCCATAGATGCATCAGCTGCTGGTACTACAATCACAGGTGAGTGAACTGATTTTTGAATTTTCAATTTATATTTGATTGTGCAATGATCAATCATGCTGCATGCATGTGGCATCTCACATGTGCATTTTCCTTGTGCATGTGCATGACACATGTGCATTGTGCATGTGCATTTGCCATTGTGCATGCAGCATGACACATGTGCATTGTGCATGTCACCATGTGCATGTTGCCATGTGCATTGTGCATGTGCATGTGCATTGTGCATGTGCATGTGGCATGTGCATGCAGCATGACACATGTGCATGCAGCATGACACATGTGCATGCAGCATGACACATGTGCATGCAGCATGTGCATGTGGCATGTGCATGTGGCATGTGGCATGTGCATGTGCATGTGCAATGCATGTGGCATGTGCATTGTGCATGTGGCATGTGCATGTGGCATGTGGCATGTGCATGTGCATGTGCAATGTGCATGTGGCATGTGCATGTGCATGTGCATGTGCATGTGGCATGTGCATGTGCATGTGCATGTGCAATGCATGTGGCATGTGCATGTGCATGTGCAATGCATGTGGCATGTGCATGTGCATGTGCAATGCATGTGGCATGTGCATGTGGCATGTGCATGTGCATGACACATGTCAAGATAAATTATAATTTATCAATTGATTAATGATTCATTGTGTTATATGTAAACAGGTGGATTCATTTATGATCATATCCGTCAAGCTATCATGGACATTGGTGTAGAAAAGGTAGTCCAAGTGGTTACAGATAATGGAAGCAATTGTGTGGCTATGGGCAAGCTTCTAGAAGAAGAATTCCCTTCTATTGTGTGGACACCGTGTGCTGCCCATTGCATTGATTTGCTGATAGAGGATGTGGGGAAGATACCATGGATTTACACCATTTTTACCACTTGCATAAAAGTGGTCTCTTTGCTCACAAAGAGACCAAAATTGCTTGCTATATTTCGGTCTTACAGTGATATTGATTTGGTGAAGCCCGCGAAGACCAGATTTGCATACATGTGCATAGTCATGGAAAGATTATTAAGAGTGAGGCAAGCACTGATGCAGAAAGTTGTATCACCTGATTGGTTAGCTTGGGATGGACATACTAGTCCAAAGGCAGAGCTTGTACGACGCACATGTTTGGATGACAGCTTTTGGAGGGATGTGGAGGGATTAGTGCGGGCCTTACAGCCCTTATATTCACTCATACGCATAGCAGATAGAGAGGGCTGCACACTTGGACTTGTTTATGAGTTCATGGATCGTGTCGGAGAGTCTATACAGAGATGTCCTTATTTGACATTGGAGAGGTAAGTTGAAACTTGGGTAACCATATTTTATTTTTTGTATGAGCATTCATGTTCAACTTTCAAGTCTTGACTCTTCAACATTCTTAAATCTTATTGTTTTCTAACTTCATTTGTTTTTTATCCATAGGATAGAGGAAATAAAAGGAATATGGAGGAAGAGGTGGGATTGGTTCCATCGCCCTATACATGGGATGGCCAATCTACTACATCCTTTATGGAGATCTGCATCACAGTCATTGGATATGGAGCTTGTGACTGCTTGGAATGACTATGTAGATCGATTGTATGGACCTTCTGATGTGGAGCTACGTGGGAAGTTGGAGCTTCAGCTCACCCAGTTTCAGAATAATGAAGGACTTTTTGGTAGAGACATGGCATGCTTGAGAAGCATGCAGTTGATGCCTGTGACATGGTGGGAGAGATACGGTGTTGGTACACCTGAGCTAGTAAGTGACAAGTCATTCTAATTTCCTTTTGAGTATTTAACTAATAAGTTATAACTTTGAAGTTTGTCTCATGAGTCATTCCTCTTCTTAATGAACTCTTTCTTTTTTATCTTGCAGAGAAAGTTAGCCATCCGCATACTTTCACAGGACTGTAGTGCAAGTCCATGTGAAAGGAATTGGAGTACATGGGCCCTCTTCCATACAAAGAAGAGGAATAGACTATCTACATTGCAGTTGGAGCGGCTTGTCTATTGCCACTGCAACTTGCGTTTATTGGAGCGTGGTGGCCACTCAGCAGAGGTGCGGCAGGTGAACGTCGATGAGCTTGATATAGAGAGGGTCCATGATATACCTAGCATTCCGGCAGAGGACCTTGATCTATATGACATGCTCTATCAGGAGTTGACAGTGCCACAGCATGATACGAGGGCATCTCGGACTCGTTCTAGTCATAGAGCACATAGTGTACCAGGTCCATCTACTAGTAGGATGGAGGCATCTATTAGTCGAGCACCACATGATGATGATGATAGTGATGATGATGATAGTGACTCAGAGGATTTTGAGGATTGATGACTGCTCATGTGACATGTCATATGTATTATGATATTATGACTTATGATTTACTTGATATTGATTGATCATTGTATTATTGACATTGCAGTTTATTGTTTGACTACTTAGTGATATCATGTATGATGTGACATGGATGATGGTTATTGGAGTTTGGTATGATCATTGATGTATATGTATTATGGACATTGATGATTGGATTCTGATATATCATATCACATATGAGTTATGAGTCATGATAGTCACCAGTGTCATAATTTTGAGATGAGGTTGACTTTTTCACATGTTTTTGTCATAAATTATAATTCTTTGAAGTTTGTTTTAAATTTCAATGTTACTTGTAAGTTGTATATAATAGTATTTGTCTCGACTCTCATCATTTATGTCCATTGTCATATGAGTTGCTTGAATGTGCATTGTGAATTTGAATTTTAGAATGAGTCATTGAGTCATGATAATGATTAGTTGTAAATTTTGACATCATACATGTGCAATGTGCATTGTGCATCTTCCATCACTTCATTGAACAGGTGTCAGGGATTCGAGAATTTGGAATGAATCATAAATATTAAATATTCAATACATATTACATAAATTAAAATATAAATTTAATATTACATAAATTTGGAATGAAATATTAAATATTAAATATTCAATACATATTACATAAATTAACATAATACATACTATATAATACATATTATATATGGATATACTATAATATACATCTATGTTACTATATTTGCAAAAAATTTTGAGAAAAAAAAAAGAAATGGTTCGCAACGTTTTCGCAACGTCCAGGTCCAAACGTTGCGATGTTGCTAACGCGTTAGCAACACGTTGCCTTGGACGTTGCGAAAACGTTGCTAACAACCTTGAGCCCAAGTACCGAAGTTGAGCGCCAATGAGCCCAAGTGCCGAAGTTGGGCAGCAAGGAGCCTAAGTACCAAAGCTAGGTGCCAAGGAGCCCAAGTGTCGAAGTTGGGCACCAAGGAGCCCAAGTGCTCGAGTTAGGCGCAAAGGAGCACAATTGCTGGGAAGTTGCTAGAAAGGGGCGCCAAGATGCCCAAAATTCACTAGGAGACAAGCCTTGGCAAGGCGACGGCGGCAAAACTAACAAGATAGCCACTCGACTCTCTACAAACATCAGAACCCAAACATTTTATGGATCACTGAGCAGCTTCACTTGTGGATACTTTGATTTATTTAGCAGTCTTGAAACATGCTTATATTTGATTACCATCACATGTTTTCTACTTTCATTCCTGTTCGAGTACTCAGACAATGCTTACTTTCTACTCTCCACTAACAACCCCTTGACCATTCTCTACTGATCCATATTATTTATTTTGACCCTTTTTTAGGCCGGCTAGCAGCCACTTGTGATTTGCACCTTTTGTGGGCATGTTCCATTGTACATAATGACATAAAGGAAACTTGCTCTGAAGAAAATATATGTATCAATTATATGTCTTTTAGGGGCATGTTCCATTGTACATAATGAAATAAAGGCAACATGGTCTCAAAAAAATGTATGTATGTGTGCATGTGTGTGTGTGTGTATGAATACACTTGCTGGAAGCTAGTGTCTTGAACACATTGCTAAAAATATTATAAAATCATTTTTCTGCTTCAGGTTTATTTTTTCACTGCTGGGAACCTGCATGTCCAGTTATGCATACCAAGAGGAGACCATTTTGCAACTAGTGAAGGAAATTGGAAGCAACCATTGCCAGACAGTGCATAACCAAGTATTTCTGCATAACCATCTTCAACATGCAGAGAAAATTTCCTGCTGATTTTACTAGAACACCAATGTAATTGAAGGTGCCAGATGTATGAGCTGATTATTTTCATTTGATGCATTTAGAACATGCAGTACAAATTACTAATCATGGGGGCCAAATCTTTTCCCTATGACCCTGTAAGGTAGGGTTGATAGCCTGGGTGTGGAGCCAGAGCATAGAAATGACTTGCTTACAGTCAACAATTTTTGGAGTTATCAACTCCCATAAACTGTTTTGTTCTCATTTAGAAAGGATTGTAATTGCTATTTGAATGCATGCTCTAGTTTGAAAATCTGAGCAGCCATTCTATGGATGGTTGTGTGATTTTCTCTCTGAAGCAATGCGTTGAGTATCCATTGATAACAATCTTACTGCAGATAACTATAAAGATTACACGTGGCTTCTCTGGGTTTTCTTTTTTTTTGGTGTTGGGAGTGTGCGTGTGTTACTCAAGATACTCAGTTTGAAAATCTTGGCACTGACAATCTATAGCTTCTCTCCGGGAAAGATAAGGGGACATGCAATGCTTTTTTAAACAAAAAATTCTTGGCCCTCGGTCGGTAGGCTCCAACTTTGAAAGAAATCAAGACTGATGCTAAATGCATGGTTAGCTATGGAAGCCTTCTTGTTCTTGTACGTGCAATATGCACATCACCAATTATATGGAGTTTTTGAATCTACAGCACATTGGTAAATCATACTTCCATAATCCACTATGGCAGATACTTGATGGCAGGTTAATTGTTTGTGCTGGCATTGTGAAGGCCGGCACAGTCTTTAGTATTATTGCTTGTTCCTGAATGGACTAAGTTCAGAACGTAAAATATGGAAGTCTTTATTATGTGAAGTATTATTGTTGATGTTGGATCACTGATCTTTCAGTTTAATGATTACCTTCGTGATGCTTGATCCCGTATGAAATTTTTTCTAAAGATTTGACAGATGGATGTGGACTGAAATTAGTTGAATTGTCCTGGGAACATGGTCCTGGTATTTGCATAACTAAAGGTTTTTCATCACAAGCAGTAAATATAGTTTGGTTCATGTGGCAATCTTCATTAGGCTTTTGCAGATTTATGTTCTCTCTTGCGCTAGCGAAGATTAACTTGCCCTAAAGGTATTACTGTACACGAAAAATAACCATAATTGACAATAACATGCTGGAAATGAAGGGGTCACACTTGGTGACCTTGCTGTTCTGATCTGGCTGGATTAGTTATCGTCTTCTCAAAGATCTGTGCAGAAAAATGCATCCAGATATATTGGAATGATTACAAACTCTTTTAGAACTTTTGTGATGGTCTAAATAATTTTTCTGGTGATTAAGCTGACAACACTAGGTTTATTCTTCACGTGCTAACTCTAGATGAACTCTAGAATAGAATCCATGATCAAACCCCTGCAATATAGTCCAGGCGAATTCTACCTTCTGCACATGGAGGGTGTATGGGGCGTAATTTGGAACTTTGAGCTTTGGGTACATTTCCCTGTTCATTACAAACTGACAAGTTGGATGACTTGCTTGGCTTTTGAAATCTGATATTCTCCCATTAGAAGTTCATTGTTGCCAATGATGAATCATGTAAATCACTTTCAAACCAAAGATTTTGATTCTCATGTGCTCTCTTCAAAGAGCAATTTTGTTCATGCAGCTAAGAACTCTTGGAAGGTATGATTCCTTTCGTCACTTCTATCTTTGGTCTAGTTTTTTCTCTTCGTGATGATTTGATTGTCTTGCTTGTAAAAGGACAACCGTCTCTTTGATTATTTTCTTTAGAAGTGAGCATTTCAAACTTTCTTTTACGAAACACTAGAGAGATTCTCGTCTTGCAGAAAGTATGAATCCGTATGCTACGTGAGCGCACAGTCTATAATCATATTATTGTGGATACTCATGCTTGTTTCGATGGGACATGGTGAACACCTTTATGCTACCTAGAAAGGTTTCGGAAGTTATTTTGTTTCATGAAAATTTTTTTTCGTGACATTTCTTTGTGATATCTTTGCGACAAATCTGCCATAGTAGCATGACCACGCAAACATCAGCATTGTGCTCCATTGAAATTGTAAGAAAATCATATCATTGGTTTGAACATTCAACATATGGGGACTCGTGGAAATTAGAGAGGGTCAATTAAATTGGGCAATTGATACACTATATAAGTATTGGGGAATACCTTGTTTCATACCTAAACCAAAGAGGAGAGGAGACTCATGTGATGGTCAATCTTATGTCTTTACTTCAATGAATTCTAAAATGAAATGAAACTTGAATTATCCTTCTTCTAAACAAACGTATTACAAAGTAAATGCATCACATCTTTTTGGGGTAAAGTTTATTTCTCTAATTTAGGTGGTCTTTATGCAAGAAAAATGTTTTATAATCATAAAAAAGTTCTCATATGGTCATTCCCTCTCTACAATCAACATGGTCTTAGTTGTACATCCTTACTTATTTTATACCACCCTTCGATTTTATACCTTCTTACTTGAGGTATTAAAGGAATACTCTACCCACACGTGATAATCCTAAAAGGAGATGAGAAGGTGCATGTCTTGCTCTACCTATTCTCTATCTTCTCATCGAAACAACTAGAAGAGGACACCTATGTAGAAATATTTGGGTAGTTGAACTTTGGCAATTTGAATATGTATATTGACAAGAAAGATTCATTCATTGATAAGAAATGATCTCATGATACATTATGCCAATAGATTAAAATGATAGATGATAATTTCAATGTTCTAATAGTACTTTACGCATGCTTGTATGGAGCAAAACAAGTTCATTGGTGAGAAAAGGGGTTACAGGAAGTGGCAAATGAAATTTTAGATCAATTCATTTTTACCACTCTCTAGAAGCTTATTCCCATGGATAGAGAAGGCCTCCCATCTTTCTTTCTACACATACACACCACTAAACATAGTTAAAATATTACAAGCTTTCTTTTTCTCTTTGTGAATCCCTCTATGCTTGGGTTATTCGTGGCCTTGTCATAATGAAAACAAAAAAATATAAATTTGAATATCCACAAAGACTACTCCTCTCTCTCTCTCTCTCTCTTTCCTTATAGATTATTGAGCATTATGTTTAGGAGAACATTGTTCCCAAGAGAGCTCTTCCATGCACACAAACCAATGAAGAGCTTATAGCTTCCTTGTCCTTTTGAAAGAGGCACCGTATCTTGTTGTTCTCCCACACTTTAGATAGACTTCATTAGCATCAAGGCTAAGACAATCATGTTATGCACCCATACATATGTATGTGTGTGTATATATGTGTCGGAATAAAAATACATATACATATGTATGTACATACATGCATGTACACATGCACATACACATATATACATACACATACAACCACATATACACATACACACACACATATACAGACACATATAAACACACATCCATGTACACATACACATTCAAATTCATATGCATGTACAGGTACATGTACAAGTACAAGTACACATGCAAGTACACATACAAGTTGTTAAGCCCATAAAAGTAATATTGGTAAAAGTGAACACAATCAAAGTCAAAGGATCAAAGTGAAAGCGATCAAAGTCAACATGTTCAAGGTCAAGGTCAACATGGGCAAGTCAAAGTGTTCAAAGTTCGGGCATTAAGGTGTGCAAGTTGTGCACAATTTATTGTTCACAAAGATTATAATTGCAAAAAGTTGGATGCAGGTTGCAGGTTGCAGAGTGTCCTTCCGTAAATTCTCTAAGGTTCAAAGTTTTTTTAAAGTGTTTTAGAAGGTTCAGGTGAACCCTCTCTTAGGTGCACATTTGAAGAATTAAAAGGCAAAATGTGAAGGTATGTGAAGCGATAGCGCACACAGAAGTGAAAGTATGGCCCCCACATTCAAAATTTTGTATTGGCCTAAAGTCACTACATGACATAACAGGGATTGGTTGGCTGCCCACTCTTGGAGACAATCTTGGGACATACAAGTGAGGGCCAAGATGCTATGGGAGTTAGGAGCGTACGTGAACGGACACCCAAGGAAAGGAGTATTCTTGGTTGGACCAAGCTATTGGGAGATATTCTAGAGCAAGAAAGAGAGGAGACACACACATTCAAAAAGAGTACGTGTGACACAGAGAGCCATTGCAAGGTGCAAGAAGAGTGACTTAGATTCTATGCAGAGAAGGTGAAGCAAGGAATAGCAAGAAATCCAAAGTCCCATTGAAGGTCGGCGTCAACAGAAGGTGTCCATCCCTCCCGTTATTGGAAGTTTGGTGCAAGGTGTGCACAAGGGCAAGTTTGGAGAAGGTGGAGGTCTGGTGTAGAGGTCGGCGACAAATTCTAAGTACTTGGTAATCTTGTTTCATGAGCATTATTTAGTCTTTGGCATATTGCGCAGAGCATTTTGCTTATGTACAAGCTTGTATTCTTCTCTTCCTAATTGCTCAGAAGCTTTCAGTGTCATCAATTCTCTTGTTCTCACTCTCCATTCTCCTACGAACACTCAAGTCCCTTTCTGCACAAGAATCCCCCAACAAAATTTGGCACACCTGGTGGGACCTAAGAAGGCTTGAGCATAGGAGAAGCTATATTGCAGTGTGGGACAAGCATTATTCAAGTGCCGATAGTGCTACAATACTACTTCATTGTGTTAAGAGGTAAATCTTCTTATAAATTATCTCAGCCTAAGAGGATTATGAACAGCTCATGACCGCAACCCGGTCTCAAACATTGAGGATCACTTGCAAAGAAACAAGAAGGAAGGCTGTTAGAAGATCCCCCAGTCCACTGTCATCAACATCATCAGTAAAGAACATGGTAGGTCAGGTAGATTTGGAAACTCTACTTTCTAGATTAAATATAAAATTTCGATCTTTGAAAGGCTTAGCTCAGGAAGATCCGGACGAGCACATTAGGATATTCTTAGCATTATGCAAAACAAGAGGTTTGATGGGAAGAGAGGATGCCTTTTTGATCCTCTTTCCTACCACATTAGAGGGGCTTGCAGATAAGTGGTTCAGTCAGTTTGCGGAAAACCATTTCACCACGTGGGATTTAATGAAAGAGGCATTCAAAACTCAATTACAGCATGTGAACATTACATACATAATCATTGAAGAGTTAGAAAACTTGAGATTAGGTCGTGGTGAAATGTTTCCAGAGTTTATAACTAGGGCAAAGGCACTAATGGCTAAGTTTCCAGATCCTCCACATGATTTCTTTATCAAGAAATGGTTAGCTAAACCACTTCCGGTGACTACACAATGTAAAATCAAGGAATTAGTGTTGCTAACAGCCTCCATAGAAGAGTTCATCAATACAGCTACACGACTGGAACAAATAAGACAACAATATGGTGCAAGTTCTTTGCAACTACCCTATTCTGTAGAATTGAGGATCTAGTGATTCAATTAAGGAAAGAGTAGGAGAACTTAAAAAGAAGTAAACCTCAAAAGGAAGAAGAAAATGCAGTAACCTTGTTGAGGTGAGAAATTGAGGCCCTCAAGCTACGAAAGGAAGAGGAAGCAAAAGCAGAAGAGCTGACTCAACTTCGAGAGGAGTTGCAGGAACTCAAGGGAGGTGGCATCAAAGTGGACTATGGTGCACCATGTGCAGCAAGCATGGTCATGTGCTAAGTGAGTGTCCGCTTCTAAGTGTAACTTGCCAGCTATGCAGGAAAGCTGGCCATGAGGCCCAAGAATGTCAGTCAAGAGGTATGCCTATAATAACATATTGGACACAAAGAGGAGCCCAACCACCAGCTAATGTGATGGTGGCTACACCTAATCAATGTAACAATTACTATCCTAAACATAGGGATAACTTTGGAAATGGGCCAAGGAGGCTAATTATCTATTTAAGATATGGAGGATGTGGGCATTACCAATGTAGGTGTACTCTACCAAAAGATGCCCCCCCTTGCAGGAATTACCCAGAGGCTAGGGAACATCATACCCTTTGCTTTCCTAAGAACCAGGCATCTTCATCTGGGCCACACATTCAAATGATTGTTGTGAGAAAAGAAGAAGTTGTGGAATAGGTCAATGTGCCATCACCATCTACTAGAGTGGTGGAGTTAGAAGAAATTGAATCTGTTACAGTGTAGACAAGAAGCAAGGGGATTGGACATAGATCAAGAATCAAGGATTAATGGACTGAACAAAGACAAAGAGACATCTGATGACAAAGCCAACACATGTGTAGATACAAGGCAAAAAGAAAAACTCATAGGTACCAGTGATGCCATTGGACATGCATTCAGTAGGGCTCATGAGGCGGTTGATAAGTCAATTGGAGACCATGCTCTTAAGGAATCAGAAGCTTCAAGACTACTCAAGCCCAGGAAAAAGGAGGTCAGTATTTTTGATTTAATAAAGATGAATGGGAAATTCAGGTCAAAACTCTTGCAGATAATTGATGAGGCTTCCACAACAAGTTTAGTGGCAAAGGCTGCTATCATGCATAAAGATAAAATTATAGGGAAAGCACCCCTCACAGATTATAAGAGCCCTTGGCTAATAGTCTCTATCAAAGGTCATGAGTTTCAAGGAGTTATTGTGGATGGTGGATCTGGCATTAACTTGATGCATGAGCATACCATGGAAAAGATTGGACTAAAACCTTCAAGACCTGCCAACTTCACTGTCGCTGGAAGATCAAAGCATAGTAAGGCCTATGGGAAGGGTCCTTGGAGTCCCAGTCGACATACAAGTTACCATCTTTAACTTGGACTTTGTTGTTCTAAGGCTGCCACCAGTAGAAGGAAGTTTCCCCTTGTTAACTGGGAGACCTTGGTTAAGGCATGCCAAGGTACTACATGATCGGGGTAAGGACACAATGTGGGTTAAGAAAAAGGGGAAAGAGGTGCAACAGATATTTTTAGAAGAAGGACCAGACAATCAAAGACATACTAGCACAATGCAGACAATTGGTATTTCTATGGAAGATGTATTGTTGGATAACCCAGAGGAAAACCTGTATGAAGAAGCAAATTTATATGAAGAAGAAAACATGTTGGCTTGGCTCCATATAGAAGACCCATCTTCTTACTATGGAATTTTTCCAAATTCAAGTAAAGAGGAAGTCTATGAAGAAAAAGAGGACATCATTCAGGTTACTGATTCGAGTGAAAGAGTCTTAGTCAAAGGCCAGAGAAGAGAGAAGAAAAGAAAAGCCCTTAAGTGTAGCAGTGATGAAGCTATTTCAAATCCTATATCAATGGTCACTTTGTTATGGATATTGGTATGGCTATCATCTGTTATGTTAATTTTTATGGCAATAAGTGTTGAAAATCAAGTCTCAATTATGCAAAAAGGCTCAACCACGATTTTTGCAAGTGGAACAATAAAAAAGAGGACCCAAAGTCATGGAATAAAGTTAGAAGCTCCACCAAATTCAATCAAATTCAAATCTCATAAAATCAGCCACCAAAAAGTGCACCTACATTGATTCGTGGGTGGTTAACTAGATTGTAGGAAAAGTAAAACTCTATATAAGCATCATCCCGCCTTTTTTTCTTGAGTTGTATGCATTCGACGAGCTTCCCACTTAGTTTAGTGAAGTCATAAACTCCAACAAGCAGCCCCCTTGCTTTCTTGCCTCATTTTCTCATGATTTTGCTCTTCTCTATCTATAGGTGTAGTTAGGCTTTTCCAAATCTGATTGTACCAGATTGCAAAGCATTGTTTGCTCCTTAATTGTACTCATTTTCATTGATTTCAAGGTTCATTTGGTCTCTCATATTGTGCCCTCAACTTTTCCAAAGTTTCAAGTTATTTGGCTGAGTGAGTTGTGAGAAATTGCCAACTTTGTGAAGGTATATCTCTGCACATAGGCAGAGAGTGTTGCAAACAAGTAGCCTGTTTTGCAGAGGCTTGTTCTCTCAACTAGAATATCCATTTGGGATGATCTAAAGTTTGTTGGGTAGCTCGTATAGTCTACTACAAGTTTGCAAAATTTCATTTTAAGTCTCTGTATTGGTGCAGAGAAAAGTTCAGATTAGTGAGCATATATCATTACTTGTGGACCTAGTGGAGGGAAGCCATCTTCCATTTTTGCATTGGGGTGTTAGAATCATCCCCCATCAGTGGTATCAGAGCCATTTTTGAGGCTTGGAGACATCATTGGCATCATATTGAAGACTTGAAGGGGTCAAGACAACTTGTGGAAGCACAAGGACTCATCAAAGCAAGAATACATCAAAAGGGGGCTACCTCGATTGAGATCTCAACTAGCGGAAGGATAGTAAGGGAGAAGCTATCAAAAGGTAATATCCATACCTTCTAAAGCATACAAACACTTGAGGAGAATCTAGAGGAGAATCTAGAGGAGAATCTTAGAGCTCAGTATGACTGATTATAATGCACAAATAGAGAAGTTAGAGAAAGGCAATTATCAACCATGGAAATTTAGAGTAAGCAACTACCTTATGAGCAAAGGATTGTGGGGATTAGTGAGCGGCACAGAGCCAATGCCTCATGTACATGATCCACCACTTCAAGGGAAGGTCAAGGAGCTTAATGAATGGATAGAAAGGGATATGAGAGTCATATTCATTCTATCCCAACACATAAGCAATAGCATGATAGGGCATATAAAAGAGTTGAACACATCTAAGAAGGATTGGGAGACCTTGGAGAGATTGTACTGTTCATCAACCAAGGCAAGGAAGATTAAGCTCAAGAATGAGCTGAATAATATTAGCAAATCACCAAGTACTAACATAAATGAGTACATTTTGAAGGTTAAGGAGCTTGCAGATGCTTCAGGCTCAATTGGGAGCCCAATCAAAGACAATGATCTTGTTGCGCACACTCTCAATGGCTTGAGAGAGGATGGAAGGTGGAAAGCATTCACCACATCAGTTTATGTGAGGGATTCCCTACTAGAATTTGATAAATTAGTCACATTGATGGTGGCTGAGGAGATGAACCAAGGAGGTTCACAATCAAAGGGAAGCCAAGCCCAAGTTTTCTATGCAGGTAGAGGCAAAGGCAGAAGAGGTGGACAAAACTCCCAAGGCAAAGGGAGAAGAAGGTAAAGCTCAAGATCAAGCAACCAAGAAAGCTCCAACCAAAGCTATGGATCAAGAGGAAGAGGAAGGAGTAGAGGAAGAGGAGGAAGATCACATGGAAGAGAAGCATCCAATGGAGAATGCTACAATTGTCGAAAACTGGGCCATTATGCAAGAGATTGTTGGTCCAAAGAAGGAGGCAATCAAGGATACAAAAGGATCCAAGGTAATTATGCTAGTACTTCAACAAGTTCAGAAAATGAGAACTTGCTTATGATGTATGGCTCAAGTGAAAGAGTCAATTCAGATTTTACATGGTACATTGATAGTGGTTGTAGCAACCATATGAGTTGCAATAAAGATTTTTTCTTTAATTTACATTCACCCATCACTCAAGGACACATAGAGACATGGGATGACACTGAGCACAAGATTACACATGTGGGAGATGTTGCATTGAATGGATGTGAAAGCTCCAAGGTGTCGAAGGATGTGTTGAAAGAGGTTATGAGGTGAGGTTCAATGAGCAAGGATGTTTTGTTGAAGACCCCATGCAGGACTACAAACTCATAGCAAAAGGAAAGAAGCAAGGAAGACTCTTCACCATTGAGGTAAAGCCATCAACCCCTCACACTATCTACTTGTCAATTGGAAATACATAGATTACAGAAATTGACTTATGTCATAAAACAATTGGGCACATAAAATTACAAAAGATGAAGGACATGCAAAGGAAGGGCTTGGTGAGTGGTCTACCTGATCTTACATCTCAGAATATGCAACATTTGTGCCATGCTTGTCAATTAGGAAAACAAAGCAGATTGCCATTCATGAAGGGAGCACATGTGAGCAATGAAGTTTTGAATCTCATACACACATATGTATGGGGACCTACAAGGGATCCATCCATTGGAGGTAATAGATATTTTATCACATTTATAGATGATCATTCAAGGTTTGTTTGGATGTATTGCATGAAGTCAAAGTCAGAGGTGTTTTACCACTTCAAGAGGTTCAAAAACCTAGTGGAGAAGGAAATAGAGAAGTATATAAAGACTCTGAGATCGGATGGAGGGAGAAAGTATTTTTCAAATGAATTTTCAGATTTTCTACATGACCGTGGCATCAACAGGAAATTCACTTGCAGGTATACACCGCAACAAAATGGGGTGGCAGAAAGGAAGAATAGATATATAACAGAAGTGGCTAGATCTTTGTTAAATGAAATAAATGTTCCTAACTCTTGTTGGGCTGATGCAACAAATACAGCCATATAAATTATGAATAGGTGTCCAACCTCAGGAGTACATGGAGTTACACCTTATGAAGCTTGGTGTGGTAAGAAACCCAACCTTTCACATCTCAAAGTATTTGGTTGTGTGTGTTATGTTCACATACCTGAGGAATTGAGACACAAGTTAGACCCAAAGGTAGATAGGTGTATATTTCTTGGATATTCTTCAGAGAGGGTTTTAGATGCTATAACCCTTGCACCAAAGAGCTTAAGGTATCTAGGGATGTAATATTTGATGAGTTGCTGCCTTGGTATGGTAGCAAAGATGTGTTACAGGTTGACGATGCATATGAAGCCGAGAAGAAGTTCAAAGAGCAACAAAAAAGCATGGAGATAAGTGGTTCAACCACTTCAAGCACACCATCAGAGAAGAATAATACATCAGTTTGGCATGGAAGGACAAGGAATGAAGCTCATTCAAGTGAAGGAAGTAGCAAAGGAAAGGAGAAGGCAAATGACAAAGACCATCGATGGGTAGACATGGAATCTACAAGTGATGAAGCATAGGGAATGGATTGAAGCCATAGAGGAAGAAGTCAAAGCACTTGAAGAAATGATACTTGTTCATTGGTGCCAAGAACAAAGGACATGAAAGCCATTGGCAACAAATGGGTGTACAAGGTAAAGAGGCATGCAGATGGAAGCATCTCTAGGTATAAAGCAAGGCTGGTTGCCAAAGGTTTTGCTCATTCCTATGGCATAAACTTTGAGGAAACATTCAGTCCAGTAGCTAAGATGTCCACCATCAAAAGTTTGATTGCAATTTCACAATTAGGGTTTTCCTTTGCCTCTTTGTAGGTTGAGGGTTCCTCTGAAATAGAGTCTTTTTCCAAGTAGATTGAATGCATTGTAACAAACGTGGAATCATATCCATACCTTTCTGGTTGTTTCTTCTCTCTTGTTGATCTTCTAGGTGCTTGTTTGGAGCATTCTCCAACCTCTTGCATCTTTGCTTTGCCTCTTGACTTCCATAGCTTGTAATCCTTTTCCCTTTCATCTTGGTCATCGTCTGTATCACTTCTTGGATCCTGGACGTGTGTATCATGCTTGCTTCCTAATTGATGAGAGTCAGAATCAAGATCATATGGTAGTATTACCTTTTGTTTGTCTTCATCATACCAAGACCTGTGTTCTTCAAACACAACATCTCTACTTGTAGTGAATTGCTTGGTTGAAGGATTGAAGAACTTGTAACCCATGTGAGTTGAATCATATCCAATAAACACTGCCTTTGTTGCCCTTTCATCTAGCTCACCTCTTATTTGTGATGGTACATGAGCATAAGCTAAACAACCAAAAACCTTGCAATGTCCAAGACTAGGTTTTCTTCCATGCCATGCTTCATAAGGAGTCATATCTTGAAGTGATTTAGATGGTAGTCGATTGACAAGGTACACAGTAGTTGAAATAGCTTCTACCCATAGATAATGTGGCAACTTCTTCTCTTCAAGCATTGTTCGGGCTGATCCAACCAATGTCTTGTTTCTTGTCTCTGCAATTCCATTTAGTTGAGGAGAGTACTTAGTAGTCACTTCCCTTTTGATACCTTTGTCCTGCAAGAACTCATCAAACTCTTTGGAGAAGTATTCTCCCCTTCCATCAGATCTGAGCTTCTTAAGTGATCTACCTATATGATTCTCCACATGTGCAAGATACTTCTTGAAGCAATCAAACACTTCATTCTTACTTTGATAAAGTATAGAACAGTCCATCTACTATGGTCATCAATAAATGAGACATAATACCTTGATCCTGCCAATGAAGGTTCTTGACTTGGTCCCCATACATCTGTATGTACTAAGTCCAATAAGTTGTTGTGGATGTAGCCTTTGTGGTTGAATGGTTGTCTTTGTGCCTTCCCAATCTGACATGCATCACACCTGTTGATCATGTGTTGCTTTGATATGTTCGGCAGTCCTAGAACACTTTGATCCCTACATATATCCTTCAAGGTTCTTTCATTCACATGAGCAAGTCTCTTATGCCACACTTCAAGCTCACTTAGGGATTGAGACCCAAAGTTGAATAGAGCTATGTTCCAGGTTTCTCCTACTTCAAAAGTAAAGAGCCTACCATGCTTCTCACCTCGGGCTATTTTCTTGAAGCCTTGACATGGATCTTCCACAAAAGCTCCATGTTGGGTGAGCCTAACTTGCAAGCCTTTTTCAACTATTTGGCCTACACTTATTAGGTTTTTAGTGATAGTGGGTACATAGAGAACCTTACTTAGAATGTTTGTCCTACCATTGGAAGCTTTGACATTACCAATCTTCTCCACATTGTGCTTCGTGTCATCCCCTGTTTGCACTTCATGTCTATGCTTTGGACTTTCCAAATCAGATAGAAGAGCAATGTTGCCTACAACATGATTCGAGGATCTTGAATCTATGTAGAACAAATGATCATCTTCTTTACCTTCTTTGTGGCTTAGATTCATAAGAAGCAATGAGTCTTCATGTGGTTGATCTTCTGAATAATTGTTGTAGTACCTTCTATTATAGCTTCTATTGTTGTTGTTGAAGTTGTGTCCACCTTTGCCTCTATTTCTGCCATATCCACCTCTTCCACTTCCTTTTTGGGTCTTCCCATTGAACCAGTAATTCTGAGTGGTGTGGTTGGTCTTATCACATATGGCACAAGGTTGAACATTCTGACCTTTGGCTTTGTCTTGCTTTGGTCTTTTCTTCTTCCCTTTCCACTTGCTCTTGCTTGCAAAGTTGGCTTGAGAAGTCTCTTCTTCATCTTCTTCCTTCTTCTTGCCTTTCTCCTTCTTATCCTTCTTATCTGCATATAGAGAACTAGTTGAATTACCATGATAAGAGTTACCTTCCTTTATGCTATTGTTGGCTTCTTGATTGAAGAGTTGTCCAAGAAAGATGTTGAAGTCTGGAGTCTGCACATCCATGATGAGATCATAAGCCGTCGTGAAGGATTGCCATTGCTTATCACTTCGAATGCCGTTGAGAATTTGCTTCATGATGACCTCTTCTTCAATCAGCTCTCCAATGGATGCTAACTGATCTGCAACGTCTTTGACCTTGGTAAAAAACTCTGTGATGGTTTGTTTGGGCGTCTTCTTCATTTGGTTGAACTCGTTCCAAAGATGATTCTTTCTTGCTTTGGTACTAGCAGAAAAGAAAGTCTCGAGGGCATCCCAAGTCTCTTGAGATGTCTTGCATCCTCTAATATGTGGTAATAGAAAGTCAGAGATAGAGTTTATATGTACGACCTTGCTTGAGCATCCCTTGCGCACCAAAGTGTGAGCTTATCTGTCTCCTCTTGTGTAGGTCCTCCTTTGGATCTTGGAATAGGCATAACTTCATCACCTGCTACAATTCCAATGAGATTTCTACCTTGCAAATAGGCCTCCATTCTGATTTGCCAAGCCACGTAGTTGTGTCGATCAAGCTTCTCGATCATTGAGGGAAAGCCGTCACCCATCTTGATCTAGCTCTGATACCATTGAAAGAAACTTGGAGAAGCTTGTCGAAGGTAGAAAAGTGCGTTTCGAAGCGATGAAGTTTGGTCAAGCCAACGGGCACAAGACCAGCCCTTGAGCTTATGGAGACTCAAATAGACCTTATAGGCATGCTATAATTGCAAAGAAACACACTATGTACTTTGGAGCATCAAGGAGAATGAGTCGATACAAAACAGATAGGTTCGCAAGTCGACTAGCTCAAAAACTTACTATCTATGGAAGAGACAATGAACTTCAAAAGCCCATAGCGACCAACGTGATTACAATTAGAAAAAATCCTTTTATGGGAGTGATACACATAGGGTTGAGTGTATGGAATGCACAAAAGTATAAGGAATACGCAAAATATGCTATAGGAATGAATGTGACATTCACCGGTGGTACTTCCTATTTTTCAGGAATACGTAGAGATTGACCCCGAGGTAGAAAAACTGAGATTTCACCAAATCTGCTGAACCAAATGCTTTGAAAATGTACATGCATAAACTAGACACTTATACCTTTCCAACGACTCATCTTGCACTCAATTTGGAGCTCTCGAGAGAGAGCAGCAGCCTCTGCAAGATTACTGTTGGCGAAGAAGATGATGCAGAAAATTGAAGGAGCAAGACAATGATGGTCACAAGTGTATGTATATTGCTTCCATGTAATGTACAAGTGATTTCAAGTCTTTATATAGACTCTAGGAGTGTTCCACGACTTTTACAAGTTGAAGTTGAATTCAAATGAAGGTGGGAATGGTTGTTGGAGGGAATCAATTCACTTTCCTACAATCTAGGAAAAGTGAAGATCTAGTTTGATCTACTTTTAGGTGATTGATTGCTTGATTGAATGCAACTTCAAACACCAAAAATTCGTGGGATTTGGGCTCTATATTTGTATCTTTACATGTGTAAAGCTCAAGGCTTTTACAACGGTAAGTGAGCCATCAAAAATCTCTAAAAAAAAAAAACAATAAATGAGCATAAGAAAAAGAACTCTCCAACTGATATTCTTTCGATGCGATAGCCTTCGATGTAGATCAAATCCACCTCAAGCATAGTGTAAGCTTGATGTTCCAACAGCTCCCCCTCAAGCTAAAGTATGCTTGAGTCTTCATTCTCTGATAGGTTGAATACGTGCCATAGCTTTGAATCTACAAAGCTTTATTCCATCAAGTGCCTTCGCCATCATATCTGCTACTTGCTTTTTAGTTGGAACAAAAGAAATGTCAATTTCCTTTGCCATGAGCTTCTCCCTGATGAAGTGGTAATGGACTTCTATGTGCTTGGTTCTCGCATGAAAAATAGGATTTGCCGCTAGATGCATGGAACTTACATTATCTCCAAATATGTGAGGTTTGGAACTCACAAGTCCCAAATCTGTATACAATGCTTTTAACCATATTGCTTCTTGAGTTGCTATGGTCAAGCCTCTGTACTCTGCTTCAGTTGAAGATAAAGCAACTATTGGTTGCTTCTTGGAACTCCATGACACTAGCTTCAAACCTGCAAATGCTAAGTAACCAGATGTACTTTTTCTATCATCCTTAGCTCCTGCCCAATCTGCATCTGAGTAGATTTTGATATCCAAATCTGAAGAGTAAGGATAGAATATACCTTCGTTGATTGTACCTTTGAGATACTTAAGTACTCTCTTAGCCGCATCCATGTGTGGTCTTCTCGGTGAGTGCATGAACTGACTAAGCACTCCTACACTATATGAGATGTATGCCCTTGTATGAGTAGCATATATCAAGCTACATACCAAGCTTTGATACTCTTTAATGTCTTCAATTTTCTCACCTTCATAAACACTTAGTTTATGATTCATCTCCAAAGTTGTACCTGCAGATTTAGTGTTCTCCATTTTGAACTTGAGAGGAAGATCTTGAATGTATCTTCTTTGAGTCAAATACATTCCTTCATCTGTATATATCACCTGCATACCTAGGAGATATGTGAGCTCACCTAGGTCACTGATTTTGAACTCCTCTTGCATGTGTATCTTGATCCTTTGAATGCCATTTAGATCATCACCTGTCACAATAATATCATCTACATATACACATAGATAGATAACCTCCCTTTTGATGAATAGAGAAGGATCTGAGTTGCTAGCTTTGAACCCTTGATCTTGAAGATATGTAACCAAACTGTAATTCCAAGATCTTGGAGCTTGTTTCAATCCATACAATGCTTTCTTAAGTCTGTAAACATAAGATGGATGATTAGGGTTTTCAAAACCTGGTGGTTGTGACATGTATACCTCTTCACTTATCCAACCATTTAAGAATGCATTTTTCACATCAAGTTGGAGGAGTCTCCAATTCCTTGCAGCAGCTACACTTATCAATGTCCTTATTGTAGTCATCTTTGCAACTGGTGAGAATGTTTCCTCATAGTCTATACCATGAGTTTGTGAGCATCCTTTGGCAACTAATCTTGCCTTGTACCTGCAAACTGATCCTCTTGAATTTCTTTTAACTTTATATACCCATCTGCAACCAATTACCTTTTGATTCGGCGACATTGGAACCAAATCCCAAGTGTCCATCTCCTTCAATGCATCTATCTCTTCGTTCATGGCCTTTTCCCAATTAGGGTTTTCCTTTGCCTCTTCGTAGGTTGAGGGTTCCTCTGAAATAGAGTCTTTTTCCAAGTAGATTGAATGCTTTGTAACAAACGTGGAATCATATCCATACCTTTCTCGTTGTTTCTTCTCTCTTGCTGATCTTCTAGGTGCTTGTTTGGAGCATTCTCCAACCTCTTGCATCTTTGCTTTGCCTCTTGACTTCCATAGCTTGTAATCCTTTTCTCTGTCATCTTGGTCATCGTTTGTATCACTTCTTGGATCTTGGACCTGTGTATCATGCTTGCTTCCTAATTGATGAGAGTCAAAATCAAGATCATATGGTAGTATTACCTTTTGTTTATCTTCATCATACCAAGACCTGTGTTCTTCAAACACAACATCTCTACTTGTAGTGAATTGCTTGGTTGAAGGATTGAAGCACTTGTAACCCATGTGAGTTGAATCATATCCAATAAACGCTGCCTTTGTTGCCCTTTCATCTAGCTTACCTCTTATTTGTGATGGTACATGAACATAAGCTAAACAACCAAAAACCTTGCAATGTCCAAGACTAGGTTTTCTTCCATGCCATGCTTCATAAGGAGTCATACCTTGAAGTGATTTGGATGGTAGTCGATTGACAAGGTACACAACAGTTGAAATAGCTTCTGCCCATAGATAATGTGGCAACTTCTTCTCTTCAAGCATTGTTCGGGATGATCCAACCAATGTCTTGTTTCTTCTCTCTGCAATTCCATTTAGTTGAGGAGAGTACCTAGTAGTCACTTCCCTTTTGATACCTTTGTCCTGCAAGAACTCATCAAACTCTTTGGAGAAGTATTCTCCCCCTCCATCAGATCTTAGCTTCTTTAGTGATCTACCTGTATGATTCTCCACATGTGCAAGATACTTCTTGAAGCAATCAAACTCTTCATTCTTAATTTTGATAAAGTATAGAACAGTCCATCTACTATGGTCATCAATAAATGAGACATAATACCTTGATCCTACCAATGAAGGTTCTTGACTTGGTCCCCATACATCTGTATGTACTAAGTCCAATAAGTTGTTGTGGATGTAGCCTTTGTGGTTGAATGGTTGTCTTTGTGCCTTCCCAATCTGACATGCATCACACCTGTTGATCATGTGTTGCTTTGATATGTTCGACAGTCCTAGAACACTTTGATCCCTGCATATATCGTTCAAGGTTCTTTCATTCACATGAGCAAGTCTCTTATGCGACACTTCAAGCTCACTTAGGGTTTGAGACCCAAAGTTGAATAGAGCTATGTTCCTGGTTTCTCCTACTTCAAAAGTAAAGAGCCTACCATGCTTCTCACCTCGGGCTATCTTCTTGAAGCCTTGACATGGATCTTCCACAAAAGCTCCATGTTGGGTGAACCTAACTTGCAAGCCTTTTTCAACTATTTGGCCTACACTTATTAGGTTTTTAGTGATAGTGGGTACATAGAGAACCTTACTTAGAATGTTTGTCCTGCCATTGGAAGCTTTGACATTACCAATCTTCTCCACATTGTGCTTCGTGTCATCCCTTGTTTGCACTTCATGTATATGCTTTGGACTTTTCAAATCAGATAGAAGAGCAATGTTGCCTGCAACATGATTCAAGCATCCTGAATCTATGTAGAACAAATGATCATCTTCTTCACCTTCTTTGTGGCTTAGATTCATAAGAAGCAATGAGTCTTCATGTGGTTGATCTTTTGAATAATTGTTGTAGTACCTTCTATTATAGCTTCTATTGTTGTTGTTGAAGTTGTGTCCACCTCTGCCTCTATTGCTGCCATATCCACCTCTTCCACTTCCTTTCTGGGTCTTCCCATTGAACCAGCAATTCTGAGTGGTGTGGTTGGTCTTATCGCATATGGCACAAGGTTGAACATTCTGACCTTTGGATTTGTCTTGCTTTGGTCCTTTCTTCTTCCCTTTCCACTTGCTCTTGCTTGCAAAGTTGGCTTGAGAAGTCTCTTCTTCATCTTCTTCCTTCTTCTTGCCTTTCTCCTTCTTATCCTTCTTATCTGCATATAGAGCACTAGTTGAATTACCATGATAAGAGTTACCTTCCTTTATGCTATTGTTGGCTTCTTGATTGAAGAGTTGTCCAAGAAAGATGTTGAAGTCTGGAGTCTGCACATCCATGATGAGATCATAAGCCGTCGTGAAGGATTGCCATTTCTTATCACTTCGAATGCCGTTAAGAATTTGCCTCATGATGACCTCTTCTGGAGTACATGGAGTTACACCTTATGAAGCTTGGTTTGGTAAGAAACCCAACCTTTCACATCTCAAAGTATTTGGTTGTGTGTGTTATCACATACCTCAAGAATTGGGACACAAGTTAGACCCAAAGGTAGATAGGTGTATATTTCTTGGATATTCTTAAGAGAAAAAGGGTTTTAGATGCTATAACCCTTGCACCAAAGAGCTTAAGGTATCTAGGGATGTAATATTTGATGAGTTGCTGCCTTGGTATGGTAGCAAAGATGTGTTATAGGTTGACGATGCATATGAAGCTGAGAAGAAGTTCAAAGAGAAACAACAAAGCATGGAGATAAGTGGTTCAACCACTTCAAGCACACCATCAGAGGAGAATAATACATCAGTTTGGCATGGAAGGACAAGGAATGAAGCTCATTCAAGTGAAGGAAGTAGCAAAGGAAAGGAGAAGGCAAATGACGAAGACCATGGATGGGTAGACATGGAATCTACAAGTGATGAAGATATGAAAAAATTAGAAAATCCAGGATTTAAAGCATCTAAACCAAGGAGGAGGATATTCCTACCACCTAATGGTGAGGTAAGGTCATCCAATAGGGTGAAATACCCTGTGCAAAGGTTAAATTATGATTCATTCATTGCAAGACACGGCCTACATGAGTCAAGTTATATCTTGCGAAGAACCTAATTTTTTTGAAGAAGCAAATAAGCATAGGGAATGGATTGAAGCCATAGAGGAAGAAGTCAAAGCACTTGAAGAAATGATACTTGTTCATTGGTGCCAAGAACAAAGGACATGAAAGCCATTGGCAACAAATGGGTGTACAAGGTAAAGAGGCATGCAGATGGAAGCATCTCTAGGTATAAATCAAGGCTGGTTGCCAAAGGTTTTGCTCATTCCTATGGCATAAACTTTGAGGAAACATTCAGTCTAGTAGCTAAGATGTCCACCATCAAAAGTTTGATTGCAATTTTGGCCTCAAAAGGTTGGAAGATGTACCAGTTGGATGTGAAGAATGCTTTCCTAAATGGAGAGCTTGAAGAGGTAGTCTTCATGGACCAACCCCAAGGCTTTGAAGATGAGAGGTTTCCACATCATGTACGCAGGCTAAAGAAGGCTCTTTATGGACTCAAGCAAGCCCCAAGGGCTTGGAACCAAAGACTTGTGGACTACTTGGTATAATGTGGATACAATCAAAGTCATGTAGACCCATCACTCTTTGTGAAAAAGGAAGGTAGCAAAATTGTTTTCATTTGTATATATGTTGATGATTTGATCATTATAGGGGGATGATGAAGCCAACATCAAGGACATAAAGAGGAAGCTTAGATGTGAGTTTAAAATCTCAGATTTAGGGATTTTAAGGTACTTCCTTGGGATTGAAGTACTATATAAAGAGGAAGGTATATACTTGATGCAAAGGAAATACATTCTTGATCTTTTGAAGAAGTTTGGCTTGTGTGATTGCAAGCCCATTTCAAATCCATTAGAAGTAAATGTTAAACTAAGTGCTCATGAAGGGGAAGAAGTGAAGGATGTGACCATGTATAGTTCAATAGTTGGTTCTCTCTTATATGCTACTATGAAAAGACCTAATATTGCACATGTAGTTGGAGTGTTATCTCAATTTTTGCAAGCACCAAGAGTACCTCATCTTGTTGCAGCCAAAAGGGTACTTAGGTACCTTAAAGGATCAGTGAATGAAGGTCTATATTATCCATTTGATGATGGATTAAATGTACAAGCTTATTGTGATGCTGATTGGGCAGGTTCCAGAGATGACAGGAGGAGCACTAGTGGATATGGTATCATGCTAGGGAAGAAGACCATCTCATGGATGTCAAAGAAACAACCAACCATGGCTCTTTCATCTATCAAAGCTGATTATAGAGGCTTAGCACAAGTATCATGTGCGCTTATGTGGCTCAAAAATTTTTTTGTTGATCTTGATTTGCAGGTTAAGCAAGTATCTATTTTTTGTGACAACATAAGTAGCATATGCTTGGCTCAAAATCCGGTGTTCCATGCAAGGTCGAAGCATATAGAAGTGCATTACCACTTTATTCGAGAGAAGATCATGTCAAAGGATATCAAGTTCGAGCATGTCAATACAAAGGACCAATGTCTAGATATGTTTACCAAAGCATTGGATGGAGTAAAGCTACAAAAGTTCAAGGCATGCATTGGAATGAAGGACCTAGGCATTGAGACTTGAGGGGAAGTGTTGAAAATAAAGTCTCAATCATGTAAAAAGGCTCAACCACAAGTTTTGCAAGTGGACCAATAAAAGAAGAGGACCCAAAGGCGTGGAATAAAATTAGAAGCTCCACCAAACTCAATCAAATTCAAATCTCATCAAATCGGCCACTAAAAAGTGCACCGACACTCATTGGTGGGTGGTTAGCTAGATTGTAGGAAAAGTAAAACTCTTTATAAGCATCATCTTGCCTTTGTTTCTTGAGTTGTATGCATTCCACGAGTTTTCCACTTAGTTTAGTGAAGTTATAAACTCCAACAAGCAGCCCCCTTCCTTGCTTACCTCATTTTCTCATGATTTTGCTCCTCTCTATCTACAGGTGTAGTTAGGCTTTTCCAAATCTGATTGTACTAGATTGCAGAGCATTGTTTTCTCACTCATTGTGTTTATTTTCAGTGATTCCAAGCTTCATTTGGTTTCTCATATTGTGCCCTAAACTTTGCCAAAATTTCAAGTTAGTTGGCTGAGTGAGTTGTGAGAAATTGCCAACTTTGTGAAGGTATATCTCTGCAGATAGGCAGAGAGTGTTGCAAACAGGTAGCCTATTTTGCATAGGGTGGTTCTCCTAGTTGGAATATCCATTTGAGATGATTTAAAGCTTGTTGAGTATCTCTTATAGTATAATACAATTCTGCAAAATTTCATTTTAAGTCTTTGTACTGGTGTAGAGAAAAGTTCAGAACAGTGAGCATATATCACTACTTGTGGACCTAGTGGGGGGCAGCCATCTTCCATTTTTGCATTGGGGTGTTAGAACCATCCCACATAAATAAGTACAAGGCTTTAGAAGGAGGTGGAAGGAGTACCTGCAAATCTTTGGAAACAGAGGATTCTATTGGGCGAAGAAGCTAGAATGGAAAAAATGAAATTTCGTAGATTTAGTCACACAGTTGCTGGAACAAAGATACAAAAGATGAAGTATGACGGATTATACCAATGAAGGATTTAGGGTGGCCCTATCAGATGGTGAGTATGCCCAAAAAGAAGGCAAAACAAATGAAGTGCAGTACAATTGGAGATTATGGAGGGGTCTCTCTTGGTCATGGCTCAAGGCGTATCATCGACACAACTCAAGCTTTTTGAATCACCTGGAACTTGCAAAACGTGTCCAGATTGTACATAGCCTTCTCATTCTATTTTTTTGCTTAAGTTTTGGTAAGTTTTTATCCATTTTCATACTTTTTCTTTGAGTTTTTATGCATATTAAAAGCCATTTCATAGCCCTTTGCATGAATAATTTTTTTTTAACTTTTTTGGGAATTTTTAACGCATTTTTAGAAATTTTAAAGGATTTTTTCCAGCAATTTCCATCTTTTCAACGTCAATTTCTTGATAAAATGGAGGATTAAAGGAAGCTCTGTATGGATTTGAGTAGGAAAAGTGGCCTAAAAATGTAGGGAAAATTTTTTGAGACTTTTTTCTGATTTATTTGCATTTTTAATTTTTTTATTTTAATTGTATTTTTATATAATTTTGAAAAAAAAGAAAAAGCCACCGTGGATAATTAAAAAAAAAAACCGCATCACATTCCGGCCCCCCTTCCCCCCCCCACCATTCCCCCCCCACCCTTCCCTCCCCCACCCTTCCCCCCCCCCCCCCCCCCCCCCCCCGCCCCCCCCCAACTCCCCGCCCCGCCCCCACCCCACCCTCCCCCCACCCTTCCCTCCCCCCACCCTTCCCTCCCCCACCCTTCCCCCCCCCACCCCCCCTCCCCCACCCCCACCCTTCCCTCCCCCTCCCCCCCCTTCCCCCCCCCCCCCTCTATCTATATATCTATCTATGTATCTATCTATCCTTCCCTCCCCCACCCTTCCCCCCGCCCCCTCCCCGCCCCCCCACCCCCCCTCCCCACTCCATGCCCCGCCCCCCGCAACACACCCCTCCTCCCCCCCCCCCCCAACTCCCCGCCCCGCCCCCCGCAACACAACCCTCCCCCCCCTGCCCCCCCCCCCCCCTGCCCCCCCCCCCCCCCCTCCCCCCCCCCCCCCCTTCCCCCCCTTCCCCCTCTCCTCCCCCTTCCCCCCCTCCCCCCCCCCTTTCCCCTACCACCCCACTCCCTGCCCCGCCCCACCTCCCGCAACACACCTCGCCCCTCCCCCCACCTCCCCCCCCCCTCCCCCCCCTCCCCCCCCCTCTCCCCCCCTACCCCCCCCTCCCCCCCCCTCCCCCCCCCTCCCCCCCCCTCCCCCCCCCTCCCCCCCCCTCCCCCCCCCCCCCCTCCCCCCCTCCCCCCCTCCCCTCCCCCACCCCACTCCCCGCCCCGCCCACTGCAACACACCCCGTGACGCCCCCTGTGATGCCCCTCGCAATGTGCCTTGCGATGCGCCTCACAACATGCCCCCCGACATGTGCCACAACACCCCCCCCCCCCCCCCCCCCCCCCCCCCCCCCCCCCCCCCCCCCGCCCACAACACCCCTCCCCCCCCCTCCCCCCCCCTCCCCCCCCCTCCCCCCCCCTCCCCCCCCCTCCCCCCCCCCCCCTCCCCCCCTCCCCCCCTCCCCTCCCCCACCCCACTCCCCGCCCCGCCCACTGCAACACACCCCGTGACGCCCCCTGTGATGCCCCTCGCAATGTGCCTTGCGATGCGCCTCACAACATGCCCCCCGACATGTGCCACAACACCCCCCCCCCCCCCCCCCCCCCCCCCCCCCCCCCCCCCCCCCCCCCCCCCGCCCCCAACACCCCGCTACAAACACCGTGACATGCCCCACAAAAAAAAAAGAGTCCAATACTTTTGGATCTAGATCGCGCCTCAGATGGCCATTTTTTTCAAACTTGGGGTCATTTTCATGTCTTTTGGCACCTCTGACTCATTTTTTGACTTAGTTTTTCCAAAATCCCACCTTTTCTCTCACTTTTGGGCAAAACCCACATGTTTTGAGCACATTGATCACATGCTTTTCATTTTGCATGTGGTTCCCATGGTTTATTCGTATTTTACCCGATGTTTCATATTTTCCCATATGCACCCTCTCTAGCTTTACTATTTTCTCATTTTAACCCTCTCCAAAGCTCACAACCCTACTCTCTACCTTTTGCGTTCTCACAAGACCCATCCTTACCCCTCCATACCCTATCCCTCTCAGCCCCTCTGCCCCCCTTCCAAAATCCTCTTAACCTCCATTCTCCATCATTTGATCTTCCATGTGAATTTTCCACATTTTGGTTCTTCACTAGTGTTTGTCCTTTACTTCTCCTGGTGGACTTGGTAGTTTCCCAAGTGTCCTCTTGAAGATTTTGCAGCACAAGAATCATGGTGCCATCTCTGCTCAAAGTTTTGGCCATTAGCTCTCCAAGACGGAGAGCCGATTAGGTGGTGGGAAACTATTGAGCCGATAAAAGTAATACTCGTCAAATTCAACATAGTCAAAGTCAAAGGATCAAAATCAAAGCGATCAAAGTCAACATGTTCAAGGTCAAGGTCAACATGGCCAAAGTCGAAGCATTCAAAGTTTGGGCATTAAGGTGCACAGGTTGTGCACAATTAATTGTTCACAAAGATTATAATTGCAGAAATTTGGATGTAGGATGTAGGTTACAGAGTGTCCTTCTGTAATTTCTCTGAGGTTCAAAGTGTTTTTAAAGTGTTTTGGAAGGTTCAGGTGAACCCTCTCTTAGGTGCACATTTGAAGAATTAAAAGGCAAAATGTGAAGGTATGTGAAGCGACAGCGTACGCAGAAGTGAAAGTTTGGCCCCCCATTCAAAATTTTGTATTGGCCTAAAGTCACTACAGGACATAACAAAGATTGGTTGGCTGCCCACTCTTGGAGACAATCTTGGGACATACAAGTGAGGGCCAAGATGCTATGGGAGTTAGGAGCGTACGTGAACCGACACCCAAGGAAAGGAGTATTCTTGGTTGGACCAAGTTATTGGGAGATATTCTAGGGCAAGAGAGAAAGGAGAAACACACATTCAGAAAGACTACATGCAACACACAGAGTCATTGCAAGGTGCAAGAAGAGTGACTTAGATTGTATGCAGAGAAGGGGAAGCAAGGAATAGCAAGAGTTCCAAAGTCCCATTGAAGGTGTGCGTGAACAGAAGGTGTCCATCCCTCCCCTTATTGGAAGCTTGGTGCAAGGTGTGCACAAGGGCAAGCTTGGAGAAGGTGGAGGTTTGGTGCAGATGTCGGCGATAGATTCTAAGTACTTTGTAATCTTGTTTCATGAGCATTATTTATTCTGTGGCATATTGTGCAGAGCATTTGGCTTATGTACAAGCTTGTATTCTTCTCTTCCTAATTGATCAGAAGCTTTCGGTGTCATTAATTCTCTTGTTCTCACTCTCCATTCTCCTACAAACACTGAAGTCCCTTTCTGCAAAAGAATCCCCCAACACAAGTACATGTACAAGTACACCTGCACATACGCGTGCACATGCACCTACGCATATGTGTGCGTGTGCACGTCCATGTATGTGTGCATGTGCATGTGCTCGTATGCATGCACGTGCATGTGCACATCTCGTACGCGTGCACATGCATGTGCTCGTACACGTGCATGTGCACGTGCTCGTATGCCTGCACCTACACGTGCACATATGTGTGTGCATGCATGTGCACGTATGCGTACACGTATGCGTGCACGTGCACATACCCGTATACATGCACGTACATGTACACGTACACCTACACATACACAAAAACAAACATGTACACATACACATATATTTGCATCTACAGGCATGTATAGGTACACATACATGTGCACGTACATGTATAGGTGCTCATACACATATAGCTACAAGTGCACGTACACGTACACATGCACATGCACATACACATACACATACACATGCATGTCCACATGTACACCTCCATGCACACGTGCACCTACATGTACACACACACACACATAGGAGTGGACATAGAAGTGCACGTCCAATACATGTATAGGTGCACATATAGGTACATGTATAGGTGCACCTATAGGTACACGTACATATGCACATACATATACACGTACATGTGCAAGTATAGGTACATGCACACATACATGCACATGAACACATACACATACACCTACACATACACGTACACATACATGTAAACATATACGTACACTTACATGTACATGTACATGTAACGTACACGTACACGTGCACGTGCACGTACACGTACACGTGCACGTGCACGTGCACGTGCACGTACACGTACACGTACACGTGCACGTACACGTACACGTACACGTGCACGTACACGTACACGTACACATGCACATGCAGATACACATACACACGTACATGTGCATGTGCATGTGCACATGCACATGCACATGCAGATACACATACACATGCACATGCAGATACACATACACATGCAGATACACATACACATACACATACACATACACATACACATACACATACACATACACATACACATACACATACACATACACATACACATACACATACACATACACATACACGTACACATACACATACGCATATGCATACGCATATGCATACACATATACATACACATACACATACACATACACATACACATACACATACACATACACATACACATACACATACACATACACATACACATACACATACACATACACATACACATACACATACACATACACATACACATACACACATATATATACATACACACCTAAACATGCACATGCACATGCACGTGCAGCTGCACATGCACGTGCACATGCACATGCACGTGCACGTGCACTTGCACATGCACGTGCATGTGCACCTGCACATGCACATGCACATGCACGTGCATCTGCACATGCACGTGCATCTACACATGCACGTGCACCTGCACATGCACATGCACTTGCACATGCACACACACATACACATACACATACACACACATACACATACACACACATACAAATACACACACACACACATACAAATACACATACACATACACATACGCATACACATACACATGCACAAGCACATACACATGCACATGCACATGCACATGCACATACACATACACATACACATACACATACACATACACATACACATACACATACACATACACATACACATACACATACACATACACATACACATACACATACACATACACATACACATACGCATACCCATACACATACACATCCACATACACATCCACATACACATACACATACACATACACATACGCATACACATACACATACACATACACATACACATACACATACACATACACATACACATACGCATACCCATACACATCCACATCCACATACACATACACATACACATACACATACACATACACATACGCATACACATACACATACACATACACATACACATACACATACACATACACATACACATACACATACACATACACATACACATACACATACACATACACATACACATACACATACACATACACATACACATACACATACACATACACATACACATACACATACACATACACATACACATACACATACACATACACATACACATACACATACACATACACATACACATACACATACACATACACATACACATACACATACACATACACATACACATACACATACACATACACATACACATACACATACACATACACATACACATACACATACACATACACATACACATACACATACACATACACATACACATACACATACACATACACATACACATACACATACACATACACATACACATACACATACACATACACATACACATACACATACACATACACATACACATACACATACACATACACATACACATACACATACACATACACATACACATACACATACACATACACATACACATACACATACACATACACATACACATACACATACACATACACATACACATACACATACACATACACATACACATACACATACACATACACATACACATACACATACACATACACATACACATACACATACACATACACATACACATACACATACACATACACATACACATACACATACACATACACATACACATACACATACACATACACATACACATACACATACACATACACATACACATACACATACACATACACATACACATACACATACACATACACATACACATACACATACACATACACATACACATACACATACACATACACATACACATACACATACACATACACATACACATACACATACACATACACATACACATACACATACACATACACATACACATACACATACACATACACATACACATACACATACACATACACATACACATACACATACACATACACATACACATACACATACACATACACATACACATATGCATACACATAAGCATAGACATACACATACACCTACACATGCACATATACCTACACATACACCTGCACATACACATACAACTATGCATACACATATGCATACGTATATGCATACACATACACGTACGCATACGCGTACGCATATGCATATGCATATGCATACGCATACGTGTACACGTATGTGTATGCATACGCATACGCATACGCATACGCATACGCATACGCATACGCATACGCATACGCATACGCATACGCATACGCATACGCATACGCATACACATACGATACACATACGCATATGATACACATACACATACACATACACATACACATACACATACAGATACGCATACGCATATGCATATGCATACGCATACGCATATGCATATGCATACGCATACGCATACACATATGCATACACATACGCATATGCATACGCATACACATACACATACACATACACATACACATACACATACACATACACATACAAATTCACATACACATACACATACACATACACGTACACATACACATACACATACACATACACATACACATACACATACACATACACATACACATACACATACACATACACATACACATACACATACACATACACATACACATACACATACACATACACATACACATACACATACACATACACATACACATACACATACACATACACATACACATACACATACACATACACATACACATACACATACACATAACATACACATACACATACACATACACATACACATACACATACACATACACATACACATACACATACACATACACATACACATACACATACACATACACATACACATACACATACACATACACATACACATACACATACACATACACATACACATACACATGCACATACACATGCACATACACATACACATACACATACACATACACATACACATACACATACACATACAAGCACACATACACATACATATACACATACACATACACATACATAGACACAATGTACATTTATGGAGGCATGCACACATATACACATGCATATGTATATGCATACACATACGCGTATGCATACATGTACGTGTACACTTACTCATACACAGACACACATACATATGCATATGCAAACACACACATTTACACATACACATACACATGCACATGCACATGCACGTGCACGTGCACATGCACATGCACATGCACATGGAATGCACATGCACATGGAATGCACACGCACATGGAATGCACATGCACATGCACATGCACATGCACATGCACATGCACATGCACATGCACATGCACATGCACATGCACATGCACATTCACATGCACATGCACATGCACATGCACATGCACATGCACATGCACATGCACATGCACATGCACATGCACATGCACATGCACATGCACATGCACATGCACATGCACATGCACATGCACATGCACATGCACATGCACATGCACATGCACATGCACATGCGCATGCACATGATAGGCCTACACATGGGCATATGCATAGGCATACACATGTGCATGCAGATACACATAGGCATATGCATATGAATACACATATGCATATGCATATGCATACACATATGCATATGCATATGCATATGCATACACATACACATGCGCATATGCATACACATACACATACGCATACACATAGGCATAGGCATAAGCATACACATACACATATGCATACGCATACACATACACATATGCATACACATACATATACGCATACGCATACACATATGCATACGCATACGCATATGCATACACATACGCATACGCATATGCATACGCATATGCATACGCATATGCATACGCATATGCATACGCATAAGCATATGCATACGCATAAGCATATGCATACACATAAGCATACACATACACATATGCATAGGCATACACATATGCTTAGGCTTACACATTCACATACGTATACACATATGCATACGCATACGCATATGCATGCGCATACACATATGCATACGCATATGCATATGCATACGCATACACATGCATAGGTATACGCATACGCATACGCATACGCATACGCATACGCATACGCATACGCATACGCATACGCATACGCATACGCATACGCATACGCATACGCATACGCATACGCATACGCATACGCATACGCATACGCATACGCATACGCATACGCATACGCATACGCATACGCATATGCGTACGCATACCCATACACATATGCATACGCATACGCGTACGCATATGCATACGTGTACACATACTCATACGCATACGCATATTGATATGCAAACACATACGCATAGGCATACACATACACATATGCATACGCGTATGCATATGCATACACATACACATACGCATAATCATATGCATACGCATAGGGTAATCCTTGATTTAGATTTATCCTTGATTACATATAGAGCAATCCACCTTGTTGCATCATCAACAAATAGCACATAATACCTCGATCCATTTATGCTATAGTCCTTTGAAGGACCCCACACATCTGTATGAACCAATTCAAGCATATTTGAATGCTTGTATCCTTGCTTATTGTATGATTTCTTGTGAGCTTTACCTAAATGACAGCCCTCACTCTTGTATATCATATGTTGACCTTCAATATTTGGTAGACCAAGCAATGCACCATTCTTTGTCATCTCTTTTATTCCCCTTTCATTAAAATTTCCTAACCTCTTGTGCCATATATCCAATTCAGACATCTTTTGACTTCCATAAGTAAACAATGCATGTCCTACATTACCTTGGAATTTGAGAGTGAATAAAATCTTCCTTCCTTTTTTCTTGTAACAACGCTTTTATATCCTTGAATTGGATCTTCAACAAAAACACCATCACTTGTAAATATGACTTCATATCCCTTCTCAACAATTTGCCCTACACTTATTAGATTTTTAGGAATTGTTGGAACATAAAGTACGTTGCTTAGAAGTGTGCTTCCACTCTTTGTCTTCACTAATCCAATGCTCTTGACTTTGTGTTTGGTATTGTCTCCTGTTTGAACTGTATGTCCATTCACGTTAGCTTCCATATCAGTCATTAAGGAGATGTTGCCACTCAAATGATTGCTAAATCCTGAGTCAATATAAAACACCATTTGATCTTCATTGATTACTTCATGTGTTGCATTCAAGATGAGAGTCAAGTCTTCCTTCTAATCTGAAGCATAATTGTAATAGGTGTTGTTGTAGGATTGAGTTTGGAAACTCCGATCATGAACATGGCTTCAAAACCACGTATAAGATGACCACCTTTTCTACATTGACTCAGGATGCTCAAACCATGTGGCAGGCAGTGTAGCTCTTCTCTCTCACCTTGAGGAACCAAAAGGTAAGCATCAGGTACAAATAGGTGATGACACCAAGCATTCAATGATTAAAGTAGGGAATGCTAAGACCTCTGCTGGAAATAAGAATCTGTTGAGTAGGGTTCTATATGTACTAACATTTATCAAGAATCTGATGAGTGTTGGACAGATTGTGGAAAAGGGTTTGCAGGTCAGATTCAACCAATATGGAGCATTTTTGGAGGATCCCCAACATCGATTCAAGAGATTTTCCAAAGGAGAAAAGATAGGTAGATTATTCACTTTTGAACTTGAGGATACAAGGAACATTGCACTCTATAGTTATAAAGATCAAACATTATTAGAGCTTGAAATTTGGCATAAGAGATTACAGCATGTTGGTGAAAGAACCTTGAAACAAATTTGTAGAGACCAATGCGTGCTTGGGATACCTAATGTATTCAAGCAACACATGATTTATAAATGTGGTGCTTGTTAGTTTGGAAAATCTCACAGGTTACCCTTCTCAAGAAAAGGCTACATGCATGAGGACTACCTAGAGCTTGTCTATACAGATGCATGGGGACCAAGTAAGGATCCCTCAATCTCTGGATCAAGGTATTATGTATCTTTCATTGATGATTACAATAGGTGGACTATATTGGACTTTATGAAGCACAAACATGAAGTATTCAATTGCTTTAAAAAGTATCTTGCACTTGTTGAGAACCAAATAGGGAGAAACCTAAAAATACTAAGGTTAGATGGAGGAGGTGAGTACTTCTCAAATGAGTTTGATATATTCTTGCAAGACAGAGGGGTCAAAAGAGAAATCACAAGGTATACCCCTGAGCAAAATGGGGTGGCAGAGAAGAGAAATAGATTAATTGTTGAAACAGCTAGGTCAATGTTAAATGAGAAAAAAATACCTAACTACTTGTGGGCAGAGAGTGTATCTATTGCCACTTATCTTGTAAACAGGTTGCCATCCAAATCTCTTGATGGGATGAACCCATATGAAGCATGGCATGGTAGAAGACCTGCACTTGATCATTGCAAAAGGATCTTTGGATGTGTAGCTTATGTGCATATCCCTTCTCAGATAAGAGGTAAGCTAGACCCTAAGGTAGAGAAGTGCATCTTCATAGGGTATGACTTGAATCAGAAAGGATATAGGCTCTACAACCGTGTGAATAAGGGATTCATGGTTAGTAGAGATGTTGTCTTTGATGAGAATGACTCTTGGTTTGATAGTGAATGTTGGAAAGTAAAACTACCTTATGACTTGGAAGAGGAGTTTCCAACCCTCACTGCGGAGGAGCCTACTCAGAATGGAGGCATCAACTCAGATGATGAGGACAGCATCAACCTAGAAGAGTTCAAGGCATGGAAGTCCAAAGGCAAAGTCAAGAGGAAGAAATTGGAGGATATACCTAAATCATCCAACCAAGCAATCAGAAGATCACAAAGGGAGACCAAGAAGCCAATCAGATATGAGTATGATACTTCCCTTGTTACTAAGCACTCTGTTTATCTTGCGAAAGACTTGTCAATTGAAGAACCAACATCATATGAAGAGGCAAAGACCAAGACAGAATGGAAAGAAGCTATGGATGAGGAAATTGAAGCACTCAATAAAAGTGATACTTGGGAATTAGGACCAAAGAAGGAGTCTATGAAGGTAATTGGTTCTAGATGGATCTTTAAGATCAAAAGGAATTATGATGGACTTGTGGCTAAGGGTTTTGCACAAACCCAAGGAATTGATTATGAAGAAAGCTTCTCCTCTATAGCCAAAATGCCAACCATCAAGGTATCGGTAAGTGTGGCTGCATCAAAGAATTGGAACATGTATTAGTTGGATGTAAAAAATGCATTTCTAAATGGTTGGTTTTCAGAGGAGGTGTACATGTCTCAACCTCTTGGCTATGAGGATCCAAACAAGGTAACATACGTATGTAAATTGAACAAAGCTCTTTATGGATTGAAGCAGGCACCTAGGGCATGGAACCATAGGTTGACTACATACCTTCAGGATCAAGGTTTTGTCATGACTAAAGCAGATACTTCTCTATTCATCAAGAGAAGTAATTCAGAGGTAATATACCTATGTGTATATGTTGATGATATCATACTCACAGGTAATAATGCTAATGGCATCAAACAAATAAAAAACCAGATGATGAAGGAGTTCAAAATTAGTGACCTTGGATCACTAAAATATTTTCTTGGAATTGAGTTAGTCTATACTAACTCAGGAATTTACATTACTAAGAGAAAGTATATATAGGATATGCTAAAGAAGTTTCACTTGCACGATGCCAAAGTTGCAAGTACTCCAATGGAGGTAAACCGAAAATTAAGTGCTCATGAAGGTGATGTACTTGAGAGCATTGCAGGTTACCAAAGCATAGTGGGAAGCATGAACTATGCTACTTTGACAAGGATTCACATTGCTTATGGAGTAAGTGTTCTAAGTCAGTTTATGCACAAGCCTAGGGCACCTCACTTGGAGGCTGACAAAAGGATCTTGAAGTACCTTAAGGGTACTCAACATCATGGACTCTATTTCCCTTATACATTAGATTTGGACATCAAGATATATTCAGATGCAGGTTGGGCAGGATGCAAAGATGATAGGAGGAGTACCTCATGATACCTATCCTTTGTAGGTGATAAGCCTATACCATGGTCTTCAAAGAAGCAACCCACTGTTGCTTTATCTTCTATAGAGGCAGAGTATAGAGGATTGGCCAATGCTACTCAAGAGGCCATATGGATCAGATTGTTGTATACAGAATTGGGGTTGCATACTACATCTCCAATGATTTTTGGAGATAATACAAGTTCATTATACCTTGCAACAAATCCTATTTATCATGCTAGGACCAAGCATATAGAGGTCCACTATCATTATGTGAGAGAGAAGCTATTGAGCAAGGATATTCAGTTGGCATATGTATCAACTAATATGCAATGTGTAGACTTGTTGACTAAAGCATTAGATGGTACAAAACTTTGCGGGTTTAAATCAATGATTGGATTGCAAGACATTCATGAGGATTGAAGATGAAGAACAAGCCAAAATGTTTGGCTTGAGGGGGAGCTATTGGTGCAAAGTCCAAGCCCACACATTTGGCTTGAAGTTCATAAACACATGAAGCTCAATGGAAACCATTGCTAGTAGAAATTTATCATTTTACATTTGTAAAAGTCATTTATTTGACTTGAGAGAATATTCTAATCACCTACCAAAAACTCATGGACTTGTTAGTTGGAAAAGCATCTACTTCATTGAGGGAATATTTTCTAGATTGAAGGATTACTTTTAGAGAGAGCCAAAGTTTGAATTCAACTTCAAATTTGAATGTAACACGTATATAAAGTGACTTGAAAAAAATCACATGCAGAAGAGTCACTTCCCGAGTTCTCCATAGTTACTTTGTAAGAGTGTGAGGCCTACATTGTAGCCTACACTATTCTCCATCATTAGGCTATGATAGTCAAGCCTATGATCTTGTACAACATTGTTCATTAATATAATACATCTACATTGTTCATCTATGATTTCTCTATTATAGTCATTCCTAACTGTCATCTTGTGCTTCTCATCTCGCACTCAATTCTCCACCATTTTCAATAATCTATAGCTTGTTGGAATCAGCTCCAAGTTATCTACATGCTGACAAATTTTTAAGGGAATGCATTCAGCCAATTTGGAGAAAAGCACGTAAAAGCACTCACTGGTCAAACTCTATAAAGGTCCTAAAAAATTGGGGGTAATGATTCATTTGTTAAATTGATTGCTCTATGTATAGTGCATCATTTCAAGTGATTTCACTTGGAATAATTAGTTTGCTAAGCTAATTAGATACCTATAAAAGGAAGTTTTCCAGTTCGTACTGGTAGCACTGAGCATAACAAGCAGTAGGTGTATGATAAAAAATAGAAGGTTTTCATTAATCCTTCTATTTGGAAGTAGTCTGTTTTGATTCAATCTTTTCATACACCATTTTCAAAGTACATAGGTGCTTATATAGTGTCATTGGAAAGCTAAGAGGGCCCACAACTCAACTCTGAAGCTACAAAGGGCTGGTACTAAGCAGGATTTGGCAATATCTACTCAACTCTTGGAGTGTCCATCCATCTATCCCAACGAATAAGTGGAATGAATTCATGAATCAAGAAATCATGTGAGAATAAATTGTTTGAGATAAAGCAAGAGAAAAAGATTTCTATTCAATATCAAGAATACAAGTTTATCACAGTTCCTCAACAACATATGTTGAAAAGAAAACATCATAAAGACAATGGATTATGCTTTTATTATGGAGATCATGATCATATGGTATTCAAATGTCCTAAGAAGAAGAAACAAGTTGCAATTAGGACTTAATCTCCATCCCAAATAAAAAGTATAATCAACAATGGCAAAGGAGGAATACATCACACCCTGAGAATCATGCACTTGATTCTGCACCTAGATATGCCTCAAATACTTTCTAGGTCCACCATGGATATCCATCATCATCATCATCATCATGTTCAAATCGCACATATCAATAACTCCATAATGACCAAGAGCTTTGAAGAGTCAAGGCCTAGAAGATCTCACAGTCACATGACCGTGCCTTTTGGAACTCTTGACTTGAGGGGTAGGTGATGCCATGGACACAAAGAAAACCATCCTGAACCTTAGAATCCATGCTATTCTCTATATCTCATGATTGCTTAATAATATTGTTAAACTAATGCTTCCATCACATCTACAACATGCAAAACTCTAAGACTGATTGTCTACTTCCTTGATTTTGATAACTAGAAGTCATGTTTTACATTAATGACGTACAATTATCCATAGCTATTAAACTTGGGTTGAGGGACTTCTTGTAATAGTTTGATATCCTTGTATTATTTCCTGTGTGTGGATGATCTTGTAATCAAAATTATAGTTCCGAACTAGTCCATTGAGAGGGCACAATCTTGACATCCCCTCACACATACACATATAGATACACATACACATACACATACACGTACACGTACACGTACACGTACACGTACACGTACACGTACACGTACACGTACACGTACACGTACACGTACACGTACACGTACACGTACACGTACACGTACACGTACACGTACACGTACACGTACACGTACACGTACACGTACACGTACACGTACACGTACACGTACACATACACGTCCACGTCCACGTCCACGTACACGTCCACGTACACGTCCACGTCCACGTCCACGTCCACGTCCACGTACACGTCCACGTACACGTCCACGTACACGTCCACGTACACGTACACGTACACGTCCACGTACACGTACACGTACACGTACACGTACACGTACACGTACACGTACACGTACACGTACACGTACACGTACACGTACACGTACACGTACACGTACACGTACACGTACACGTACACGTACACGTACACGTACACGTACACGTACACGTACACGTACACGTACACGTACACTACGTACACGTACACGTACACGTACACGTACACGTACACGTACACGTACACGTACACGTACACGTACACGTACACGTACATAGACACAGACACGTACACATACACAGAGACACACACACATACACATACACACACACATACACATACATAGACACATACACATACACATACACATACACATTCACATTCACATTCACATACACATACACATACACATACATGACATACACATACACATACACATACACATACACATACACATACACATACACATACACATACACATACATACACATACACATACACATACACATACACATACACATAAACATACACATACACATACACATACACATACACATACACATACACATACACATACACATACACATACACATACACATACACATACACATACACAACACATACACATACACATACACATACACATACACATACACATACACACCCATAAACATACCCATAGGCTATGCATATGCATCTGCATACATATGCATATGCATCTCCATACATATGCATATGCATCTGCATACATATGCATATGCATCTCCATACATATGCATATGCATCTGCATACATATGCATATGCATCTGCATACATATGCATATGCATCTGCATACATATGCATATGCATCTGCATACATATGCATATGCATCTGCATACATATGCATATGCATCTGCATACATATGCATATGCATTTGCATACATATGCATCTTCATATGCATACATATGCATATGCATCTGCATACATATGCATCTTCATATGCATACACATGCACATACAAATACACATGCACATAGACATATGCATACATAGACACACACACATGCATACGTAGACCCAGACGCAAACACACACATACACATACACATACACATACACATACACATGCACATGCACATGCACATGCACATGCACATGCACATGCACATGCACATGCACATGCACATGCACATGCACATGCACATGCACATGCACATGCACATGCACATGCACATGCACATGCACATGCACATGCACATGCACATGCACATGCACATGCACATGCACATGCACATGCACATGCACATGCAACTGCACATGCACATGCACATGCAATTGCACATGCACATGCACATGCAATTGCACATGCAGATGCACATGCAACTGCACATGCAACTGCACATGTAGATGCACACGCAACTGCACATGAAGATGCACATGCACATGCACATGAATATGCAGATGCATGTACGTGTACGCGCACGTGCACGTACACGTACATGTACACGTGCACGTGCACGTGCATGTGCATGTGCACATGCATGTGCACGTACACGTGCACGTGCACATACACATACATGTACACCTACAGACACAGACACATAAACATACACATACACACATAGACACATACACATATGCATATGCATACGCATATGCATAAACATGTGCATACACATACGCATGTTGAAAATCTGCAAGCTTCAATTGTGAAGCCGAATGTCAAGTTTGCCTTTCATTTCTTAGTTACATCACTTATTTTTTTTGTTATCTCTTGAATAGAGTATGTGAACCACCTCTTAGCTCATTAAATGAGATTATAAATAAGCTTTAGTCAAGTGTAAAGGCTGAAAAGGCTATGTGAAGGAATCAGAAGCACACTAAAGTGCTTGCACATGCAAAATGATTGAGCAAATCAAGGCGAAAAGCCACCAAACTTAAGTGCTTCAATTTATAGCTGATGATGCTGAGGGAAATGAGCAACCTACTCACCTTGATTTAGAGATTCTCTCTCTCTCACTAGATCTACCTCTTCAGCCCACTCAAGAGCCAATGCTCATCATCTATATAAAGATAAGAGTAGGCCACTACTTCTTTGAGCTCCTCTCAGCAATACGAGTCTCCCCATTGTCCTCCTCGTCGATGTGATTAGTGTTAGAACTCTTATGTTCATTGTAGAGATCAATCATTAAGCTTATGCTTGTTTTATACTCTCTCTCTCATTGTTAGTAGTGAACCGTTTCCAACTTATGTGTATGGTTGAATGTGTGTGCAAGCTTCTACTATTCTTATATGACATGTGTATGTGTATAAATGTTAGAGAAGATTGATTTCTGACTCTCGAATATGTGCATCTACTTGTTGGCTGCTCAATAGGAAAGTGCATATGATTCTATGTATGCGAGTGCATTGTATTCTAGTCTTATGAGCTTGGTTACGTAATCTCAGATATGTTGGTTGAGTGCTCAGTGAGCACACACATCTATGTCCGAAGGAGTTTTTGGAGTTGTGCTTGAATAAGCAAGTTACTTGAGTCATATTGCATCTCATATGTGAGATTAGATTGAGGATCTTTCCTTCGTGTGAAGCATCATGGATGCTTATATACATCTCAAGCATTGAGTGATGGCGTATGAAAAATTTTTTATTGTGCATGATTGGATAATAAGATGATTTTTTGAAATGCAGGAAGATTCTTGAAGCATCTGAGAACTTGTCAGAACATTGCAGAGACCCATTTTGGACAGGTCTTTATAACTGATACAAAGTTTGTATTTGAATGTTATGAATGTGGTTTGATAGTCTAGGGCATATAATTCTAAGACAAAGTGAAAGTTTTGCAATAGCATAATTGGTGCAAGTTTTATTGATGATCAAAGTTGGACGTTTGTAACTGTTTGACAGGTCTGAAATTCAATTGTTCCAGAGGCCTACATTTGACAAGGTTTTATAACTGATGTAAAACGCTTATTTAAATGTTATGAGTATGTTCTGATAGTTTAGGGCATGTACTTCTAAGAGGAAGTGAAAGTTTTGCAATAGCACAATTGATGAAAATTTTTTTATTGATGATCAAATTTGGAGGTTTGTAACTTTGGGACAGGTTTGAAATTCAATTGTTCCAGAGGCCTACTTTGGACAAGCTTTTATAACTGATCTAAAATGCTTATGTAAATGTTATGAGTATGTTTTGATACTCCAGGGCATGTACTTCTAAAGAGAAGTGGAACTATTTCAATAGCTTAACTGGTGCAACTTGTATAAGTAGTCAAAGTTGGAGGTTTGCAATCTTGGACAGATCTAAAATTTGCAGAGAACAAAAGTTGTGAACTTGTAGAAGGTATTGCTCATGTTTCATTGTTGGTATTGGAAGTCTATCACCTATATATGATATTCTAGAGTATATACATGATGGCACAATGCTAAGTTGGTTCATATATGCTATTTTGGTACATGTTTAAGGATGCCCAAATTGCCTCTCTAGATGGATTACATGAAGAAGAATTTGTGAGTGATATATACTAAATGTGTGCAAAAGTAAATGTATGGTAATGTGGTTAAGTGAATGAATGCTTTGTGATTGAAATTCCATATTCGAAGATCCTCGTGAGGTTGTGAGCTTATTTACGCTTCCACATCGACATAGCTAGTTTATTCCGTCAGTGGTGTGAGAGCATTGTTTTGCTCTATTAGTGGTATGAGAGCCTCATACATGCTTTGAGGTCTCAAACAAGTCACTAAGGTTGTAAGAAGAGTATAAAAGATTTGGTATTTTCATTTAAGGTTTGATTCACAAACTCGTATGCTTATGAGGAATGTTAGCCTAGAAAGGTGAGTTGTTTGCAAGAAGAATTGTGGTGTGTCTCTTTTGACATAAGCAGGAACTAAGGTATTAGACAAAGCCTTGGAAAGGCTGACAATAATCCAAGAGGTGTTGAAGCTCAAAACGAAGACTCAGGGAGAAGAGAAGCTACTGGTCATTTCATTGGAACCCCTAAAGGTAAAAGTGATTCCTTTCGATAATTTGAAAGAGCACTATTAAGTGCATGTGCATTTGCTAGTCACTTTGTATGTGATGTTGGAAGACATAAGTATTTGCTAAGTCATTTGTGTGTGATATTGGAAGACTAAGGTCTTAGAAGGACATGGACAAGCAAGGAAGTTGAAGACTTGCAAGAAGAGCTGCCTATTTATAAGAGGTATATTTATTGTATGTATCTCTTATTGGTGTTTTTTGAAAGCTTGCAGGATCATTTGTGAGAGGTTAGGCTTGAACCATAAAAAGCCGTGGTTAGGCTTGAACCAATAGAAAAAGCCAAAAACGCTTTCATTTTGGAAGCAAGAAGGTCTCTTGAAGAGACAAAGGTATTTTCTTGTTGATGGTTGGTTGGAAGAAGTGTTCTTATTTTCAGGTATAAAGACTGAGTGCCCTCAAGAGGAAAAGGGAAGGTAACTGGGAACCTCATCCCTTGAAGCTTGGAGAAGTAGGACGCTTGTGGAAGGCATCTTCACCATCATCAAAGGAGTGTGCTTGGAGCACCTAAGTCAGAGACAAAGGAAGCAAGCAATCCTTTGTGAGAAACAAAGGAAGTCAAAGTGCAGCATAAAGTAAAGGTTTGGTCGTGCTTGTCAAAGAGCAAGGAGTTTTTTGAAGACTAGGAGAAGAAGGTGAAGATGTCATTGATGACATTCAATCTAATAGAGAAGCTTGAAGAAGGATTCTACGGGTATGTAGAGGAGACGTCCTCACATCAAGGGGGAGACTCACAAAGAGTCAATGATCAAAGACGACAAAGTCAAGGTAATCTTTATGTGTTTGACATACTGAAAAATTCAGTCCATGCTTTATGGAAGGATTTCAGAAAAGGAAGAGAGCTAAAGAGCTCAAAAGAGAAGGACCGGGAAGCCATCTATGAAGAGGAAGATATCGACATAAAGACGAGAGGTAAAAGAAGCTTCGAAGAGCAAAGTACATCAGCCACCATTGATAGAGAAGAGCCCAACGATGCGAGGGAGTCAACTTATCAAGAAGACAAAAAGGAAATGCAATTTTCGGCAGCCCACATAAAAATGGTGCAATTATAAAAAAGAGTTCCTTGAAGAGAAGATGAAGCTAAGGAGAAGCAAAGAAGAGCAAAGATTTGAAGACAAAGATTTTTAGCCAAGACGAAGCCAAGAGAAGTGGTTTCGAGCAAAGATAAAGGTGATAAAGAGCAAAGAGGAACAAGAAGTTGAAGATAGAGATTTGAAGTCAAAGGAGAACCAAAAAAAGCTTGTCAAAACAAATACAAAGTCACGAGGAGAAGATCATGAAGAAGAGGATTTGCAAATACAAGAGAAGTCAAAGAGAGAGAGACAAAGGTTAAAGAGAGAAGAAGAAGACATCATAGAAGAGTTCCTTTCAAAGATAGAAGACGAAGACCATGAAGAGGCAAAGAGAGCAATTACAAAGGAAAAGGACAAAGAGTCAAATTTGGAAGATGAAGGTAAAGAGCCGAGCTTGGATAGATCTTTCTTGGGAAGCAAGACACTTTTCTATTCAACCTTTCTTCTTCCATACACTCATGTATGGATCGAATGCTTGTCTACTCTCCAAAATCATCATTTGGAGATAGTCAACAAAGAAGATGAAGTTTCCTTGAAGTGATGAAATCTTGGATAGATACCTATCATCTATCTACTTCTAGATTTCATGTTTCTCAAGATCAAAGTAGCTTTGGAAGATCAAGCATAATCCGGTTGGGGCTACAACTCAGAAAGGAAGCATATGAAGCTCTCAAGAAGGAGGACTTCATTTGGAGAATTGCATGGTGCTTCCCAATTGTATCTTGAAGGAGAGTGTTGAAAATCTGCAAGCTTCAATTGTGAAGCCCAATGTCAAGCTTGCCTTTCATTTCTTAGTTACATCATTTAGTTTTTTTGTTATCTCTTGAATAGAGTATGTAAACCACCTCTTAGCTCATTTAAATGAGAGCATAGCTTATAAATAAGCTTTAGTCAAGTGTAAAGGCTGAAAAGGCTACGTGAAGGAATCAGAAGCACACTAAAGTGCTTATGCATGCAAAATGATTGAGCAAATTAAGGGGAAAAGCCACCAAACTCAAGCGCTTCAATTTAGAGCTGATCATGCTGAGGAAAATGAGCAATCTACTCACCTTGATTGAGAGATTCTCTCTCTCTCACTAGCTCTACCTCTTCAACCCACTCAAGAGCCAATGCTCATCATCTATATAAAGAGAAGAGCAGCCCACTACTTCTGTGAGCTCGTTTCAGCAATAGGAGTCTCTGCATTGTCCTCCTCGTCGATGTGATTAGTGTTAGAACTCTTATGTTCATTGTAGAGATCAATCATTAAGCTTATGCTTGTTTTGTACTCTCTCTCTCTCATTGTTAGTAGTGAACCATTTCCAGCTTATGTGTATGGTTGAATGTGTGTGCAAGCTTCTACTATTCTTATATGACATGTGTATGTGTATAAATGTTAGAGAAGATTGATTTGTGACTCTCGAATATGTGCATCTACTTGTTGGCTACTCTATAGGAAAGTGCATATGATTCTATATATGCGAGTGCATTGTATTATAGTCTTGTGAGCTTGGTTATGTAATCTCAGATATGTTGGTTGAGTGCTAAGTGAGCACACACATCTATGTCTGAAGGAGTTTTTGGAGTTGTGCTTGAATAAGCAAGTTACTTGAGTCATATTGCATCTCATATGTGAGATTAGATTGAGGATCTTGCCTTCGTGTGAAGCATCATGGATGCTTATATACATCTCAAGCATTGAGTGATGGTGTATGAAGAAGTTTGTATTATGCGTGATTGGATAATAAGATGATTTGCTGAAATACAAGAAGATTTTTGAAGCATCTGAGAACTTGTCAGAACATTGCAGAGACCCATTTTGGACAGGTCTTTATAACTGATACAAAATTTGTATTTGAATATTATGAATGTGCTTTGATAGTCAAGAGCATGTAATTCTAAGGCGAAGTGAAAGTTTTGCAATAGCATGATTGGTGCAAGTGTTATTGATGATTAAAGTTGGAGGTTTGTAACTAATGGACATGTCTGAAATTCAACTGTTCCAGAGGCCTACATTTGACAAGGTTGTATAACTCATGTGAAATGCTTACTTAAATGTTACGAGTATGTTTTGATATTCCAGAGCATGTACTTCTAAGGTGAAATGAATGTTTTGCAATATCGTAATTGATGCAAGTTTTATTGATGATCAAATTTGGAGGTTTGTAACTTTGAGACAGGTCTGAAATTCAATTGTTCAAGAGGCCTACTTTGGACAAGCTTTTATAACTGATGTAAAATGCTTATGTAAATGTTATGAGTATGTTTCGATACTTGAGGGCATGTACTTCTAAGGCGATGTGGAACTATTTCAATAGCTTAACTGGTGCAACTTGTATAAGTAGTCAAAGTTGGAGGTTTGCAATCTTGGACAGATCTGAAATTCGCAGAGAACAAAAGTTGTCAACTTGCAGAAGGTAGTGCTCATGTTTCATTGTTGGTAGTTGAAGTCTATCACCTAGATATGATAGTCTAGAGCATCTACATGATGGCACAATGCTAAGTTGGTTCATATATGCTATTTTGGTACATGTTTAAGGATGCCCAAATTGCCTCTTAGGATGGATTACATGAAGAAGAATTTCTGAGTGATATATACTAAATGTGTGCAAAAGTAAATGTACGGTAATGTGGTTAAGTCAATGAGTGCTTCATGATTGAAATTCCATATTCGAAGATCCTCACGAGGTTGTGAGCTTATTTACGCTTCCGCCTCGACACACCTAGTTTATTCCATGAGTGGTGTGAGAGCATTGTTTTGCTCCATCAACGCATATGCATACGCATACGCATACGCATATGCATACACATACGCATATGCATACACATACACATACACATACACATACACATACACATACACATACACATACACATACACATACACATACACATACACATACACATACACATACACATACACATACACATACACATACACATACACATACACATACACATACACATACACATACACATACACATACACATACGCATACAATTACACATAGACATACACATACACACATGCATACACACACATACACACATACACATACACACACATACACATACACATACACATACACATACACATACACATACACATACACATACACATACACATACACATACACATACCCATACACATACACATACACATACACACACACATACACATACACATACACATACACATACACATACACATACACATACACATACACATACACATACACATACACATACACATACACATACACATACACATACACATACACATACACATACACATACACATACACATACACATACACATACACATACACATACACATACACATACACATACACATACACATACACATACACATACACATACACATACACATACACACACATACACATACGCATACGCATACACATATGCATACACATATGCATATGCGTACACATAAGCATATGCATACACGTACACATACGCATATGCATACATATACGCATACACATACACATACACATACACATACACATACACATACACATACACATACACATACACATACACATACACATACACATACACATACACGTACACATACACATACACATACACATACACATACACATACACATACACATACACATACACATACACATACACATACACATACACATACACATATACATATCATGCACCTGCACATCCATGTGCACATGCACGTCCACCTATACACCCATTTGCACAGGCACATCCAAGTCAACATGCAAGTGCACACCCAAGTCAACATGCAAGTGCACACCCATGGACACATCGAGATGCACATACATGCACACAGACCCTTACATGTACACACACATACACACACATAGACACAACTACATGTACATGGACATGTATAGGTACACTTACACACGCATACAGATACACACACATTTACACATACACATACACATACACATACACATACACATACACATACACATACACATACACATACACATACACATACACATACACATACACATACACATACACATACACATACACATACACATACACATACACATACACATACACATACACATACACATACACATACACATACACATACACATACACATACACATACACATACACATACACATACACATACACATACACATACACATACACATACACATACACATACACATACACATACACATACACATACACATACACATACACATACACATACACATACACATACACATACACATACACATACACATACACATACACATACACATACACATACACATACACATACACATACACATACACATACACATACACATACACATACACATACACATACACATACACATACACATACACATACACATACACATACACATACACATACACATACACATACACATACACATACACATACACATACACATACACATACACATACACATACACATACACATACACATACACATACACATACACATACACATACACATACACACACATTGGCCCCTATGTACAATGTACATAGTCATCTATATGTGCCTTTTTCATATCCTTTCCCTTAAGAAGACACTTAGGAAGGTAAAAGAAAAGGAAAACTCTCTAAAGATGTGTCCATGATCTCCCATCAAACACACTCAAATTTGTAATTATGATTTCCAGAAAATCAAGATCATCCAAATGACCACAATCCATAATGTGATGTATCTTTGATGAAGTAATAACGTGAAAGAAAAGTGTAAAAACTCTATGTGAACAAGAAGCCATATGAAACACAACAAATTTGCATAAGAAAAATGATTTGAAACCCCTCTTAAACCAATATAATAGGTTTCCCTTCCTATCACTTTAGGTATTTCTAACCATGAGTGCACTCACAAGCAATAGTTAGGATAGTGCCACTCCTATCTAGGCAATGTAAAAAGATAAAGTCAATCTAGACTATTCCTCTAGGAGAAAGTTGGAGTCACAAGCAATAGTTAGGATAGTGCCACTCCTATCTAGGCAATGTAAAAAGATATAGTCAGATGACACCAATCTAGACTATTCCTCTAGCAGAAAGCTTGAGTTACTTCCTTTGGAGACAAATCCCTACCACGACTTATCTCTATGAGTGAACTAAACTATTCTTCTAGGAGCAAGATGGAGTTACTTTCTTTAGAGACAAAATAGATAAATTTAATCTAGACAATTCCTCTAGGATCAAGGCAGAGTTACTTCCTATAGAGTCAAATCCGTACTATGTACTAGACTTGCTTCCACGAAAGCAATAATCTAAGCTGAACCTTTTCTATTGTTTCCCTTGAAAGAGACTATGCACGAATAAAACTATATCTATGCTTAAAATATGAACCATCATATGTATACATTCTTATAGAATCATTGGTCATGAAGTCATAAAACTTATGGAGATAAAAATCTCCTAATTCTAATCTCTTAGAAGAAGAGATCTTCCTTTAACAATTCTTTTCCTCTTGGAAGAACCAATCTTCCCAATGACATACATATGTTTTCCTAAAGAGACATTATCCTTTTATTTTAACGAGAAATGCTATCCATGGATGAGTTTTTTTCTCCCTAATCATTGAAGAACATATCTCAAAGTGAAGTTGTTTCCACTGTCCCATGCTAGTGGATCCTCCTTCCAATACATGTAGCACATCCTCATCAAACTCACTATGAATTCCATATTTATGATGGAAACTTCATAACATTGAACAGATTGGATTCTTGATCCTTAGGCACATTCTTGTGCTTTCTTATATCCCCTTTTATACTTTTGAGTTGTTAATTCCTTGATCCACTTACATCTCTTTCACTCCCTTGGGATCCTTATTGTAAGTCATAAAGCTATGCCTATGCCTAGATAATCATGTTTGAATTTTAAGCACCCATGGATGATTCATTATGAAACCCATTTTTTGGATCCCTTCTAAATGGTTTCCCAAATGGTTAAGAAATATATGCTTCACCATTTTTCTCAAGTGGTAAATTTGGACTAAGCTTTTACTATGTCTTGTGATATCCCATAGTCTCTTGTATACTACTATGAGACTTTTTACGCCAATGCTCCTTCCTTATTATTGGGAAATAAGTATATGCTCTTTATGAACTTAATTTTATTCTTATCCTTGATTTGTGAAAATATCTATAAGTATTATCCTTTCCTTCATATTCTTCAAGGTCTCGAGTTATAACTTTTACTATGGTTACTCTAACATGTGTATCTATCTCTGACTTTCTATCATTCCATCTAGTATGTTTGTAATCTATGTTGGAAGGATTTTGCTAATCACAAAAAAATATCCGCAGGGAGCTTTGCAAGGCTTTAGATTCCTTCACAGTACCCGAATGAATAGATCACGAGCTATAGAACTGTTTTTGAGTGACCTAAGTGATAGCTTAAGAGCCAATCAGAAATAATGCGAAGTACTTTCAAGTAGATATGACCCTCTTTCTCACAGTTGGAGCACTTGATACAAGAAAAAAAGTTGAATCACTTTCTTAGAAAATCGAAAGTACAATGCAAGAAAGAATATCATCACCATCACTCATATTGATAGACTTCGATACATCAAGATCCATGTTGCAATCAAGTGTGGCAACCGTTTGCCTTTCTACAAGTGCTGTGATGGCCAATTCAGGTGAATCTCTATAGCTACAACTAGAGCATGCCTAAAGTGTATGTAGGGCAAGCTCCCAGTGACCAACTATGGCCTCTATACTTCTGCAAAATCTTGTTTAGCTTCATCATCTATGTGAAATCTATTGCTTTTTCCCTTCAAAGCTGATGGATTAGGCTCTCTCTGTCGCCCTTTAGAGATGACGGATTTTAAGCTTGAGGTTTGGATGCACCACTTGTGTCTTAGCTAGTGAGCACACCATAACTTTGAAGGCAACCCAATAGCAAGCAAACATCAAATTGCAGTGGTGCAACTTCAGAGATTGTCTATGTATCAACAACTATTGGTGGATTGTTCGAGCCCGTGTAACCTAGTGGTTTGACGCCTTGAGACTCTGGGAGGAAGTCCTGCGTTCAAGTTTTGGCTGGACATAAAATGGGTGCCTCTACCTTACGAGGTTGAGTGTGTGAGTGTGTTTTCAAATTCATTGTACTCTCAAAAAAAACAAAAAAAACTATTGGTGGTGAAGTGCGTAGGTGGCATAAACCACAAGATGGCACATAGAATAGGCGATGGTGCAAACCTCGAGGAGTGTGAAGCTGGAGAGAGATGACGTGAAAAAAAGAGATAAAGTAGAGAGAGAACCTAGTTATCTGTATGTCCTCCATGCACGGATAAGAAAAACAAACTTGTGCCTTGTATTTTCATAAGTAGAGTCATGTCTTTATACTGGAGATTCTTTCGGCCAATCAAGTGGGGATGAATAGAAGGATGAGATCTCCCTCTTACTTGGAGGGGATTCACACACAAGCAAACAGTAGTAAACACCCATTCTTCTTCCTGCACAAGATTAGCAGACTCCGTTTTTGGTGTAGAGGCTTCTGCAACAACCATTCAAGCCTCTTTCTTCTTTGCCTCTTTTGCAGCCAGTTTTGGACAGTTCTTTATGATATGATCATTCCCTTTACATTACTTACAAAACAATTTCTGCTTTTCTGATTTTTTCTCATCTTTGTCTTGGTTCTTCAAATGTGCAGCATTTGCAGATTTCTGCTTACTAGTAGAAGAGCTCCATTTTCCTTTGTCCTTTTGACTAGCCAGGAAAGCTTGATCTACAACATGCATAATGGACCTGTTCTACCTGGAATGATCTTCCTGCAACAAAACAGAGATTAACTCCTCAAATGAAAAGGCATTTGGATTGCCTTTCATCATCAACCAAAGAGTAGAAGCAAAACTCTGATATGAATCAGGAAGACCATTCAGAACGGTCTGCACAAGTGAGCTATCTAGTATAATCTCATCAGCAGAAATCAACTATTCCTTCAAGTCTTTGATCTTTGTTAGGAAACTGTCCATAGAATCACCTTCATTCATGTGCTCACTCTCCAACTGTTTTCAGAGGTAAGCAACACGAGCCTCATTCCTAGCTTGGTACAATGTGGTAAGTGTATCCCAAGCATCCTTAACTGTTCTGCAATAGCGAATATGAGGAATAATCGCATGTTTGACAGACAAAGCTATCAATGCATGTGCCTGGGCATCTTTGCCATCCCAGCGAATCTGCTCTGCAGTAGGTGCAGCAAAAACTGTAGCACGAATAGGAATATGGAGAATACCATCATCTTCGACACCATCTGCATCAGCTTCATTACCTGCAGTTGTAACAGTTGCAGGTGTGATAGGACGTTTTTCGACACCCTGCACAATGTTCCACAATCCTTTTGCAACCAACACATGTCATATCATATAAGCCCATAACGGGTAGTTGGTACCATCCAACTTATCCTCAATAGCCAACATACGGAATACATCACTGTTTTTAGCCATGGCCGGTGACTAAAATACCTTGATGCAAAAAATTGACTATATCTCAAAAAGTTGAACAGAACTGCCAAGACGAATTCTGCTAAACCTGTAGCAAACTTCGAGATGCTTATATTGGCAAACAGAAACTGGTATATACCTTTGGCACAAAAAGATGAAATAGCGTGCACAAGCACTGTGATAGTGCATTTGGAGGCCAAAACGAGCTCAGATCGCGATTTCGGCACGACAGAGCGAAGCCGTTTTGATCTCTGAAACACCCTGAGTATGCTCACCTAATTTCGTGCGACTCTCAGAGTGCAAATGGAGGAGTGTCGACGGCGCCCTAGATGAAGCGACGACCTGCTCTGATACCAACTGTTGGAGTTAGATGTCTGTGGAAGCATGCGAACAACACAAGGAAGAAGAAGAAGCTTGGAGCACAACACACAATACTGAATGTATTACTAGAGAATGTACAAAGATAAGTGGCCCATTAGGGCAATAGGCATATATACAAGCCGAGGGAAAAAAACCTCCTAAAGAGGGAAAAAAATGCCCCGACGGTCCTAGAGTGTTCACACACATCACTACCTAAATATATCAACAGATGAGCAATACAAACCATCTTATTAAACATCTTGTATTGCCTGGCTTATTGACCAAGTAAATTAAGGCTTGATGATCTATAAAGAACTTGAATATCTTTTCCAAAGGATAGTGTTAGAGCTTCTTTATCACCTAAACAAGACCTAATCGTTCACATTCAATTTTTGTATAGTTCCTTTATGCTACATTCAAATGTCCACTGACATAAGATATAGATAAATCAATATTACCTTCATTTGCATGTTATGTTGGCACATACCCAATAGCAGAATTGGATGCACCTACGTGGACATGGAATGGCTTGCTGCTTTTGTGAGTTGTGATTATAAGGTCTGAACAAAAATTTCTCTTAAAATCTAGGAAGGAATTATCACACTCATTGTTCCATTCAAAGTTGGTCAAAAGATTGTAAAGGGATCTGACTTTAATGGCATACATGCGGATAAAATGATTGTAGTATCCATGCTAGCACATGAAGGCTTGTATCTTTTTCACATTCTTGGGTCTTGGTAACGCCACAATACCTTTGATCTTGTCTCTATCTATTGGTACACCATTTTTGAAACAATGGGTTAAAAAATCTTACCTTCTTAGGCCATACATACACATTTCTTGAGGTTTAAGAACATGATACTTTTTGCATTTATCAAATATTTATCTACGTTCTTTGGTGTGATCCTTTCTCATATTGGAACCTACACCTAGATCTTCCACATAGACCTCTAAAGTCCTCCATAAGAAATCCTTTGAAATATGTCAGATCAACCTCTAAAAGGTGATCAATGTTAGGGGAGCACTAGATTGTGTCCTTTGACTAGACTAGACAATATTTCAAAAATAGACTTTTGATTACAAGATCACCCTTATAGGGAAAATAATACAAGAATATGTTACTTATATAAGAAGTCCCACAACGTGGGACTGATATCTATGGATAAATTGACTAGAGATGATATAAGAGATCCCAGAACTCAAAATTGTAGGTATGAACTTAGATATTTGGATTACAAGAAATCCCTTCAGGGATATGAACTAGATACACAAAATGACTAGAAAGGATTTTGTACCACGAGATTACAATAGAACAAGAGGGGATATTTAAGATAATAGACTAGACAAGACCAGAACAAAGGACAAGACTAGAACTCAAACTAGAACTTGGCAAGTACTTACTTGGAGTTTGCAACTCCTTGAGCTCCCAAGGCTAGCACTATTGGCATCCTGGATGGTATGTGATGAAAAAATCAAACCAAGATAAAAAGTTACTCCATTGAGATTTCCTTCTACTACGGATATGGGTGGTCGTAAAATACTCTAAGTTCTTATGATTTGTATACATAGTAACTCTATGAATTGGTTTTTCTAGATGGTGAGAACAGGTACCAAACATTTCCATTGTGTTAAGAAGTTCTTTATCATGGATTTCCTAGTTAATCTCTTGAGGGGAGAATTTCCTTGAATGATATGCAACTAGATGTAGGCATCCATCATCTCCATGTTGGGATAGAATGGCCCCTAACGAAAAGTCTAAAGGCAAAGTGTGATGCATCTGTCTCTAGGAAGAAAGGCTTGGTAGCATCAGGATGAACTAGAATTGGATCAATGGTGAATGTTGATTTCAAGGTCTGAAAAGCTTTTCCAACTTCTTCCAAAGATGATACATGAGATCCCACAACCCAAGATCATATGTATGAAGCAAGATATTTGGATTACAAGAACTCCCTTTAGGAGATGAACTAGATACAAGGAATAACTAGAAAGTATCTCCTACTATGAGATTACAAAAGGACAATACAAGGTTGAGGATATTAGACTAGACAATACTAGAAAGAAGGACAAGAACTCAAACTAGAACTTGGAAAGTACTTACTTGGAGATCATGACTCTTGAGCTCCCAAGACTAACATTGCTAGCATCTTCAATGGTATGTGATGAAAAGGTTGAACTTGGATAAAATGTTACTCCATCCAGATTGACTTCTATTGAGGATGCAGATGTTCATAAAATACTCTAAGTTCTTGTGATGTGTATACACAATAACTTTATGAGCTGCGCCTTCTAGATGCTCACATTAGGTATCAAATGCATCCACTATAGCAAGAAGTTCTTTATTATGGATTTCATAATTAATCTCTCAAGGGAAGAATTTCATTGAATAATATACAATTGGAGGTAGGTGTCCATCATCTCCATGTTGGGATAGAATGGCCTCTAAGATGAAGCTTGATGCATCTGTCTCTAGGAAGAAAGGCTTGGTAGAATCAAGATGAACTAGAATGGGAGTAGTGGTGAATGCTGATTTCAAGCTTTGAAAGGCTTTTTCTACTTCTTTGGTCCATGATAATTCTGCATTTCCTTTAAGCTTTGTAAGAGGCCTCACTATCTTGGAGTAACCTTTGATGAATATTCCTATAAAAATTGGAAAACCCTAGAAAATATTGTACATCTTGAACACATGAAGCTAGTTGTTAGCCAAGGATTATCTCGATCTTTGTAGGGTCCATAAGTCCCCTCTCTAAGACACTATACCCTAAAAACTTTGATTCTGTCTGATGGAAAGAGCACATCTCCAATTTATCATATAAACCTTTTTCTCTTAACTTCTCTAGAACTATCTTTACATGACATTTGTGATCCTTTAGAGTTTTGGAGAATATCAAGATATCATTGAGGTATATTACCAAATTATCATGTAAAAATATTCCATAAATATTCCTTTCTCTAAGACACTATACCCTAAAAACTCTGATTTTGTATGATGGAAAGAGCACATCTCCAATTTATCATATAAACCTTTTTCTCTTAACTTCTCTAGAACTATCTTTACATGAAATTTGTGATCTTGTAGAGTTTTGGAGAATATCAAGATATCATTGAGGTATATTACCAAATTATCATGTAAATATTCTCAAAAGATATCATTCTTCATATACTGAAAGATGGTTGGAGCATTTCTAAGACCGAATGAAATAGCTAAATATTCAAAATGTCGTACCTTGTTTGATATGTTATCTTCCATTCATCTCCTTCTCTAATCCTTACAAGATTGTAAGATCCTCAAAGTATAATATTTATGAAGAACTTTGATTTTCCAAGGCGTTCCAAGGGTTCTGATATAAGTGATACATGATATCTATTTTTTATAGTGAGTCTATTCAGCCCAAGATAGTCTACACACATTTGGAGACTCCCATTCTTCTTCTTTACAAATAGAGTATGGGCTCCCATTGGAGACTGATTGTCTGATATACCCCATGACTAGATTCTCATCAATATTCTTGTGTATTTTGTAAGCTCCTTTGGACCTATCTATAAACTATCTCCAGGGAAGGTTACAAAATTATGCAAGAATATTGATGAGAATCTTGGCAAGGGGCTTATCAAACCCTAAATTCTCTAGCAAGAGCCCCTATTCTATTTGTAAAGCAGAAGGATGGGACTCTTTGAATGTGTGAAAACTATCATGGGTTGAATAAATTCACTATAAAAATAAATATCCTCTACCACTTATATCACAAACCTTGGAACACCTTCGAAAAGAAATGTTCTTAATGAAGATCAACGTTGGAGAAGCTTACAATATTACCAGGATAAGAGAAGGAGTTGAATGGAAGAAAACATTTCGAACAAGGTACAAATATTTTGTATATGTAGTTATGACATTCGGTCTTATAAATTCTCCAGGCAGCTTTCAACATATCATGAATAATATCTTCTAATAATTTTTAGATGATTTTGTGGTAATATACCTTGATGATATCTTAATATTCTCCAAAATTGGAGAGGATCATGAATTTCATGTAAAGATAGCTCAAAAGAAGCTAAGAGAAAAAGGTTTATATGCTAAATTGGAGAAGCATTCCTTCCATAAGAGAGAAGTGGAGATTTTAGGGTACATTGTCTCGGAGAGAGAAAGAGAGAGAGAGAGCCAATGATGATACATGATGTTGTGTACATGGTGTGCTTTTGTTTTCCATATATATATATATATATATATATATATATACACACGCACACACACACACAACAACAACAACATATATATATATATATATATATATATATATATATATATATATATATATATATATATATATATATATATATATATATATATATATATATATATATATATATATATATATATATATATATATATATGTGTGTGTGTGTGTGTGTGTGTGTATGTACATAACAAACCATATTCAAAGCATCATGTAACTGTTAGGTTGCCACCGGTATAGATATCCAAGTTGTATCCAATCACTTTGCTAGTATGTCTTGAACTTCCTATGAAATTAACCGTCCTGTGTCTTACAACCATCGTATGGAGGTTAATTCATGTGAAGATCGATTGTTGGTGACATGTGCTCTGTGTAATCTTGTTGGGATATTGGAAAAGGAATATACACAATCATTTCTCTGAATTTATACTACCTTAGTGATGTTTGGTAATTACTATTCTTTTGTTTTAGTAAGTCTTTCTTCTATAAAATATGTGTGCTATAATCTATGATTAGGGAATAGAAATGCACTGAGTTACTCTTAGTAATCCCCAATTCACCGAATCCTAGTTTTTGCATAGTTAAGCAATAAACATTTTGGCAACGACGATGGGATTGGGTGTTGCTAAATCCTTGTAAGTTTCTGGAAATATCACTCTAAGATATTTAGAATGATGGAGATAGACCATGCCAACTCAATCTAGAACCAAGTTTTGGTTCATTAATGAGGAGCTAGAATAGTTAATGACTATGCAAAAAGTGATCTAGAATTCCGCCCAAGAGACTATACATGTAGAAGGAAACTTCCATATAACCGAATTAGTTCTCTCTCTTCTGGAGCGATGTGTAATTCTCTATTAATCACTCAATTGTTAGAGTTCAAGGCGGCAATTGGACCTATGTGTGTGCTTGCCTCACTCTTGATGTAGGTGCATGTACTTTTGTCTCGCTATGCTCTTTATACGAGAGATTTGTCACTCCACTGATTTGACATTTCTTTATCGTGTTTCTGTTTGGGCTACAACAATGTGGGCATAACAATGTTTTTGTGTATATGTGTGGATATTCCGTCTATCTCTCCCTCTCTCTCTCTCTCCATTCTCTCGCTCTATCTCTCTCTCCTCTTCCTCAATTTCTCTCTCACACTCTCTTTCTCTCTCTTTCTCTTATTCTCTGTCTCTCTATGTCTTTCTCTCTCTCTCTCTCTCTCACCCCACACACTCTCTGTCTATCTGTATCTCTCTCTCTCTGTCCCTTTCTCTCTCTCCCTCTCTATCTATCTCTCTGACTCCTCATGCCCTCTTTCTCTCTCTATTTGTATCTCTCTCTCTCTCTCTTTGTCTCATATTACCTATAAACCATTTCTCTTTGCATGCTCTTCTAGAATGATGCTAGAAGATATTTCCTTTTTTATGAAACTCTTTTCTTTCATTGCATATGTGATGTTAAACATCATGTATAGGATGTTAGCCTTTTTTCTACCTTAATTGTTGATGTCTGATATGTGATATTTTTTTCAAGCATTGTCGTATATGTGATGCTTCTCGCCCCTTTTTTTAAGAACAAGCATCACATCAGCCCCCGTTGTGTTTTAGTGCTAGATAATGTACATAGATAAAGAAATTTTCTATTGCATTAGTTGGTGATCAATGATTTTGGGAGTACTATTTGATGTCAACTTTGCATGGTTACTCCTAACAAATTAGACCCTACTAGAAACTAGGGGCCGTAGCGATGCCCCCCATTGAAAAAAAAAGTGGGTTTCGTTGTTTATGCGATGAAAGCGTCGCATAAGCGAAGAAACTCTTTTTTATTCAAAAAAAGAGGGCTCATCACATAAGCATTGTAATCTTGTTGGGATATTGGTAAAGGAATATACACAATCATTTCTCTAAATTTATACTACCTTAGTGATGTTTGGTAATTACTATTCTTTTGTTTTAGTAAGTCTTTCTTCTATAAAATATGTGTGTTATAATCTATGGTTAGGGAATAGAAATGCACTGAGTTACTCTTAATAATCCCCAATTCATTGAACCCTAGTTTTTGCATAGTTAAGCAATAAACATTTTGGCAACGACGATGGGATTGGGTGTTGCTAAATCCTTGTACACTACTAGAAATATCACTCTAAGATATTTAGAATGATGGAGATAGACCATGCCAACTCAATCTAGAACCAAGTTTTGGCTCATTAATGAGGAGCTAGAATAGTTAATGACTATGCAAAAAGCGATCTAGAATTCCGCGCAAGAGACTATACATGTAGAAGGAAACTTCCATATAACCGAATTAGTTCTCTCTCTTCTAGAGCGATGTGTAATTCTCTATTAATCACTCAATTGTTAGAGTTCAAGGCGGCAATTGGACCTATGTGTGTGCTTGCCTCTCTCTTGATGTAGGTGCATGTACTTCTGTCTTGCCATGCTCTTTATACCAGAGATTGGTCAATCCACAGATTTGATATTTCTTTATCGTGTTTTTGTTTGGGCTACAACAATGTGGGCATAACAATGTTTTTGTGTATATGTGTGGATATTCCCTCTATCTCTCCCTCTCTCTCTCTCCATTGTCTCGCTCTATTTCTCTCTCTCCTCTTCCTCAATTTCTCTCTCACACACACTCTCTCTCTCTCTCTCTCTTATTCTCTCTCTCTCTTATTCTCTCTCTCTCTCTATGTCTCTCTCTCTCTCTCACCCTAGACACTCTCTGTCTATTTGTATGTCTCTTTGAGTATCTCTCTCTCTCTCTGTCCCTTTCTCTCTCTCTCTCTGTATCTATCTCTCTGACTCCTCATGCCCTCTTTCTATCTCTATTTGTATCTCTTTCTCTCTCTCTCTTTGTCTCATATTACCTATAAACCATTTCTCTTTGCATGCTCTTTTAGAATGATGCTAGAAGATATTTCCTTTTTTATGACACTCTTTTCTTTCATTGTATATGTGATGTTAAACATCATGTATAGGATGTTAGCCTTTTTTCTACCTTAATTGTTGATGTCTGATATGTGATATTTTTTTCAAGCATTGTCACATATGTGATGCTTCTCGCCCCTTTTTTTAAGAACAAGCATCACATCAGCCCCCGTTGAGTTTTAGTGCTAGATAATGTACATAAATAAAGAAATTTTCTATTGCATTAGTTGGTGATCAATGATTTCGGGAGTTCTATTTGTTGTCAACTTTGCATGGTTACTACTAACAAATTAGTCACTACTAGGAACTAGGGGCCGTAGCGATGCCCCTCATTGAAAAAAAAAGCGGGTTTCGTTGTTTATGCGATGAAAGCGTCGCATAAGCGACGAAAATCTTTTTTATTCAAAAAAAGAGGGCTCATCACATAAGCATTGTAATCTTGTTGGGATATTGGTAAAGGAATATACACAATCATTTCTCTGAATTTATACTACCTTAGTGATGTTTTATTTTTGTAGAGCATGATGAGGCGGATAAAAAATACATACTTAGTTCACTTGAGACAGATTTTGGGACTAGATGGTTGCATAAGTGGTGTCTAAAATAGATGCGAACACTTATGGCTCATCATCATGCTAATGCACGATATGCATTGCTTTTATTTCTTATATTTATATGTGTAACTATATATATATACACACACACACAATATACACATATATATATGCATATATATACACATATATATATATATACATATATATCTATACACATATTTATATACACACACATATATACACAAGCATACAAGCACATTAGGTCAAATGCATAAATGTGTATGTGTGTATGTATATATATGTGGATATGCGTATCTGTCTTTATGTATGTATATATGTATATGAGACAGAGAGAAAAGAGCAAGACTAGAGGTACACATACACACATACACACACATAACACATCCATACACACACACATACATGCACATTTACACACACATACACATACATGGACGTTTACACATACACACGCACATGCACATTGACACACACATACAAATGCATGCAGTTACACACATATAATGAATACACACATAGACACATACACATACTCACATACACATACACATACTCATATACACATACACATACATAATCATATGTATATACACCTAGACTCACATAATCATATATACATACATATATACACTTACACATGCATACACATACACATAGACACAACACATGCATACACACATATAGACACACATACATACTATATATATATATATATATATATATATATATATATATATATATATATGTGTGTGTGTGTATATATATATATATATATATATATATATATATACATATGTGTGTGTGTGTGTATATATTCTAATTCAAGAATCCTAATTTAGAAGTCTTAATTCAGCCTTTTAGCCATATGATTGAAGTATATGAACACATCGCATCTATTCCTCAGACCACCTATTAGAGAGATGTCTCTCCTCCCAACCTTATGACTCTATATATAGCTACTTGAATCAACAAGGATCATAATATATATGAGGATACATACACATCATGTACATACACATACGTAAATATACAATGACGGAGTATATACATTATGCATCACACATACATGCCTTTATGCACACATGTATACATATGCATGCATACATATTTACATAGAGAGATTTACACATATACACATATACATATATATATGTACGCATCACATATACATGCCTACATGCACACATGTATACTTATACATGCATACATAATTATAAACACACTTGCATATATTACACAAATGCATATGCATACATATGTGTGCATACTATCACATGTATACATATATCACACACATGCACACACATACTGCATATACATGAAACACATATATGTGCATACTAACACATGTATACATATAGTACACATGAATAAACACACATATGCATACATACATGACAAAAATTTGCTCCTCGAAAATAAAGATATATATCAAATTTTAGGCATACCCTCGAGCTTCATGTTCTAACTTAAAAGGGCATGATTTCATCTCTAGTAGGATTCATCGATGTTCTAGTTGAATATAGAAGAATCTATAATCTGATATCCATTCAAATGATTCAAGTTATTGGTTGATAACTGGAGTAGGATTTACTATCTAATCTTCTCAATGTTTTCATTATTGCCATCGTTTTGGTAAGACATCAATATAGTCTCATCTTCATTATCCTTATTGATTTCATTTATTTCTTCTATTGTTAAATCTGTGTTCTCATGGATGACATCATCTATTGATGGACTAATATTGTTTTTTGGTAATTCCTCTTCTTCATCAATAGAATCAGCATGTAGAGTATTATCCTCTTCATCAAAAAGATTAGTATCATTATCATGTACAATGATTCTAATTTCTCTCTTAGATGTTGGTGTATCAATATTTGATGGTGAATCATCAAGAGGACTTTCTTCGATCTCTGTACCAATAAACTATTCAAATAGTGACCTACCTCTAGGTTGAACATGAATGACGTGCCACCAAGGATGAGCATGAGGGTTTTTATAAAAAAAATGCTTGTTCAATATGCCTAGGAAGAATATATGGCTTTCTAGTAGATCGCATTACCTTGGAAGAACCAATTGCCTAAACACTAGATAATTCCTTTCTCAATGTGGAATTACTACCTTTATACTTGGCTCAAAACCAATCAACCTTAAAAATGACCTATCAACATATATAAAGACAAAAAACCATTATTAGGTGCTTAAAAAAATAATAAACTCTATCATAAAAAATATAAACTTTGTTCTACCTATTTGAATGTAGAAAATGATATTTCATAGATACGGACAACAACTCCCATGTAACCAAGTTCGCCATCTATAAGGTTCGTGTCTTTTGAGCTAACACGTGATAGTTTCTTGAAAGAAGCAACAATACTAGAATCCTCTGTTTTATGTAAAGAATCAATAGCTTTGATTCTAATATGCTGTCCAAAAGCCCACATATTAGTGAACATTCAAGCTCACAAAAGAAATTAAATTAGTACATAGAAACTAATACACATATATGAAAAAAACAAAATATTATTCAAATAAAATTACCTTTCGTTCACAACCTATCATTAACTCTCTCTGCTCATCTCAGATTTCTTCATTATTTGCATTAGCTCGTTGCAAAAGAGTATATAGCCAATCTGTGAAAGAAGATATATTTGTAATCTCATTATGATTGAGATTACGTCTATATCTTTTGTTTTTCCGTCTTTTACTTCAGAGATTTTGATGTTCCTATTCGTACTAGCTAAGGAATGTTTGCATGTATTCGTGATTATATGCTACAAAAGTAGAAACATCATTTTTTTCTTGAAATGTAAATAAATATGGAACTCCCTTACCTGATAATACCTCATCTGTTATTTTTGAAGAAGACTCGTTGGTCCATGCATGTGGAACTTCTTCATGAACTCTTTCAAGGTACTCACTAACATAGTACATGCACTCTTCAAGGACCCAATCCTTTGCCATGGATCGTTCTGGTTTCGATCTTTGCCGTACATAAACTTTTAATATTCCCATAAATCGCTCGACTCAAAACATCCATTGAGTGTTGACATCACCTGCAATCTCTATTTCATCTACAAGATGGACTAATAAATGAACTCGGATATCAAAAAATGAAGTAGGAAGCTCTTTCTCCATCAAACATAGTAGCTCTTGCATTTACGTTTCTTTTGTGGGATCCAAGACAATATATTAAATATAAAAGTATCATAATTACCTTATAAGCGATCCAAGATGGTAGATAACATCTCATACTCCTGTCGTTGCACATCCATCGATAACCAAAGGTAAAATATGTTTCAGAAAGTTATGTCAATCATGGGTCTTTCACCCAGATAAGCTCTTATCATCCATAGTAAACATGTTCTAGGAAGATGCTCCATATCCTATAGAAGTCCGAATAAAAGATATCAAATATTCATATATATTAAATATAAAAGTATCATAATTACCTTATAAGCGATTCAAGACGATAGATCACATCTCGTACTCCTTTTGTTGTACATCCATCGATAACCAAAGGTAAAATATGTTTCAAAAAGTTATGTCAATCATGGGTCTTTCACCTAGATAAGCTCTTATCATCCATAGTAAACATGTTCTAGAACGATGCTCCATATCCTGTAGGAGTTCGAATAAATTGAATCCTATTGTTGATAGTCTGTATCTCTTTTAACGTAAGTACCCAAGGAGCAGGTGCATAAGTCATTTCCTGTCGATGTCTATCAAAAACTAGCCATAACTTTGGTTTTGAGTTTTGATCCTTCAAATCATTCCTTGATGCTATGGTGTCTTTTAATCCAAGAAGATGCTACTATAAGGAATAACCAATATTCTTGAATATATGCGTAGGATCAAGAAGATGACATACTTTTAACTCTTTCTAAAAACCTCTGCTTGTAACTGACGAACAACAAGTCCATGATGTGTACAAGGTATATTAGCATTATGAGTATGAGAATTATCATCATCATCATCATCATCAAGCAAGTATTCCTTTTTATCAACAATAATTTGATTTTGTATATGGTTTCTAAATAAAATAATGACATTAATTTATAGAAAAAATACATACCCAAGCATTTTCACGTTGACCAGGTGGTGGTTCATGCTCAAAATTACCATAATTTGTCTCATTTTCAATACATTCCAATCGTGGTCTTCGATACGTGCCATAGTAAGAGTTACACCAACATATAATATGCTCTTCATAGTAAAATTCATCATAATTCCTATCGAAGAACACATGTGAAGTCGTTGCATGGGTAGGAGGTGGTGAGTGCCCTTTGATTGATCAAAATCTGATTATAACAAAAAAAAAATTAGTTATGTATCCATCAAATATATTTAAAATTAAAAGCTTGATATACTTACAATATATAGTCCTTGCATGATTAGGAGACGGTGGTGGAGTTCTGTCTGATTGATTCGAATCTACAAATAATGGTATTAGATATTAAAAATCTGATTAGTTACATACATAAACATTCACATATACACATTTACACATACACACATATTCACATATACACATTGACACATACACACATATTGACATATACACAAATACACATTCTTGTGGGAGAAATGCATGTACTTTGTATGAATGTGTGTATATGCATGCATGTGTATGTGTGTATGTATATATGTGGATATGTATATGTGTGTTTATGCTATATGTATGCATATGTGTATATGTATGCATGTATGTATGTGGATATGTTTGAATGTACAAACTAATCTTTTTTATTTTTTTCAATGCACCGAAAGGATTATGGTCCATATCCTATGAAACATGAGACTGAGTATGCTACACATTTTGGATATTGGTGTTTGAGCGAGTATATGTGAGATCACCTGGATGCATTTGTGAGTATTATTAAATTTCATATAATTATTTTATTTTTATGGAGGTTTTAATTGTTTTACTTATTTATGTTTGCTATATCTAATACATGAGTATTACAGAGAGGTAGATATGGATGAGGTGGAGAGACAGACACACGAGGGATGATCTTGATCGTCACAGTGCTCACATAGATACATCAGATCATGCGGATGATCGTGATCATAGATACAGTGCTATGTTTTGAAATGTGTGTATGGTATTAAGTAATAAAAATTCTTGTTCTATTGATTTTTTTTATTGTTTATATTAAGCATGTGTTTTATTACTTTAATTATATAATTCATTCATATTTATGTGTGCTTATGTGTATATAAAATGTATATATGCACATGTAGGTATATATCTATATTTGTGTGTGTCTATATGCATGTATATGTATGTATCTATGTATATATATGCGCATGTATGTATGTGCATATGTGTATGTGTATATGCATGTATCTGCATGTGCATGTGTAAGTGTATGTGTATGTGCATATGCATGTGTATGTGTGCATATGTATGTATGTATGTGCATGTATATATGTAAGTGTATGTGTATAGGTGTGTATGTGCATGTATATGTGTGTATATGTATCTATGTGCATGTGTATGTGTGTATATGTACGTATGTGCATGTGTATGTGCATATGTGTGTGTATGTGTGTGCATGTATATGTGTGTAATATGTGTGTGCATATGTATGTATGTACATATGTATATGTGTATATGCAAATATGTTCATGTGCATGTGTAAGTGTATATGCGTATGTATGTGTATGTGCATGTGCATGTGTGTGTATATGTATGTATGTATGTATGTATGTATGTATGTGCATGTGCATGAGTAAGTGTATATGTGTATATATGTGTATGTGCATATGCATGTATGTGTGTGTGTATGTATGTATGTGCATGTATATGTGTAAGTGTATGTGTATATGTGTGTATATGCATGTATATGTGTATATGTATGTTTGTGCATGTGTGTGTATGTGCATATGTGTGTGTACGTATGTGCATATATATATGTGTATGTGTGTGTATATGTACGTATGTGCATATGTATGTGTATGTGTATAAACATATACAAGTGTATGTATATGCATGTATATATGTATGAAACATGCATGTGCATGTGGATGCATTTCCATTTGCATCCATGTGTATATGCATGCGTGTGAATGTGCATGCATGTGGATGTGCATATACATGTATTTAAGTATGTGTTAATGTGTGTAGTGTATGTATATATGCAATAATGCATGCATGCAAGTCAGTTTATGTGGTTGTAGAAATGTTTGTGCATATGCATGTGTATGTGTGTGTATGTGTAAGTGTATGTGCACATGTATGTGTGTGTATGTGCATGCGTATATGCGTATATGTGTGAACGTGCATCTTCATGTATAAGTGTATATGTGCATATCAATAAGTGTGAGTATGCTAACTAATGAAAATAACACAATTGAAATGATATACAAAGAATGGAAATTGTACTTACAATAGTTAATGATATTTTTTGCTTGGTTAACTTCTTGAATAACTTTCAATATATAGAGAGAGAGAGAGAGATAATTCAAAGAGAGAAAGAGGTAGAAAGAGAGAAATAGAGAGAGAGAGAGACAATAAGATAGAGATTAGTCAAAACAACAATTCAGCAAGCAATTGTTCCAGCTCCTAAGCGCAACGCAATCGTGAACGTTGGAGAGCTCTTTGATCAGATGTGTGTAGATGCCGATCGAAGAGCCTCCAACATTCTTTTTGTCAAAAACATGTCGTGTAAGCGATGATAAAGCATCATAAATTCCTATGCATGTCGCGTATAATTAGCATTGCTTATGAGATGCAAATTACCGTCGCTTATGCAACACTTTTTTAAATCATTGCTTTACTGACGCTTGATGTAATTGTCGCATATTCCATCATGCCACACATCGATAAAAACATCGATTTTTTTTGTTTAACCGACATTCCATGCTCGACACTTGTTGCAACTCTTAATGCAATTTTATAGTGACAAAATGGTGTCACGTTAACCATCGCTATGCATTAGGGGAAAAAATGACCCCTCCTTGGGCCTTTTAGCTCAAGGGCTGATTAGTGATGGACCAATGAGAAGAGGGTGGTGGCCACAATCTACTCCCTTAATCAAATAGACTAGGCATAGGCTTCCCTTGGTCTTGTGTGGTCAAAGATACAGAAACCACCTAGAACTCATGGTTTTAGCTTTGTGAATGGTTCTAGAATGCTTGAGAAGCAATAAGAACCCTTAGATTTGTTCAATGATCCAAGGGATGAGGTGGAAAAGCAAAAGTCAAGGTGCCAATGAACATGGACCCTTGGATTGCTCTTGTTATCAATGGTTTGGATTGGATTCATCTTAAAAAATGCGCCATCAGTTCTACACCCTTGGATCGAGATTCAGATTGAATGCATCTGCTTGAAACCATGAAAGTTTGGGTGCCTAAAATGTGGAACATTGGATATACAAATGATCTAATGGCTAAGAATGAGTCCCCCACATCAAAAGGCACCTTTTGCTGTCCAGCCTCTGATCTTGGACCCATCCGACAGCTCAAGGTAGCTCCGAAATTGCGATCAGCCCAAATTGCGGTATGCCGTTGGATCTCTCTTGATCTAAAGGACAATAAAATATTTATGATGGAAACTTCATAACATTGAACAGATTGGATTCTTGATCCTTAGGCACATTCTTGTGCTTTCTTATATCCCCTTTTATACTTTTGAGTTGTTAATTCCTTGATCCACTTACATCTCTTTCACTCCCTTGGGATCCTTATTGTAAGTCATAAAGCTATGCCTATGCCTAGATAATCATGTTTGAATTTTAAGCACCCATGGATGATTCATTATGAAACCCATTTTTTGGATCCCTTCTAAATGGTTTCCCAAATGGTTAAGAAATATATGCTTCACCATTTTTCTCAAGTGGTAAATTTGGACTAAGCTTTTACTATGTCTTGTGATATCCCATAGTCTCTTGTATACTACTATGAGACTTTTTAAGCCAATGCTCCTTCCTTATTATTGGGAAATAAGTATATGCTCTTTATGAACTTAATTTTATTCTTATCCTTGATTTGTGAAAATATCTATAAGTATTATCCTTTCCTTCATATTCTTCAAGGTCTCGAGTTATAACTTTTACTATGGTTACTCTAACATGTGTATCTATCTCTGACTTTCTATCATTCCATCTAGTATGTTTGTAATCTATGTTGGAAGGATTTTGCTAATCACAAAAAAATATCCGCAGGGAGCTTTGCAAGGCTTTAGATTCCTTCACAGTACCCGAATGAATAGATCACGAGCTATAGAACTGTTTTTGAGTGACCTAAGTGATAGCTTAAGAGCCAATCAGAAATAATGCGAAGTACTTTCAAGTAGATATGACCCTCTTTCTCACAGTTGGAGCACTTGATACAAGAAAAAAAGTTGAATCACTTTCTTAGAAAATCGAAAGTACAATGCAAGAAAGAATATCATCACCATCACACATATTGATAGACTTCATTACATCAAGATCCATGCTGCAATCAAGTGTGGCAACCGGTTGCCTTTCTACAAGTGCTGTGATGGCCAATTCAGGTGAATCTCTATAGCTACAACTAGAGCATGCCTAAAGTGTATGTAGGGCAAGCTCCCAGTGACCAACTATGGCCTCTATACTTCTGCAAAATCTTGTTTAGCTTCATCATCTATGTGAAATCTATTGCTTTTGCCCTTCAAAGCTGATGGATTAGGCTCTCTCTGTCGCCCTTTAGAGATGACGGATTTTAAGCTTGAGGTTTGGATGCACCACTTGTGTCTTAGCTAGTGAGCACACCATAACTTTGAAGGCAACCCAATAGCAAGCAAACATCAAATTGTAGTGGTGCAACTTCAGAGATTGTCTATGTATCAACAACTATTGGTGGATTGTTCGAGCCCGTGTAACCTAGTGGTTTGACGCCTTGAGACTCTGGGAGGAAGTCCTACGTTCAAGTTTTGGCTGGACATAAAATGGGTGCCTCTACCTTACGAGGTTGAGTGTGTGAGTGTGTTTTCAAATTCATTGTACTCTCAAAAAAAAAAAAAAACTATTCGTGGTGAAGTGCGTAGGTGGCATAAACCACAAGATGGCACATACAATAGGCGATGGTGCAAACCTCGAGGAGTGTGAAGCTGGAGAGAGATGACGTGAAAAAAAGAGATAAAGTAGAGAGAGAACCTAGTTATCTGTATGTCCTCCATGCACGGATAAGAAAAACAAACTTGTGCCTTGTATTTTCATAAGTAGAGTCATGTCTTTATACTGGAGATTCTTTCGGCCAATCAAGTGGGGATGAATAGAAGGATGAGATCTCTCTCTTACTTGGAGGGGATTCACACACAAGCAAACAGTAGTAAACACCCATTCTTCTTCCTGCACAAGATTAGCAGACTCCGTTTTTGGTGTAGAGGCTTCTGCAACAACCATTCCAGCCTCTTTCTTCTTTGCCTCTTTTGCAGCCAGTTTTGGACAGTTCTTTATGATATGATCATTCCCTTTACATTACTTACAAAACAATTTCTGCTTTTCTGATTTTTTCTCATCTTTGTCTTGGTTCTTCAAATGTGCAGCATTTGCAGATTTCTGCTTACTAGTAGAAGAGCTCCATTTTCCTTTGTCCTTTTGACTAGCCAGGAAAGCTTGATCTACAACATGCATAATGGACCTGTTCTACCTGGACTGATCTTCCTGCAACAAAACAGAGATTAACTCCTCAAATGACAAGGCATTTGGATTGCCTTTCATCATCAACCAAAGAGTAGAAGCAAAACTCTGATATGAATCAGGAAGACCATTCAGAACGGTCTGCACAAGTGAGCTATCTAGTATAATCTCATCAGCAGAAATCAACTATTCCTTCAAGTCTTTGATCTTTGTTAGGAAACTGTCCATAGAATCACCTTCATTCATGTGCTCACTCTCCAACTGTTTTCAGAGGTAAGCAACACGAGCCTCATTCCTAGCTTGGTACAATGTGGTAAGTGTATCCCAAGCATCCTTAACTGTTCTGCAATAGCAAATATGAGGAATAATGGCATGTTTGACAGACAAAGCTATCAATGCATGTGCCTGGGCATCTTTGCCATCCCAGCAAATCTTCTCTGCAGTAGGTGCAACAGAAACTGTAGCACGAATAGGAATATGGAGAATACCATCATCTTCGACACCACCTGCATCAGCTTCATTACCTGCAGTTGTAACAGTTGCAGGTGTGATAGGACGTTTTTCGACACCCTGCACAATGTTCCACAGTCCTTTTGCAACCAACACATGTCACATCATATAAGCCCATAACGGGTAGTTGGTACCATCCAACTTATCCTCAATAGCCAACATACAGAATACATCACTGTTTTTAGCCATGGCCGGTGACTAAAATACCTTGATGCAAAAAATTGACTGTATCTCAAAAAGTTGAACACAACTGCCAAGACGAATTCTGCTAAACCTGTAGCAAACTTCGAGATGCTTATATTGGCAAACAGAAACTGGTATATACCTTTGGCACAAAAAGATGAAATAGCGTGCACAAGCACTGTGATAGTGCATTTGGAGGCCAAAACTAGCTCAGATCGCGATTTCGGCACGACAGAGCGAAGCCGTTTTGATCTCCGAAACACCCTGAGTATGCTCACCTAATTTCGTGCGAATCTGAGAGTGCAAATGGAGGAGTGTCGACGGCGCCCTAGATGAAGCGACGACCTGCTCTGATACCAACTGTTGGAGTTAGATGTCTACGGAAGCACGCGAACAACACAAGGAAGAAGAAGAAGCTTGGAGCACAACACACAATACTGAATGTATTACTAGAGAATGTACAAAGATAAGTGGCCCATTAGGGCAATAGGCATATATACAAGCCGAGGGAAAAAAACCTCCTAAAGAGGGAAAAAAATGCCCCGACGGTCCTAGAGTGTTCACACACATCACTACCTAAATATATCAACAGATGAGCAATACAAACCATCTTATTAGACATCTTGTATTGCATGGCTTATTGACCAAGTAAATTAAGGCTTGATGATCTATAAAGAACTTGAATATCTTTGCCAAAGGATAGTGTTAGAGCTTCTTTATCACCTAAACAAGACCTAATCCTTCACATTCAATTTTTGTATAGTTCCTTTATGCTACATTCAAATGTCCACTGACATAAGATATAGATAAATCAATATTACCTTCATTTGCATGTTATGTTGGCACATACCCAATAGCAGAATTGGATGCACGTACGTGGACATGGAATGGCTTGCTGCTTTTGTGAGTTGTGATTATAAGGTCTGAACAAAAATGTCTCTTAAAATCTAGGAAGGAATTATCACACTCATTGTTCCATTCAAAGTTGGTCAAAAGATTGTAAAGGGATCTGACTTTAATGGCATACATGCGGATAAAATGATTGTAGTATCCATGCTAGCACATGAAGGCTTGTATCTTTTTCACATTCTTGGGTCTTGGTAACACCACAATACCTTTGATCTTGTCTCTATCTATTGGTACACCATTTTTGAAACAATGGGTTAAAAAATCTTACCTTCTTAGGCCATACATACACATTTCTTGAGGTTTAAGAACATGATACTTTTTGCATTTATCAAATATTTATCTACGTTCTTTGGTGTGATCCTTTCTCATATTGGAACCTACACCTAGATCTTCCACATAGACCTCTAAAGTCCTCCATAAGAAATCCTTTGAAATATGTCAGATCAACCTCTAAAAGGTGATCAACGTTAGGGGAGCACTAGATTGTGTCCTTTGACTAGACTAGACAATATTTAAAAAATAGACTTTTGATTACAAGATCACCCTTATAGGGAAAATAATACAAGAATATGTTACTTATATAAGAAGTCCCACAATGTGGGACTGATATCTATGGATAAATTGACTAGAGATGATATAAGAGATCCCAGAACTCAAAATTGTAGGTATGAACTTAGATATTTGGATTACAAGAAATCCCTTCAGGGATATGAACTAGATACACAAAATGACTAGAAAGGATTTTGTACCACGAGATTACAATAGAACAAGAGGGGATATTTAAGATAATAGACTAGACAAGACCAGAACAAAGGACAAGACTAGAACTCAAACTAGAACTTGGCAAGTACTTACTTGGAGTTTGCAACTCCTTGAGCTCCCAAGGCTAGCACTATTGGCATCCTGGATGGTATGTGATGAAAAAATCAAACCAGTATAAAAAGTTACTCCATTGAGATTTCCTTCTACTACGGATATGGGTGGTCGTAAAATACTCTAAGTTCTTATGATTTGTATACATAGTAACTCTATGAATTGGTTTTTCTAGATGGTGAGAACAGGTACCAAACATTTCCATTGTGTTAAGAAGTTCTTTATCATGGATTTCCTAGTTAATCTCTTGAGGGGAGAATTTCCTTGAATGATATGCAACTAGATGTAGGCATCCATCATCTCCATGTTGGGATAGAATGGCCCCTAACGAAAAGTCTAAAGGCAAAGTGTGATGCATCTGTCTCTAGGAAGAAAGGCTTGGTAGCATCAGGATGAACTAGAATTGGATCAATGGTGAATGTTGATTTCAAGGTCTGAAAAGCTTTTCCAACTTCTTCCAAAGATGATACATGAGATCCCACAACCCAAGATCATATGTATGAAGCAAGATATTTGGATTACAAGAACTCCCTTTAGGAGATGAACTAGATACAAGGAATAACTAGAAAGTATCTCCTACTATGAGATTACAATAGGACAATACAAGGTTGAGGATATTAGACTAGACAATACTAGAAAGAAGGACAAGAACTCAAACTAGAACTTGGAAAGTACTTACTTGGAGATCATGACTCTTGAGCTCCCAAGACTAACATTGCTAGCATCTTCAATGGTATGTGATGAAAAGGTTGAACTTGGATAAAATGTTACTCCATCCAGATTGACTTCTATTGAGGATGCAGATGTTCATAAAATACTCTAAGTTCTTGTGATGTGTATACACAATAACTTTATGAGCTGCGCCTTCTAGATGCTCACATTAGGTATCAAATGCATCCACTATAGCAAGAAGTTCTTTATTATGGATTTCATAATTAATCTCTCAAGGGAAGAATTTCATTGAATAATATACAATTGGAGGTAGGTGTCCATCATCTCCATGTTGGGATAGAATGGCCTCTAAGATGAAGCTTGATGCATCTGTCTCTAGGAAGAAAGGCTTGGTAGAATCAAGATGAACTAGAATGGGAGTAGTGGTGAATGCTGATTTCAAGCTTTGAAAGGCTTTTTCTACTTCTTTGGTCCATGATAATTCTGCATTTCTTTTAAGCTTTGTAAGAGGCCTCACTATCTTGGAGTAACCTTTGATGAATATTCCTATAAAAATTGGAAAACCCTAGAAAATATTGTACATCTTGAACACATGAAGCTAGTTGTTAGCCAAGGATTATCTCGATCTTCGTAGGGTCCATAAGTCCCCTCTCTAAGACACTATACCCTAAAAACTTTGATTCTGTCTGATGGAAAGAGCACATCTCCAATTTATCATATAAACCTTTTTCTCTTAACTTCTCTAGAACTATCTTTACATGACATTTGTGATCCTTTAGAGTTTTGGAGAATATCAAGATATCATTGAGGTATATTACCAAATTATCATGTAAAAATATTCCATAAATATTCCTTTCTCTAAGACACTATACCCTAAAAACTCTGATTTTGTATGATGGAAAGAGCACATCTCCAATTTATCGTATAAACCTTTTTCTCTTAACTTCTCTAGAACTATCTTTACATGAAATTTGTGATCTTGTAGAGTTTTGGAGAATATCAAGATATCATTGAGGTATATTACCAAATTATCATGTAAATATTCTCAAAAGATATCATTCTTCATATACTGAAAGATGGTTGGAGCATTTCTAAGACCGAATGAAATAGCTAAATATTCAAAATGTCGTACCTTGTTTGATATGTTATCTTCCATTCATCTCCTTCTCTAATCCTTACAAGATTGTAAGATCCTCAAAGTATAATGTTTATGAAGAACTTTGATTTTCCAAGGCGTTCCAAGGGTTCTGATATAAGTGATACATGATATCTATTTTTTATAGTGAGTCTATTCAGCCCAAGATAGTCTACACACATTTGGAGACTCCCATTCTTCTTCTTTACAAATAGAGTATGGGCTCCCATTGGAGACTGATTGTCTGATATACCCCATGACTAGATTCTCATCAATATTCTTGTGTATTTTGTAAGCTCCTTTGGACCTATCTATAAACTATCTCCAGGGAAGGTTACAAAATTATGCAAGAATATTGATGAGAATCTTGGCAAGGGGCTTATCAAACCCTAAATTCTCTAGCAAGAGCCCCTATTCTATTTGTAAAGCAGAAGGATGGGACTCTTTGAATGTGTGAAAACTATCATGGGTTGAATAAATTCACTATAAAAATAAATATCCTCTACCACTTATATCACAAACCTTGGAACACCTTCGAAAAGAAATGTTCTTAATGAAGATCAACGTTGGAGAAGCTTACAATATTACCAGGATAAGAGAAGGAGTTGAATGGAAGAAAACATTTCGAAGAAGGTACAAACATTTTGTATATGTAGTTATGACATTCGGTCTTATAAATTCTCCAGGCAGCTTTCAACATATCATGAATAATATCTTCTAATAATTTTTAGATGATTTTGTGGTAATATACCTTGATGATATCTTAATATTCTCCAAAATTGGAGAGGATCATGAATTTCATGTAAAGATAGCTCTAAAGAAGCTAAGAGAAAAAGGTTTATATGCTAAATTGGAGAAGCATTCCTTCCATAAGAGAGAAGTGGAGATTTTAGGGTACATTGTCTCGGAGAGAGAAAGAGAGAGAGAGAGCCAATGATGATACATGATGTTGTGTACATGGTGTGCTTTTGTTTTCCATATATATATATATATATATATATATATATATATATATATATATATATATATATATATATATATATATATACACACGCACACACACACACACAACAACAACAACATATATATATATATATATATATATGTGTGTATGTACATAACAAACCATATTCAAAGCATCATGTAAGTGTTAGGTTGCCACCGGTATAGATATCCAAGTTGTATCCAATCACTTTGCTAGTATGTCTTGAACTTCCTATGAAATTAACCGTCCTGTGTCTTACAACCATCGTATGGAGGTTAATTCATGTGAAGATCGATTGTTGGTGACATGTGCTCTGTGTAATCTTGTTGGGATATTGGTAAAGGAATATACACAATCATTTCTCTGAATTTATACTACTTTAGTGATGTTTGGTAATTACTATTCTTTTGTTTTAGTAAGTCTTTCTTCTATAAAATATGTGTGCTATAATCTATGATTAGGGAATAGAAATGCACTGAGTTACTCTTAGTAATCCCCAATTCACCGAATCCTAGTTTTTGCATAGTTAAGCAATAAACATTTTGGCAACGACGATGGGATTGGGTGTTGCTAAATCCTTGTAAGTTTCTGGAAATATCACTCTAAGATATTTAGAATGATGGAGATAGACCATGCCAACTCAATCTAGAACCAAGTTTTGGTTCATTAATGAGGAGCTAGAATAGTTAATGACTATGCAAAAAGTGATCTAGAATTCCGCGCAAGAGACTATACATGTAGAAGGAAACTTCCATATAACCGAATTAGTTCTCTCTCTTCTGGAGCGATGTGTAATTCTCTATTAATCACTCAATTGTTAGAGTTCAAGGCGGCAATTGGACCTATGTGTGTGCTTGCCTCACTCTTGATGTAGGTGCATGTACTTTTGTCTCGCTATGCTCTTTATACGAGAGATTTGTCACTCCACCGATTTGACATTTCTTTATCGTGTTTCTGTTTGGGCTACAACAATGTGGGCATAACAATGTTTTTGTGTATATGTGTGGATATTCTGTCTATCTCTCCCTCTCTCTCTCTCTCCATTCTCTCGCTCTATCTCTCTCTCCTCTTCCTCAATTTCTCTCTCACACTCTCTTTCTCTCTCTCTCTCTTATTCTCTGTCTCTCTATGTCTTTCTCTCTCTCTCTCTCTCACCCCACACACTCTCTGTCTATCTGTATCTCTCTCTCTCTGTCCCTTTCTCTCTCTCCCTCTCTATCTATCTCTCTGACTCCTCATGCCCTCTTTCTCTCTCTATTTGTATCTCTCTCTCTCTCTCTCTTTGTCTCATATTACCTATAAACCATTTCTCTTTGCATGCTCTTTTAGAATGATGCTAGAAGATATTTCCTTTTTTATGACACTCTTTTCTTTCATTGCATATGTGATGTTAAACATCATGTATAGGATGTTAGCCTTTTTTCTACCTTAATTGTTGATGTCTGATATGTGATATTTTTTTCAAGCATTGTCATATATGTGATGCTTCTCGCCCCTTTTTTTAAGAACAAGCATCACATCAGCCCCCGTTGTGTTTTAGTGCTAGATAATGTACATAATTAAAGAAATTTTCTATTGCATTAGTTGGTGATCAATGATTTTGGGAGTACTATTTGATGTCAACTTTGCATGGTTACTCCTAACAAATTAGACCCTACTAGAAACTAGGGGCCGTAGCGATGCCCCCCATTGAAAAAAAAAGTGGGTTTCGTTGTTTATGCGATGAAAGCGTCGCATAAGCGAAGAAACTCTTTTTTATTCAAAAAAAGAGGGCTCATCACATAAGCATTGTAATCTTGTTGGGATATTGGTAAAGGAATATACACAATCATTTCTCTGAATTTATACTACCTTAGTGATGTTTGGTAATTACTATTCTTTTGTTTTAGTAAGTCTTTCTTCTATAAAATATGTGTGCTATAATCTATGGTTAGGGAATAGAAATGCACTGAGTTACTCTTAATAATCCCCAATTCATTGAACCCTAGTTTTTGCATAGTTAAGCAATAAACATTTTGGCAACGACGATGGGATTGGGTGTTGCTAAATCCTTGTACACTACTAGAAATATCACTCTAAGATATTTAGAATGATGGAGATAGACCATGCCAACTCAATCTAGAACCAAGTTTTGGCTCATTAATGAGGAGCTAGAATAGTTAATGACTATGCAAAAAGCGATCTAGAATTCCGCGCAAGAGACTATACATGTAGAAGGAAACTTCCATATAACCGAATTAGTTCTCTCTCTTCTAGAGCGATGTGTAATTCTCTATTAATCACTCAATTGTTAGAGTTCAAGGCGGCAATTGGACCTATGTGTGTGCTTGCCTCTCTCTTGATGTAGGTGCATGTACTTCTGTCTTGCCATGCTCTTTATACCAGAGATTGGTCAATCCACAGATTTGATATTTCTTTATCGTGTTTTTGTTTGGGCTACAACAATGTGGGCATAACAATGTTTTTGTGTATATGTGTGGATATTCCCTCTATCTCTCCCTCTCTCTCTCTCCATTGTCTCGCTCTATTTCTCTCTCTCCTCTTCCTCAATTTCTCTCTCACACACTCTCTCTCTCTCTCTTATTCTCTCTCTCTCTTATTCTCTCTCTCTCTCTCTATGTCTCTCTCTCTCTCTCTCTCTCTCTCTCACCCTAGACACTCTCTGTCTATCTGTATGTCTCTTTGAGTATCTCTCTCTCTCTCTCTGTCCCTTTCTCTCTCTCTCTCTGTATCTATCTCTCTGACTCCTCATGCCCTCTTTCTATCTCTATTTGTATCTCTTTCTCTCTCTCTCTTTGTCTCATATTACCTATAAACCATTTCTCTTTGCATGCTCTTTTAGAATGATGCTAGAAGATATTTCCTTTTTTATGACACTCTTTTCTTTCATTGTATATGTGATGTTAAACATCATGTATAGGATGTTAGCCTTTTTTCTACCTTAATTGTTGATGTCTGATATGTGATATTTTTTTCAAGCATTGTCACATATGTGATGCTTCTCGCCCCTTTTTTTAAGAACAAGCATCACATCAGCCCCCGTTGTGTTTTAGTGCTAGATAATGTACATAAATAAAGAAATTTTCTATTGCATTAGTTGGTGATCAATGATTTCGGGAGTTCTATTTGTTGTCAACTTTGCATGGTTACTACTAACAAATTAGTCACTACTAGGAACTAGGGGCCGTAGCGATGCCCCTCATTGAAAAAAAAAAGCGGGTTTCGTTGTTTATGTGATGAAAGCGTCGCATAAGCGACGAAAATCTTTTTTATTCAAAAAAAGAGGGCTCATCACATAAGCATTGTAATCTTGTTGGGATATTGGTAAAGGAATATACACAATCATTTCTCTGAATTTATACTACCTTAGTGATGTTTTATTTTTGTAGAGCATGATGAGGCGGATAAAAAATACATACTTAGTTCACTTGAGACAGATTTTGGGACAAGATGGTTGCATAAGTGGTGTCTAAAATAGATGCGAACACTTATGGCTCATCATCATGCTAATGCACGATATGCATTGCTTTTATTTCTTATATTTATATGTGTAACTATATATATACACACACACACACAATATACACATATATATATGCATATATATACACATATATATATATACATATATATCTATACACATATTTATATACACACACATATATACACAAGCATACAAGCACATCAGGTCAAATGCATAAATGTGTATGTGTGTATGTATATATATGTGGATATGCGTATCTGTCTTTATGTATGTATATATGTATATGAGACAGAGAGAAAAGAGCAGGACTAGAGGTACACATACACACATACACACACATAACACATCCATACACACACACATACATGCACATTTACACACACATACACATACATGGACGTTTACACATACACACGCACATGCACATTGACACACACATACAAATGCATGCAGTTACACACATATAATGAATACACACATAGACACATACACATACTCACATACACATACACATACTCATATACACATACACATACATAATCATATGTATATACACCTAGACTCACATAATCATATATACATACATATATACACTTACACATGCATACACATACACATAGACACAACACATGCATACACACATATAGACACACATACATACTATATATATATATATATATATATATATATATATATATATATATATATATATATATATATATATATATATATATATATATATATATATATATATATATATATATATACATATACATATATATATATATATATATATATATATATATATATATATATATATATATATATATATATATATATATATATATATATATATATATATATATATATATATATATATATATATACATATATATATGTGTGTGTGTGTGTGTGTGTGTATATTCTAATTCAAAAATCCTAATTTAGAAGTCTTAATTCAGCCTTTTAGCCATATGATTGAAGTATATGAACACATCGCATCTATTCCTCAGACCACCTATTAGAGAGATGTCTCTCCTCCCAACCTTATGACTCTATATATAGCTACTTGAATCAACAAGGATCATAATATATATGAGGATACATACACATCATGTACATACACATACGTAAATATACAATGACGGAGTATATACATTATGCATCACACATACATGCCTTTATGCACACATGTATACATATGCATGCATACATATTTACATAGAGAGATTTACACATATACACATATACATATATATATGTACGCATCACATATACATGCCTACATGCACACATGTATACTTATACATGCATACATAATTATAAACACACTTGCATATATTACACAAATGCATATGCATACATATGTGTGCATACTAACACATGTATACATATATCACACACATGCACACACATACTGCATATACATGAAACACATATATGTGCATACTAACACATGTATACATATAATACACATGAATAAACACACATATGCATACATACATGACAAAAATTTGCTCCTCGAAAAGAAAGATATATATCAAATTTTAGGCATACCCTCAAGCTTCATGTTCTAACTTAAAAGGGCATGATTTCATCTCTAGTAGGATTCATCGATGTTCTAGTTGAATATAGAAGAATCTATAATCTGATATCCATTCAAATGATTCAAGTTATTGGTTGATAACTGGAGTAGGGTTTACTATCTAATCTACTCAATGTTTTCATTATTGCCATCGTTTTGGTAAGACATCAATATAGTCTCATCTTCATTATCCTTATTGATTTCATTTATTTCTTCTATTGTTAAATCTGTGTTCTCATGGATGACATCATCTATTGATGGACTAATATTGTTTTTTGGTAATTCCTCTTCTTCATCAATAGAATCAGCATGTAGAGTATTATCCTCTTCATAAAAAAGATTAGTATCATTATCATGTACAATGATTCTAATTTCTCTCTTAGATGTTGGTGTATCAATATTTGATGGTGAATCATCAAGAGGACTTTCTTCGATCTCTGTACCAATAAACTATTCAAATAGTGACCTACCTCTAGGTTGAACATGAATGACGTGCCACCAAGGATGAGCATCAGGGTTTTTATAAAAAAAATGCTTGTTCAATATGCCTAGGAAGAATATATGGCTTTCTAGTAGATCGCATTACCTTGGAAGAACCAATTGCCTAAAAACTAGATAATTCCTTTCTCAATGTGGAATTACTACCTTTATACTTGGCTCAAAACCAATCAACCTTAAAAATGACCTATCAACATATATAAAGACAAAAAACCATTATTAGGTGCTTAAAAAAATAATAAACTCTATCATAAAAAATATAAACTTTGTTCTACCTATTTGAATGTAGGAAATGATATTTCATAGATACGGACAACAACTCCCATGTAACCAAGTTCGCCATCTATAAGGTTCGTGTCTTTTGAGCTAACACGTGATAGTTTCTTGAAAGAAGCAACAATACTAGAATCCTCTGTTTTATGTAAAGAATCAATAGCTTTGATTCTAATATGCTGTCCAAAAGCCCACATATTAGTGAACATTCAAGCTCACAAAAGAAATTAAATTAGTACAGAGAAACTAATACACATATATGAAAAAAACAAAATATTATTCAAATAAAATTACCTTTCGTTCACAACCTATCATTAACTCTCTCTGCTCATCTCAGATTTCTTCATTATTTGCATTGGCTCGTTGCAAAAGAGTATATAGCCAATCTGTGAAAGAAGATATATTTGTAATCTCATTATGATTGAGATTACATCTATATCTTTTGTTTTTCCGTCTTTTACTTTAGAGATTTTGATGTTCCTATTCGTACTAGCTAAGGAATGTTTGCATGTATTCGTGATTATATGCTACAAAAGTAGAAACATCATTTTTTTCTTGAAATGTAAATAAATATGGAACTCCCTTACCTGATAATACCTCATCTGTTATTTTTGAAGAAGACTCGTTGGTCCATGCATGTGGAACTTCTTCATGAACTCTTTCAAGGTACTCACTAACATAGTACATGCACTCTTCAAGGACCCAATCCTTTGCCATGGATCGTTCTGGTTTTGATCTTTGCCGTACATAAACTTTTAATATTCCCATAAATCGCTCGACTCAAAACATCCATTGAGTGTTGACATCACCTGCAATCTCTATTTCATCTACAAGATGGACTAATAAATGAACTCGGATATCAAAAAATGAAGTAGGAAGCTCTTTCTCCATCAAACATAGTAGCTCTTGCATTTACGTTTCTTTTGTGGGATCCAAGACAATATATTAAATATAAAAGTATCATAATTACCTTATAAGCGATCCAAGATGGTAGATAACATCTCATACTCCTGTCGTTGCACATCCATCGATAACCAAAGGTAAAATATGTTTCAGAAAGTTATGTCAATCATGGGTCTTTCACCCAGATAAGCTCTTATCATCCATAGTAAACATGTTCTAGGAAGATGCTCCATATCCTATAGGAGTCCGAATAAAAGATATCAAATATTCATATATATTAAATATAAAAGTATCATAATTACCCTATAAGCGATTCAAGACGATAGATCACATCTCGTACTCCTTTTGTTGTACATCCATCGATAACCAAAGGTAAAATATGTTTCAAAAAGTTATGTCAATCATGGGTCTTTCACCTAGATAAGCTCTTATCATCCATAGTAAACATGTTCTAGAACGATGCTCCATATCCTGTAGGAGTTCGAATAAATTGAATCCTATTGTTGATAGTCTGTATCTCTTTTAACGTAAGTACCCAAGGAGCAGGTGCATAAGTCATTTCCTGTCGATGTCTATCAAAAACTAGCCATAACTTTGGTTTTGAGTTTTGATCCTTCAAATCATTCCTTGATGCTATGGTGTCTTTTAATCCAAGAAGATGCTACTATAAGGAATAACCAATATTCTTGAATATATGCGTAGGATCAAGAAGATGACATACTTTTAACTCTTTCTAAAAACCTCTGCTTGTAACTGACGAACAACAAGTCCATGATGTGTACAAGGTATATTAGCATTATGAGTATGAGAATTATTATCATCATCATCATCAAGCAAGTATTCCTTTTTATCAACAATAATTTGATTTTGTATATGGTTTCTAAATAAAATAATGACATTAATTTATAGAAAAAATACATACCCAAGCATTTTCACATTGACCAGGTGGTGGTTCATGCTCAAAATTACCATAATCTGTCTCATTTTCAATACATTCCAATCGTGGTCTTCGATACGTGCCATAGTAAGAGTTACACCAACATATAATATGCTCTTCATAGTAAAATTCATCATAATTCCTATCGAAGAACACATGTGAAGTCGTTGCATGGGTAGGAGGTGGTGAGTGCCCTTTGATTGATCAAAATCTGATTATAACAAAAAAAAAATTAGTTATGTATCCATCAAATATATTTAAAATTAAAAGCTTGATATACTTACAATATATAGTCCTTGCATGATTAGGAGACGGTGGTGGAGTTCTGTGTGATTGATTCGAATCTACAAATAATGGTATTAGATATTAAAAATCTGATTATTTACATACATAAACATTCACATATACACATTTACACATACACACATATTCACATATACACATTGACACATACACACATATTGACATATACACAAATACACATTCTTGTGGGAGAAATGCATGTACTTTGTATGAATGTGTGTATATGCATGCATGTGTATGTGTGTATGTATATATGTGGATATGTATATGTGTGTTTATGCTATATGTATGTATATGTGTATATGTATGCATGTATGTATGTGGATATGTTTGAATGTATATGTGTATGTGGGTATGTGTATGTGTATGTATGTGTGTGTATATATGTGTATGTAATCTGATTCTTTCTTTCTGTTCGAGATTAAAGTAACAAGAGATATTGTATGATGGAAAAAAATAAGAGGAGACCTAACATACGAGTCATTTCCTCAGTAGAAGGTATACAAATTAATAGTTTATATTTATAATTCTCATATGTTTTATTAATTTTTTACATTTAATTTATGCATTTGTTTTCTATTTAAATAAACAGGCAGTCGGGCCACACATTGCACTTAGGTCAAATGGGCCATCATGGTTTTGTAGCTACATTTGTAAGCATATGTGTTATTGTAAGTATATATTTTAGTTAGAACACAAGAAACTAATCTTTTTTATTTTTTTCAATGCACCGAAAGGATTATGGTCCATATCCTATGAAACATGAGACTGAGTATGCTACACATTTTGGATATTGGTGTTTGAGCGAGTATATGTGAGATCACCTGGATGCATTTGTGAGTATTATTAAATTTCATATAATTATTTTATTTTTATGGAGGTTTTAATTGTTTTACTTATTTATGTTTGCTATATCTAATACATGAGTATTACAGAGAGGTAGATATGGATGAGGTGGAGAGACAGACACACGAGGGATGATCTCGATCGTCACAGTGCTCACATAGATACATCAGATCATGCGGATGATCGTGATCATAGATACAGTGCTATGTTTTGAAATGTGTGTATGGTATTAAGTAATAAAAATTCTTGTTCTATTGATTTTTTTTATTGTTTATATTAAGCATGTGTTTTATTACTTTAATTATATAATTCATTCATATTTATGTGTGCTTATGTGTATATAAAATGTATATATGCACATGTAGGTATATATCTATATTTGTGTGTGTCTATATGCATGTATATGTATGTATCTATGTATATATATGCGCATGTATGTATGTGCATATGTGTATGTGTATATGCATGTATCTGCATGTGCATGTGTAAGTGTATGTGTATGTGCATATGCATGTGTATGTGTGCATATGTATGTTTGTATGTGCATGTATATATGTAAGTGTATGTGTATAGGTGTGTATGTGCATGTATATGTGTGTATATGTATCTATGTGCATGTGTATGTGTGTATATGTACGTATGTGCATGTGTATGTGCATATGTGTGTGTATGTGTGTGCATGTATATGTGTGTAATATGTGTGTGCATATGTATGTATGTACATATGTATATGTGTATATGCAAATATGTTCATGTGCATGTGTAAGTGTATATGCGTATGTATGTGTATGTGCATGTGCATGTGTGTGTATATGTATGTATGTATGTATGTATGTATGTATGTATGTATGTATGTATGTATGTATGTATGTATGTATGTATGTGCATGTGCATGAGTAAGTGTATATGTGTATATATGTGTATGTGCATATGCATGTATGTGTGTGTGTATGTATGTATGTGCATGTATATGTGTAAGTGTATGTGTATATGTGTGTATATGCATGTATATGTGTATATGTATGTTTGTGCATGTGTGTGTATGTGCATATGTGTGTGTACGTATGTGCATATATATATGTGTATGTGTGTGTATATGTACGTATGTGCATATGTATGTGTATGTGTATAAACATATACAAGTGTATGTATATGCATGTATATATGTATGAAACATGCATGTGCATGTGGATGCATTTCCATTTGCATCCATGTGTATATGCATGCGTGTGAATGTGCATGCATGTGGATGTGCATATACATGTATTTAAGTATGTGTTAATGTGTGTAGTGTATGTATATATGCAATAATGCATGCATGCAAGTCAGTTTATGTGGTTGTAGAAATGTTTGTGCATATGCATGTGTATGTGTGTGTATGTGTAAGTGTATGTGCACATGTATGTGTGTGTATGTGCATGCGTATATGCGTATATGTGTGAACGTGCATCTTCATGTATAAGTGTATATGTGCATATCAATAAGTGTGAGTATGCTAACTAATGAAAATAACACAATTGAAATGATATACAAAGAATGGAAATTGTACTTACAATAGTTAATGATATTTTTTGCTTGGTTAACTTCTTGAATAACTTTCAATAGAGAGAGAGAGAGAGAGAGAGATAATTCAAAGAGAGAAAGAGGTAGAAAGAGAGAAATAGAGAGAGAGAGAGACAATAAGATAGAGATTAGTCAAAACAACAATTCAGCAAGCAATTGTTCCAGCTCCTAAGCGCAACGCAATCGTGAACGTTGGAGAGCTCTTTGATCAGATGTGTGTAGATGCCGATCGAAGAGCCTCCAACATTTTTTTTGTCAAAAAATGTCGTGTAAGCGATGATAAAGCATCATAAGTTCCTATGCATGTCGCGTATAATTAGCATTGCTTATGAGATGCAAATTACCGTCGCTTATGCAACACTTTTTTAAATCATTGCTTTACTGACGCTTGATGTAATTGTCGCATATTCCATCATGCCACACATCGATAAAAACATCGATTTTTTTTGTTTAACCGACATTCCATGCTCGACACTTATACATATGTGTGCATACTAACACATGTATACATATATCACACACATGCACACACATACTGCATATACATGAAACACATATATGTGCATACTAACACATGTATACATATAATACACATGAATAAACACACATATGCATACATACATGATAAAAATTTGCTCCTCGAAAATAAAGATATATATCAAATTTTAGGCATACCCTCAAGCTTCATGTTCTAACTTAAAAGAGCATGATTTCATCTCTAGTAGGATTCGTCGATGTTCTAGTTGAATATAGAAGAATCTATAATCTGATATCCATTCAAATGATTCAAGTTATTGGTTGATAACTGGAGTAGGATTTACTATCTAATCTACTCAATGTTTTCATTATTGCCATCGTTTTGGTAAGACATCAATATAGTCTCATCTTCATTATCCTTATTGATTTCATTTATTTCTTCTATTGTTAAATCTGTGTTCTCATGGATGACATCATCTATTGATGGACTAATATTGTTTTTTGGTAATTCCTCTTCTTCATCAATAGAATCAGCATGTAGAGTATTATCCTCTTCATCAAAAAGATTAGTATCATTATCATGTACAATGATTCTAATTTCTCTCTTAGATGTTGGTGTATCAATATTTGATGGTGAATCATCAAGAGGACTTTCTTCGATCTCTGTACCAATAAACTATTCAAATAGTGACCTACCTCTAGGTTGAACATGAATGACGTGCCACCAAGGATGAGCATCAGGGTTTTTATAAAAAAAATGCTTGTTCAATATGCCTAGGAAGAATATATGGCTTTCTAGTAGATCGCATTACCTTGGAAGAACCAATTGCCTAAAAACTAGATAATTCCTTTCTCAATGTGGAATTACTACCTTTATACTTGGCTCAAAACCAATCAACCTTAAAAATGACCTATCAACATATATAAAGACAAAAAACCATTATTAGGTGCTTAAAAAAATAATAAACTCTATCATAAAAAATATAAACTTTGTTCTACCTATTTGAATGTAGGAAATGATATTTCATAGATACGGACAACAACTCCCATGTAACCAAGTTCGCCATCTATAAGGTTCGTGTCTTTTGAGCTAACACGTGATAGTTTCTTGAAAGAAGCAACAATACTAGAATCCTCTGTTTTATGTAAAGAATCAATAGCTTTGATTCTAATATGTTGTCCAAAAGCCCACATATTAGTGAACATTCAAGCTCACAAAAGAAATTAAATTGGTACAGAGAAACTAATACACATATATGAAAAAAACAAAATATTATTCAAATAAAATTACCTTTCGTTCACAACCTATCATTAACTCTCTCTGCTCATCTCAGATTTCTTCATTATTTGCATTGGCTCGTTGCAAAAGAGTATATAGCCAATCTGTGAAAGAAGATATATTTGTAATCTCATTATGATTGAGATTACGTCTATATCTTTTGTTTTTCCGTCTTTTACTTCAGAGATTTTGATGTTCCTATTCGTACTAGCTAAGGAATGTTTGCATGTATTCGTGATTATATGCTACAAAAGTAGAAACATCATTTTTTTCTTGAAATGTAAATAAATATGGAACTCCCTTACCTGATAATACCTCATCTGTTATTTTTGAAGAAGACTCGTTGGTCCATGCATGTGGAACTTCTTCATGAACTCTTTCAAGGTACTCACTAACATAGTACATGCACTCTTCAAGGACCCAATCCTTTGCCATGGATCGTTCTGGTTTCGATCTTTGCCGTACATAAACTTTTAATATTCCCATAAATCGCTCGACTCAAAACATCCATTGAGTGTTGACATCACCTGCAATCTCTATTTCATCTACAAGATGGACTAATAAATGAACTCGGATATCAAAAAATGAAGTAGGAAGCTCTTTCTCCATCAAACATAGTAGCTCTTGCATTTACGTTTCTTTTGTGGGATCCAAGACAATATATTAAATATAAAAGTATCATAATTACCTTATAAGCGATCCAAGATGGTAGATAACATCTCATACTCCTGTCGTTGCACATCCATCGATAACCAAAGGTAAAATATGTTTCAGAAAGTTATGTCAATCATGGGTCTTTCACCCAGATAAGCTCTTATCATCCATAGTAAACATGTTCTAGGAAGATGCTCCATATCCTATAGGAGTCCGAATAAAAGATATCAAATATTCATATATATTAAATATAAAAGTATCATAATTACCTTATAAGCGATTCAAGACGATAGATCACATCTCGTACTCCTTTTGTTGTACATCCATCGATAACCAAAGGTAAAATATGTTTCAAAAAGTTATGTCAATCATGGGTCTTTCACCTAGATAAGCTCTTATCATCCATAGTAAACATGTTCTAGAACGATGCTCCATATCCTGTAGGAGTTCGAATAAATTGAATCCTATTGTTGATAGTCTGTATCTCTTTTAACGTAAGTACCCAAGGGGCAGGTGCATAAGTCATTTCCTGTCGATGTCTATCAAAAACTAGCCATAACTTTGGTTTTGAGTTTTGATCCTTCAAATCATTCCTTGATGCTATGGTGTCTTTTAATCCAAGAAGATGCTACTATAAGGAATAACCAATATTCTTGAATATATGCGTAGGATCAAGAAGATGACATACTTTTAACTCTTTCTAAAAACCTCTGCTTGTAACTGACGAACAACAAGTCCATGATGTGTACAAGGTATATTAGCATTATGAGTATGAGAATTATCATGATCATCATCATCAAGCAAGTATTCCTTTTTATCAACAATAATTTGATTTTGTATATGGTTTCTAAATAAAATAATGACATTAATTTATAGAAAAAATACATACCCAAGCATTTTCACGTTGACCAGGTGGTGGTTCATGCTCAAAATTACCATAATCTGTCTCATTTTCAATACATTCCAATCGTGGTCTTCGATACGTGCCATAGTAAGAGTTACACCAACATATAATATGCTCTTCATAGTAAAATTCATCATAATTCCTATCGAAGAACACATGTGAAGTCGTTGCATGGGTAGGAGGTGGTGAGTGCCCTTTGATTGATCAAAATCTGATTATAACAAAAAAAAAAATTAGTTATGTATCCATCAAATATATTTAAAATTAAAAGCTTGATATACTTACAATATATAGTCCTTGCATGATTAGGAGACGGTGGTGGAGTTCTGTGTGATTGATTCGAATCTACAAATAATGGTATTAGATATTAAAAATCTGATTATTTACATACATAAACATTCACATATACACATTTACACATACACACATATTCACATATACACATTGACACATACACACATATTGACATATACACAAATACACATTCTTGTGGGAGAAATGCATGTACTTTGTATGAATGTGTGTATATGCATGCATGTGTATGTGTGTATGTATATATGTGGATATGTATATGTGTGTTTATGCTATATGTATGTATATGTGTATATGTATGCATGTATGTATGTGGATATGTTTGAATGTATATGTGTATGTGGGTCTGTGTATGTGTATGTATGTGTGTGTATATATGTGTATGTAATCTGATTCTTTCTTTCTGTTCGAGATTAAAGTAACAAGAGATATTGTATGATGGAAAAAAATAAGAGGAGACCTAACATACGAGTCATTTCCTCAGTAGAAGGTATACAAATTAATAGTTTATATTTATAATTCTCATATGTTTTATTAATTTTTTACATTTAATTTATGCATTTGTTTTCTATTTAAATAAACAGGCAGTCGGGCCACACATTGCACTTAGGTCAAATGGGCCATCATGGTTTTGTAGCTACATTTGTAAGTATATGTGTTATTGTAAGTATATATTTTAGTTAGAACACAAGAAACTAATCTTTTTTATTTTTTTCAATGCACCGAAAGGATTATGGTCCATATCCTATGAAACATGAGACTGAGTATGCTACACATTTTGGATATTGGTGTTTGAGCGAGTATATGTGAGATCACCTGGATGCATTTGTGAGTATTATTAAATTTCATATAATTATTTTATTTTTATGGAGGTTTTAATTGTTTTACTTATTTATGTTTGCTATATCTAATACATGAGTATTACAGAGAGGTAGATATGGATGAGGTGGAGAGAGAGACACACGAGGGATGATCTCGATCGTCACAATGCTCACATAGATACATCAGATCATGCGGATGATCGTGATCATAGATACAGTGCTATGTTTTGAAATGTGTGTATGGTATTAAGTAATAAAAATTCTTGTTCTATTGATTTTTTTTATTGTTTATATTAAGCATGTGTTTTATTACTTTAATTATATAATTCATTCATATTTATGTGTGCTTATGTGTATATAAAATGTATATATGCACATGTAGGTATATATCTATATTTGTGTGTGTCTATATGCATGTATATGTATGTATCTATGTATATATATGCGCATGTATGTATGTGCATATGTGTATGTGTATATGCATGTATCTGCATGTGCATGTGTAAGTGTATGTGTATGTGCATATGCATGTGTATGTGTGCATATGTATGTATGTATGTGCATGTATATATGTAAGTGTATGTGTATAGGTGTGTATGTGCATGTATATGTGTGTATATGTATCTATGTGCATGTGTATGTGTGTATATGTACGTATGTGCATGTGTATGTGCATATGTGTGTGTATGTGTGTGCATGTATATGTGTGTAATATGTGTGTGCATATGTATGTATGTACATATGTATATGTGTATATGCAAATATGTTCATGTGCATGTGTAAGTGTATATGCGTATGTATGTGTATGTGCATGTGCATGTGTGTGTATATGTATTTATGTATGTATGTATGTATGTATGTATGTATGTATGTATGTATGTGCATGTGCATGAGTAAGTGTATATGTGTATATATGTGTATGTGCATATGCATGTATGTGTGTGTGTATGTATGTATGTGCATGTATATGTGTAAGTGTATGTGTATATGTGTGTATATGCATGTATATGTGTATATGTATGTTCGTGCATGTGTGTGTATGTGCATATGTGTGCGTACGTATGTGCATATATATATGTGTATGTGTGTGTATATGTACGTATGTGCATATGTATGTGTATGTGTATAAACATATACAAGTGTATGTATATGCATGTATATATGTATGAAACATGCATGTGCATGTGGATGCATTTCCATTTGCATCCATGTGTATATGCATGCGTGTGAATGTGCATGCATGTGGATGTGCATATACATGTATTTAAGTATGTGTTAATGTGTGTAGTGTATGTATATATGCAATAATGCATGCATGCAAGTCAGTTTATGTGGTTGTAGAAATGTTTGTGCATATGCATGTGTATGTGTGTGTATGTGTAAGTGTATGTGCACATGTATGTGTGTGTATGTGCATGCGTATATGCGTATATGTGTGAACGTGCATCTTCATGTATAAGTGTATATGTGCATATCAATAAGTGTGAGTATGCTAACTAATGAAAATAACACAATTGAAATGATATACAAAGAATGGAAATTGTACTTACAATAGTTAATGATATTTTTTGCTTGGTTAACTTCTTGAATAACTTTCAATAGAGAGAGAGAGAGAGAGATAATTCAAAGAGAGAAAGAGGTAGAAAGAGAGAAATAGAGAGAGAGAGAGACAATAAGATAGAGATTAGTCAAAACAACAATTCAGCAAGCAATTGTTCCAGCTCCTAAGCGCAACGCAATCGTGAACGTTGGAGAGCTCTTTGATCAGATGTGTGTAGATGCCGATCGAAGAGCCTCCAACATTTTTTTTGTCAAAAACATGTCGTGTAAGCGATGATAAAGCATCATAAATTCCTATGCATGTCGCGTATAATTAGCATTGCTTATGAGATGCAAATTACCGTCGCTTATGCAACACTTTTTTAAATCATTGCTTTACTGACGCTTGATGTAATTGTCGCATATTCCATCATGCCACACATCGATAAAAACATCGATTTTTTTTGTTTAACCGACATTCCATGCTCGACACTTGTTGCAACTCTTAATGCAATTTTATAGTGACAAAATGGTGTCGCGTTAACCATCGCTATGCATTAGGGGAAAAAATGACCCCTCCTTGGGCCTTTTAGCTCAAGGGCTGATTAGTGATGGACCAATGAGAAGAGGGTGGTGGCCACAATCTACTCCCTTAATCAAATAGACTAGGCATAGGCTTCCCTTGGTCTTGTGTGGTCAAAGATACAGAAACCACCTAGAACTCATGGTTTTAGCTTTGTGAATGGTTCTAGAATGCTTGAGAAGCATTAAGAACCCTTAGATTTGTTCAATGATCCAAGGGATGAGGTGGAAAAGCAAAAGTCAAGGTGCCAATGAACATGGACCCTTGGATTGCTCTTGTTATCAATGGTTTGGATTGGATTCATCTTAAAAAATGCGCCATCAGTTCTACACCCTTGGATCGAGATTCAGATTGAATGCATCTGCTTGAAACCATGAAAGTTTGGGTGCCTAAAATGTGGAACATTGGATATACAAATGATCTAATGGCTAAGAATGAGTCCCCCACATCAAAAGGCACCTTTTGCTGTCCAGCCTCTGATCTTGGACCCATCCGACAGCTCAAGGTAGCTCCGAAATTGCGATCAGCCCAAATTGCGGTATGCCGTTGGATCTCTCTTGATCTAAAGGACAATAAAATATTTATGATGGAAACTTCATAACATTGAACAGATTGGATTCTTGATCCTTAGGCACATTCTTGTGCTTTCTTATATCCCCTTTTATACTTTTGAGTTGTTAATTCCTTGATCCACTTACATCTCTTTCACTCCCTTGGGATCCTTATTGTAAGTCATAAAGCTATGCCTATGCCTAGATAATCATGTTTTACTTTTAATCACCCATGGATGATTCATTATGAAACCCATTTTTTGGATCCCTTCTAAATGGTTTCCCAAATGGTTAAGAAATATATGCTTCACCATTTTTCTCAAGTGGTAAATTTGGACTAAGCTTTTACTATGTCTTGTGATATCCCATAGTCTCTTGTATACTACTATGAGACTTTTTAAGCCAATGCTCCTTCCTTATTATTGGGAAATAAGTATATGCTCTTTATGAACTTAATTTTATTCTTATCCTTGATTTGTGAAAATATCTATAAGTATTATCCTTTCCTTCATATTCTTCAAGGTCTCGAGTTATAACTTTTACTATGGTTACTCTAACATGTGTATCTATCTCTGACTTTCTATCATTCCATCTAGTATGTTTGTAATCTATGTTGGAAGGATTTTGCTAATCACAAAAAAATATCCGCAGGGAGCTTTGCAAGGCTTTAGATTCCTTCACAGTACCTGAATGAATAGATCACGAGCTATAGAACTGTTTTTGAGTGACCTAAGTGATAGCTTAAGAGCCAATCAGAAATAATGCGAAGTACTTTCAAGTAGATATGACCCTCTTTCTCACAGTTGGAGCACTTGATACAAGAAAAAAAGTTGAATCACTTTCTTAGAAAATCGAAAGTACAATGCAAGAAAGAATATCATCACCATCACACATATTGATAGACTTCATTACATCAAGATCCATGCTGCAATCAAGTGTGGCAACCGTTTGCCTTTCTACAAGTGCTGTGATGGCCAATTCAGGTGAATCTCTATAGCTACAACTAGAGCATGCCTAAAGTGTATGTAGGGCAAGCTCCCAGTGACCAACTATGGCCTCTATACTTCTGCAAAATCTTGTTTAGCTTCATCATCTATGTGAAATCTATTGCTTTTTCCCTTCAAAGCTGATGGATTAGGCTCTCTCTGTCGCCCTTTAGAGATGACGGATTTTAAGCTTGAGGTTTGGATGCACCACTTGTGTCTTAGCTAGTGAGCACACCATAACTTTGAAGGCAACCCAATAGCAAGCAAACATCAAATTGTAGTGGTGCAACTTCAGAGATTGTCTATGTATCAACAACTATTGGTGGATTGTTCGAGCCCGTGTAACCTAGTGGTTTGACGCCTTGAGACTCTGGGAGGAAGTCCTACGTTCAAGTTTTGGCTGGACATAAAATGGGTGCCTCTACCTTACGAGGTTGAGTGTGTGAGTGTGTTTTCAAATTCATTGTACTCTCAAAAAAAAAAAAAAAAACTATTGGTGGTGAAGTGCGTAGGTGGCATAAACCACAAGATGGCACATACAATAGGCGATGGTGCAAACCTCGAGGAGTGTGAAGCTGGAGAGAGATGACGTGAAAAAAAGAGATAAAGTAGAGAGAGAACCTAGTTATCTGTATGTCCTCCATGCACGGATAAGAAAAACAAACTTGTGCCTTGTATTTTCATAAGTAGAGTCATGTCTTTATACTGGAGATTCTTTCGGCCAATCAAGTGGGGATGAATAGAAGGATGAGATCTCCCTCTTACTTGGAGGGGATTCACACACAAGCAAACAGTAGTAAACACCCATTCTTCTTCCTGCACAAGATTAGCAGACTCCGTTTTTGGTGTAGAGGCTTCTGCAACAACCATTCCAGCCTCTTTCTTCTTTGCCTCTTTTGCAGCCAGTTTTGGACAGTTCTTTATGATATGATCATTCCCTTTACATTACTTACAAAACAATTTCTGCTTTTCTGATTTTTTCTCATCTTTGTCTTGGTTCTTCAAATGTGCAGCATTTGCAGATTTCTACTTACTAGTAGAAGAGCTCCATTTTCCTTTGTCCTTTTGACTAGCCAGGAAAGCTTGATCTACAACATGCATAATGGACCTGTTCTACCTGGACTGATCTTCCTGCAACAAAACAGAGATTAACTCCTCAAATGACAAGGCATTTGGATTGCCTTTCATCATCAACCAAAGAGTAGAAGCAAAACTCTGATATGAATCAGGAAGACCATTCAGAACGGTCTGCACAAGTGAGCTATCTAGTATAATCTCATCAGCAGAAATCAACTATTCCTTCAAGTCTTTGATCTTTGTTAGGAAACTGTCCATAGAATCACCTTCATTCATGTGCTCACTCTCCAACTGTTTTCAGAGGTAAGCAACACGAGCCTCATTCCTAGCTTGGTACAATGTGGTAAGTGTATCCCAAGCATCCTTAACTGTTCTGCAATAGCAAATATGAGGAATAATGGCATGTTTGACAGACAAAGCTATCAATGCATGTGCCTGGGCATCTTTGCCATCCCAGCAAATCTTCTCTGCAGTAGGTGCAACAGAAACTGTAGCACGAATAGGAATATGGAGAATACCATCATCTTCGACACCACCTGCATCAGCTTCATTACCTGCAGTTGTAACAGTTGCAGGTGTGATAGGACGTTTTTCGACACCCTGCACAATGTTCCACAGTCCTTTTGCAACCAACACATGTCACATCATATAAGCCCATAACGGGTAGTTGGTACCATCCAACTTATCCTCAATAGCCAACATACAGAATACATCACTGTTTTTAGCCATGGCCGGTGACTAAAATACCTTGATGCAAAAAATTGACTGTATCTCAAAAAGTTGAACACAACTGCCAAGACGAATTCTGCTAAACCTGTAGCAAACTTCGAGATGCTTATATTGGCAAACAGAAACTGGTATATACCTTTGGCACAAAAAGATGAAATAGCGTGCACAAGCACTGTGATAGTGCATTTGGAGGCCAAAACTAGCTCAGATCGCGATTTCGGCACGACAGAGCGAAGCCGTTTTGATCTCCGAAACACCCTGAGTATGCTCACCTAATTTCGTGCGAATCTGAGAGTGCAAATGGAGGAGTGTCGACGGCGCCCTAGATGAAGCGACGACCTGCTCTGATACCAACTGTTGGAGTTAGATGTCTGCGGAAGCACGCGAACAACACAAGGAAGAAGAAGAAGCTTGGAGCACAACACACAATACTGAATGTATTACTAGAGAATGTACAAAGATAAGTGGCCCATTAGGGCAATAGGCATATATACAAGCCAAGGGAAAAAAACCTCCTAAAGAGGGAAAAAAATGCCCCGACGGTCCTAGAGTGTTCACACACATCACTACCTAAATATATCAACAGATGAGCAATACAAACCATCTTATTAGACATCTTGTATTGCATGGCTTATTGACCAAGTAAATTAAGGCTTGATGATCTATAAAGAACTTGAATATCTTTGCCAAAGGATAGTGTTAGAGCTTCTTTATCACCTAAACAAGACCTAATCCTTCACATTCAATTTTTGTATAGTTCCTTTATGCTACATTCAAATGTCCACTGACATAAGATATAGATAAATCAATATTACCTTCATTTGCATGTTATGTTGGCACATACCCAATAGCAGAATTGGATGCACGTACGTGGACATGGAATGGCTTGCTGCTTTTGTGAGTTGTGATTATAAGGTCTGAACAAAAATGTCTCTTAAAATCTAGGAAGGAATTATCACACTCATTGTTCCATTCAAAGTTGGTCAAAAGATTGTAAAGGGATCTGACTTTAATGGCATACATGCGGATAAAATGATTGTAGTATCCATGCTAGCACATGAAGGCTTGTATCTTTTTCACATTCTTGGGTCTTGGTAACACCACAATACCTTTGATCTTGTCTCTATCTATTGGTACACCATTTTTGAAACAATGGGTTAAAAAATCTTACCTTCTTAGGCCATACATACACATTTCTTGAGGTTTAAGAACATGATACTTTTTGCATTTATCAAATATTTATCTACGTTCTTTGGTGTGATCCTTTCTCATATTGGAACCTACACCTAGATCTTCCACATAGACCTCTAAAGTCCTCCATAAGAAATCCTTTGAAATATGTCAGATCAACCTCTAAAAGGTGATCAACGTTAGGGGAGCACTAGATTGTGTCCTTTGACTAGACTAGACAATATTTAAAAAATAGACTTTTGATTACAAGATCACCCTTATAGGGAAAATAATACAAGAATATGTTACTTATATAAGAAGTCCCACAATGTGGGACTGATATCTATGGATAAATTGACTAGAGATGATATAAGAGATCCCAGAACTCAAAATTGTAGGTATGAACTTAGATATTTGGATTACAAGAAATCCCTTCAGGGATATGAACTAGATACACAAAATGACTAGAAAGGATTTTGTACCACGAGATTACAATAGAACAAGAGGGGATATTTAAGATAATAGACTAGACAAGACCAGAACAAAGGACAAGACTAGAACTCAAACTAGAACTTGGCAAGTACTTACTTGGAGTTTGCAACTCCTTGAGCTCCCAAGGCTAGCACTATTGGCATCCTGGATGGTATGTGATGAAAAAATCAAACCAGTATAAAAAGTTACTCCATTGAGATTTCCTTCTACTACGGATATGGGTGGTCGTAAAATACTCTAAGTTCTTATGATTTGTATACATAGTAACTCTATGAATTGGTTTTTCTAGATGGTGAGAACAGGTACCAAACATTTCCATTGTGTTAAGAAGTTCTTTATCATGGATTTCCTAGTTAATCTCTTGAGGGGAGAATTTCCTTGAATGATATGCAACTAGATGTAGGCATCCATCATCTCCATGTTGGGATAGAATGGCCCCTAACGAAAAGTCTAAAGGCAAAGTGTGATGCATCTGTCTCTAGGAAGAAAGGCTTGGTAGCATCAGGATGAACTAGAATTGGATCAATGGTGAATGTTGATTTCAAGGTCTGAAAAGCTTTTCCAACTTCTTCCAAAGATGATACATGAGATCCCACAACCCAAGATCATATGTATGAAGCAAGATATTTGGATTACAAGAACTCCCTTTAGGAGATGAACTAGATACAAGGAATAACTAGAAAGTATCTCCTACTATGAGATTACAATAGGACAATACAAGGTTGAGGATATTAGACTAGACAATACTAGAAAGAAGGACAAGAACTCAAACTAGAACTTGGAAAGTACTTACTTGGAGATCATGACTCTTGAGCTCCCAAGACTAACATTGCTAGCATCTTCAATGGTATGTGATGAAAAGGTTGAACTTGGATAAAATGTTACTCCATCCAGATTGACTTCTATTGAGGATGCAGATGTTCATAAAATACTCTAAGTTCTTGTGATGTGTATACACAATAACTTTATGAGCTGCGCCTTCTAGATGCTCACATTAGGTATCAAATGCATCCACTATAGCAAGAAGTTCTTTATTATGGATTTCATAATTAATCTCTCAAGGGAAGAATTTCATTGAATAATATACAATTGGAGGTAGGTGTCCATCATCTCCATGTTGGGATAGAATGGCCTCTAAGATGAAGCTTGATGCATCTGTCTCTAGGAAGAAAGGCTTGGTAGAATCAAGATGAACTAGAATGGGAGTAGTGGTGAATGCTGATTTCAAGCTTTGAAAGGCTTTTTCTACTTCTTTGGTCCATGATAATTCTGCATTTCTTTTAAGCTTTGTAAGAGGCCTCACTATCTTGGAGTAACCTTTGATGAATATTCCTATAAAAATTGGAAAACCCTAGAAAATATTGTACATCTTGAACACATGAAGCTAGTTGTTAGCCAAGGATTATCTCGATCTTCGTAGGGTCCATAAGTCCCCTCTCTAAGACACTATACCCTAAAAACTTTGATTCTGTCTGATGGAAAGAGCACATCTCCAATTTATCATATAAACCTTTTTCTCTTAACTTCTCTAGAACTATCTTTACATGACATTTGTGATCCTTTAGAGTTTTGGAGAATATCAAGATATCATTGAGGTATATTACCAAATTATCATGTAAAAATATTCCATAAATATTCCTTTCTCTAAGACACTATACCCTAAAAACTCTGATTTTGTATGATGGAAAGAGCACATCTCCAATTTATCATATAAACCTTTTTCTCTTAACTTCTCTAGAACTATCTTTACATGAAATTTGTGATCTTGTAGAGTTTTGGAGAATATCAAGATATCATTGAGGTATATTACCAAATTATCATGTAAATATTCTCAAAAGATATCATTCTTCATATACTGAAAGATGGTTGGAGCATTTCTAAGACCGAATGAAATAGCTAAATATTCAAAATGTCGTACCTTGTTTGATATGTTATCTTCCATTCATCTCCTTCTCTAATCCTTACAAGATTGTAAGATCCTCAAAGTATAATGTTTATGAAGAACTTTGATTTTCCAAGGCGTTCCAAGGGTTCTGATATAAGTGATACATGATATCTATTTTTTATAGTGAGTCTATTCAGCCCAAGATAGTCTACACACATTTGGAGACTCCCATTCTTCTTCTTTACAAATAGAGTATGGGCTCCCATTGGAGACTGATTGTCTGATATACCCCATGACTAGATTCTCATCAATATTCTTGTGTATTTTGTAAGCTCCTTTGGACCTATCTATAAACTATCTCCAGGGAAGGTTACAAAATTATGCAAGAATATTGATGAGAATCTTGGCAAGGGGCTTATCAAACCCTAAATTCTCTAGCAAGAGCCCCTATTCTATTTGTAAAGCAGAAGGATGGGACTCTTTGAATGTGTGAAAACTATCATGGGTTGAATAAATTCACTATAAAAATAAATATCCTCTACCACTTATATCACAAACCTTGGAACACCTTCGAAAAGAAATGTTCTTAATGAAGATCAACGTTGGAGAAGCTTACAATATTACCAGGATAAGAGAAGGAGTTGAATGGAAGAAAACATTTCGAAGAAGGTACAAACATTTTGTATATGTAGTTATGACATTCGGTCTTATAAATTCTCCAGGCAGCTTTCAACATATCATGAATAATATCTTCTAATAATTTTTAGATGATTTTGTGGTAATATACCTTGATGATATCTTAATATTCTCCAAAATTGGAGAGGATCATGAATTTCATGTAAAGATAGCTCTAAAGAAGCTAAGAGAAAAAGGTTTATATGCTAAATTGGAGAAGCATTCCTTCCATAAGAGAGAAGTGGAGATTTTAGGGTACATTGTCTCGGAGAGAGAAAGAGAGAGAGAGAGCCAATGATGATACATGATGTTGTGTACATGGTGTGCTTTTGTTTTCCATATATATATATATATATATATACATATATATATATATATATATATATATATATATATATATATATATATATATATATATATATATATATATATATATATATATATATATATATATATATATATATATATACACACGCACACACACACACAACAACAACAACAACATATATATATATATATATATATATATATATATATATATATATATATATATATATATATATATATATATATATATATATATATATATATATATATATGTGTGTATGTACATAACAAACCATATTCAAAGCATCATGTAACTGTTAGGTTGCCACCGGTATAGATATCCAAGTTGTATCCAATCACTTTGCTAGTATGTCTTGAACTTCCTATGAAATTAACCTCCTGTGTCTTACAACCATCGTATGGAGGTTAATTCATGTGAAGATCGATTGTTGGTGACATGTGCTCTGTGTAATCTTGTTGGGATATTGGTAAAGGAATATACACAATCATTTCTCTGAATTTATACTACTTTAGTGATGTTTGGTAATTACTATTCTTTTGTTTTAGTAAGTCTTTCTTCTATAAAATATGTGTGCTATAATCTATGATTAGGGAATAGAAATGCACTGAGTTACTCTTAGTAATCCCCAATTCACCGAATCCTAGTTTTTGCATAGTTAAGCAATAAACATTTTGGCAACGACGATGGGATTGGGTGTTGCTAAATCCTTGTAAGTTTCTGGAAATATCACTCTAAGATATTTAGAATGATGGAGATAGACCATGCCAACTCAATCTAGAACCAAGTTTTGGTTCATTAATGAGGAGCTAGAATAGTTAATGACTATGCAAAAAGTGATCTAGAATTCCGCGCAAGAGACTATACATGTAGAAGGAAACTTCCATATAACCGAATTAGTTCTCTCTCTTCTGGAGCGATGTGTAATTCTCTATTAATCACTCAATTGTTAGTGTTCAAGGCGGCAATTGGACCTATGTGTGTGCTTGCCTCACTCTTGATGTAGGTGCATGTACTTTTGTCTCGCTATGCTCTTTATACGAGAGATTTGTCACTCCACCGATTTGACATTTCTTTATCGTGTTTCTGTTTGGGCTACAACAATGTGGGCATAACAATGTTTTTGTGTATATGTGTGGATATTCTGTCTATCTCTCCCTCTCTCTCTCTCTCTCCATTCTCTCGCTCTATCTCTCTCTCCTCTTCCTCAATTTCTCTCTCACACTCTCTTTCTCTCTCTCTCTCTTATTCTCTGTCTCTCTATGTCTTTCTCTCTCTCTCTCTCTCTCTCACCCCACACACTCTCTGTCTATCTGTATCTCTCTCTCTCTGTCCCTTTCTCTCTCTCCCTCTCTATCTATCTCTCTGACTCCTCATGCCCTCTTTCTCTCTCTATTTGTATCTCTCTCTCTCTCTTTGTCTCATATTACCTATAAACCATTTCTCTTTGCATGCTCTTTTAGAATGATGCTAGAAGATATTTCCTTTTTTATGACACTCTTTTCTTTCATTGCATATGTGATGTTAAACATCATGTATAGGATGTTAGCCTTTTTTCTACCTTAATTGTTGATGTCTGATATGTGATATTTTTTTCAAGCATTGTCATATATGTGATGCTTCTCGCCCCTTTTTTTAAGAACAAGCATCACATCAGCCCCCGTTGTGTTTTAGTGCTAGATAATGTACATAATTAAAGAAATTTTCTATTGCATTAGTTGGTGATCAATGATTTTGGGAGTACTATTTGATGTCAACTTTGCATGGTTACTCCTAACAAATTAGACCCTACTAGAAACTAGGGGCCGTAGCGATGCCCCCCATTGAAAAAAAAAGTGGGTTTCGTTGTTTATGCGATGAAAGCGTCGCATAAGCGAAGAAACTCTTTTTTATTCAAAAAAAGAGGGCTCATCACATAAGCATTGTAATCTTGTTGGGATATTGGTAAAGGAATATACACAATCATTTCTCTGAATTTATACTACCTTAGTGATGTTTGGTAATTACTATTCTTTTGTTTTAGTAAGTCTTTCTTCTATAAAATATGTGTGCTATAATCTATGGTTAGGGAATAGAAATGCACTGAGTTACTCTTAATAATCCCCAATTCATTGAACCCTAGTTTTTGCATAGTTAAGCAATAAACATTTTGGCAACGACGATGGGATTGGGTGTTGCTAAATCCTTGTACACTACTAGAAATATCACTCTAAGATATTTAGAATGATGGAGATAGACCATGCCAACTCAATCTAGAACCAAGTTTTGGCTCATTAATGAGGAGCTAGAATAGTTAATGACTATGCAAAAAGCGATCTAGAATTCCGCGCAAGAGACTATACATGTAGAAGGAAACTTCCATATAACCGAATTAGTTCTCTCTCTTCTAGAGCGATGTGTAATTCTCTATTAATCACTCAATTGTTAGAGTTCAAGGCGGCAATTGGACCTATGTGTGTGCTTGCCTCTCTCTTGATGTAGGTGCATGTACTTCTGTCTTGCCATGCTCTTTATACCAGAGATTGGTCAATCCACAGATTTGATATTTCTTTATCGTGTTTTTGTTTGGGCTACAACATTGTGGGCATAACAATGTTTTTGTGTATATGTGTGGATATTCCCTCTATCTCTCCCTCTCTCTCTCTCCATTGTCTCGCTCTATTTCTCTCTCTCCTCTTCCTCAATTTCTCTCTCACACACTCTCTCTCTCTCTCTCTTATTCTCTCTCTCTCTTATTCTCTCTCTCTCTCTCTATGTCTCTCTCTCTCTCTCTCTCACCCTAGACACTCTCTGTCTATCTGTATGTCTCTTTGAGTATCTCTCTCTCTCTCTGTCCCTTTCTCTCTCTCTCTCTGTATCTATCTCTCTGACTCCTCATGCCCTCTTTCTATCTCTATTTGTATCTCTTTCTCTCTCTCTCTTTGTCTCATATTACCTATAAACCATTTCTCTTTGCATGCTCTTTTAGAATGATGCTAGAAGATATTTCCTTTTTTATGACACTCTTTTCTTTCATTGTATATGTGATGTTAAACATCATGTATAGGATGTTAGCCTTTTTTCTACCTTAATTGTTGATGTCTGATATGTGATATTTTTTTCAAGCATTGTCACATATGTGATGCTTCTCGCCCCTTTTTTTAAGAACAAGCATCACATCAGCCCCCGTTGTGTTTTAGTGCTAGATAATGTACATAAATAAAGAAATTTTCTATTGCATTAGTTGGTGATCAATGATTTCGGGAGTTCTATTTGTTGTCAACTTTGCATGGTTACTACTAACAAATTAGTCACTACTAGGAACTAGGGGCCGTAGCGATGCCCCTCATTGAAAAAAAAAAGCGGGTTTCGTTGTTTATGTGATGAAAGCGTCGCATAAGCGACGAAAATCTTTTTTATTCAAAAAAAGAGGGCTCATCACATAAGCATTGTAATCTTGTTGGGATATTGGTAAAGGAATATACACAATCATTTCTCTGAATTTATACTACCTTAGTGATGTTTTATTTTTGTAGAGCATGATGAGGCGGATAAAAAATACATACTTAGTTCACTTGAGACAGATTTTGGGACTAGATGGTTGCATAAGTGGTGTCTAAAATAGATGCGAACACTTATGGCTCATCATCATGCTAATGCACGATATGCATTGCTTTTATTTCTTATATTTATATGTGTAACTATATATATACACACACACACACAATATACACATATATATATGCATATATATACACATATATATATATACATATATATCTATACACATATTTATATACACACACATATATACACAAGCATACAAGCACATCAGGTCAAATGCATAAATGTGTATGTGTGTATGTATATATATGTGGATATGCGTATCTGTCTTTATGTATGTATATATGTATATGAGACAGAGAGAAAAGAGCAGGACTAGAGGTACACATACACACATACACACACATAACACATCCATACACACACACATACATGCACATTTACACACACATACACATACATGGACGTTTACACATACACACGCACATGCACATTGACACACACATACAAATGCATGCAGTTACACACATATAATGAATACACACATAGACACATACACATACTCACATACACATACACATACTCATATACACATACACATACATAATCATATGTATATACACCTAGACTCACATAATCATATATACATACATATATACACTTACACATGCATACACATACACATAGACACAACACATGCATACACACATATAGACACACATACATACTATATATATATATATATATATATATATATATATATATATATATATATATATATATATATATATATATATATATATATATATATATATATATATATATATATATATATATATATATATATATATATATATATATATATATATATATATATATATATATATATATATATATATATATATATATATATATATATATATATATATACATATATATATATATGTGTGTGTGTGTGTGTGTATATTCTAATTCAAAAATCCTAATTTAGAAGTCTTAATTCAGCCTTTTAGCCATATGATTGAAGTATATGAACACATCGCATCTATTCCTCAGACCACCTATTAGAGAGATGTCTCTCCTCCCAACCTTATGACTCTATATATAGCTACTTGAATCAACAAGGATCATAATATATATGAGGATACATACATATCATGTACATACACATACGTAAATATACAATGACGGAGTATATACATTATGCATCACACATACATGCCTTTATGCACACATGTATACATATGCATGCATACATATTTACATAGAGAGATTTACACATATACACATATACATATATATATGTACGCATCACATATACATGCCTACATGCACACATGTATACTTATACATGCATACATAGTTATAAACACACTTGCATATATTACACAAATGCATATGCATACATATGTGTGCATACTAACACATGTATACATATATCACACACATGCACACACATACTGTATATACATGAAACACATATATGTGCATACTAACACATGTATACATATAATACACATGAATAAACACACATATGCATACATACATGACAAAAATTTGCTCCTCGAAAAGAAAGATATATATCAAATTTTAGGCATACCCTCAAGCTTCATGTTCTAACTTAAAAGGGCATGATTTCATCTCTAGTAGGATTCATCGATGTTCTAGTTGAATATAGAAGAATCTATAATCTGATATCCATTCAAATGATTCAAGTTATTGGTTGATAACTGGAGTAGGGTTTACTATCTAATCTACTCAATGTTTTCATTATTGCCATCGTTTTGGTAAGACATCAATATAGTCTCATCTTCATTATCCTTATTGATTTCATTTATTTCTTCTATTGTTAAATCTGTGTTCTCATGGATGACATCATCTATTGATGGACTAATATTGTTTTTTGGTAATTCCTCTTCTTCATCAATAGAATCAGCATGTAGAGTATTATCCTCTTCATAAAACAGATTAGTATCATTATCATGTACAATGATTCTAATTTCTCTCTTAGATGTTGGTGTATCAATATTTGATGGTGAATCATCAAGAGGACTTTCTTCGATCTCTGTACCAATAAACTATTCAAATAGTGACCTACCTCTAGGTTGAACATGAATGACGTGCCACCAAGGATGAGCATCAGGGTTTTTATAAAAAAAATGCTTGTTCAATATGCCTAGGAAGAATATATGGCTTTCTAGTAGATCGCATTACCTTGGAAGAACCAATTGCCTAAAAACTAGATAATTCCTTTCTCAATGTGGAATTACTACCTTTATACTTGGCTCAAAACCAATCAACCTTAAAAATGACCTATCAACATATATAAAGACAAAAAACCATTATTAGGTGCTTAAAAAAATAATAAACTCTATCATAAAAAATATAAACGTTGTTCTACCTATTTGAATGTAGGAAATGATATTTCATAGATACGGACAACAACTCCCATGTAACCAAGTTCGCCATCTATAAGGTTCGTGTCTTTTGAGCTAACACGTGATAGTTTCTTGAAAGAAGCAACAATACTAGAATCCTCTGTTTTATGTAAAGAATCAATAGCTTTGATTCTAATATGCTGTCCAAAAGCCCACATATTAGTGAACATTCAAGCTCACAAAAGAAATTAAATTAGTACAGAGAAACTAATACACATATATGAAAAAAACAAAATATTATTCAAATAAAATTACCTTTCGTTCACAACCTATCATTAACTCTCTCTGCTCATCTCAGATTTCTTCATTATTTGCATTGGCTCGTTGCAAAAGAGTATATAGCCAATCTGTGAAAGAAGATATATTTGTAATCTCATTATGATTGAGATTACGTCTATATCTTTTGTTTTTCCGTCTTTTACTTTAGAGATTTTGATGTTCCTATTCGTACTAGCTAAGGAATGTTTGCATGTATTCGTGATTATATGCTACAAAAGTAGAAACATCATTTTTTTCTTGAAATGTAAATAAATATGGAACTCCCTTACCTGATAATACCTCATCTGTTATTTTTGAAGAAGACTCGTTGGTCCATGCATGTGGAACTTCTTCATGAACTCTTTCAAGGTACTCACTAACATAGTACATGCACTCTTCAAGGACCCAATCCTTTGCCATGGATCGTTCTGGTTTTGATCTTTGCCGTACATAAACTTTTAATATTCCCATAAATCGCTCGACTCAAAACATCCATTGAGTGTTGACATCACCTGCAATCTCTATTTCATCTACAAGATGGACTAATAAATGAACTCGGATATCAAAAAATGAAGTAGGAAGCTCTTTCTCCATCAAACATAGTAGCTCTTGCATTTACGTTTCTTTTGTGGGATCCAAGACAATATATTAAATATAAAAGTATCATAATTACCTTATAAGCGATCCAAGATGGTAGATAACATCTCATACTCCTGTCGTTGCACATCCATCGATAACCAAAGGTAAAATATGTTTCAGAAAGTTATGTCAATCATGGGTCTTTCACCCAGATAAGCTCTTATCATCCATAGTAAACATGTTCTAGGAAGATGCTCCATATCCTATAGGAGTCCGAATAAAAGATATCAAATATTCATATATATTAAATATAAAAGTATCATAATTACCTTATAAGCGATTCAAGACGATAGATCACATCTCGTACTCCTTTTGTTGTACATCCATCGATAACCAAAGGTAAAATATGTTTCAAAAAGTTATGTCAATCATGGGTCTTTCACCTAGATAAGCTCTTATCATCCATAGTAAACATGTTCTAGAACGATGCTCCATATCCTGTAGGAGTTCAAATAAATTGAATCCTATTGTTGATAGTCTGTATCTCTTTTAACGTAAGTACCCAAGGAGCAGGTGCATAAGTCATTTCCTGTCGATGTCTATCAAAAACTAGCCATAACTTTGGTTTTGAGTTTTGATCCTTCAAATCATTCCTTGATGCTATGGTGTCTTTTAATCCAAGAAGATGCTACTATAAGGAATAACCAATATTCTTGAATATATGCGTAGGGTCAAGAAGATGACATACTTTTAACTCTTTCTAAAAACCTCTGCTTGTAACTGACGAACAACAAGTCCATGATGTGTACAAGGTATATTAGCATTATGAGTATGAGAATTATTATCATCATCATCATCAAGCAAGTATTCCTTTTTATCAACAATAATTTGATTTTGTATATGGTTTCTAAATAAAATAATGACATTAATTTATAGAAAAAATACATACCCAAGCATTTTCACGTTGACCAGGTGGTGGTTCATGCTCAAAATTACCATAATCTGTCTCATTTTCAATACATTCCAATCGTGGTCTTCGATACGTGCCATAGTAAGAGTTACACCAACATATAATATGCTCTTCATAGTAAAATTCATCATAATTCCTATCGAAGAACACATGTGAAGTCGTTGCATGGGTAGGAGGTGGTGAGTGCCCTTTGATTGATCAAAATCTGATTATAACAAAAAAAAAATTAGTTATGTATCCATCAAATATATTTAAAATTAAAAGCTTGATATACTTACAATATATAGTCCTTGCATGATTAGGAGACGGTGGTGGAGTTCTGTCTGATTGATTCGAATCTACAAATAATGGTATTAGATATTAAAAATCTGATTATTTACATACATAAACATTCACATATACACATTTACACATACACACATATTCACATATACACATTGACACATACACACATATTGACATATACACAAATACACATTCTTGTGGGAGAAATGCATGTACTTTGTATGAATGTGTGTATATGCATGCATGTGTATGTGTGTATGTATATATGTGGATATGTATATGTGTGTTTATGCTATATGTATGTATATGTGTATATGTATGCATGTATGTATGTGGATATGTTTGAATGTATATGTGTATGTGGGTATGTGTATGTGTATGTATGTGTGTGTATATATGTGTATGTAATCTGATTCTTTCTTTCTGTTCGAGATTAAAGTAACAAGAGATATTGTATGATGGAAAAAAATAAGAGGAGACCTAACATACGAGTCATTTCCTCAGTAGAAGGTATACAAATTAATAGTTTATATTTATAATTCTCATATGTTTTATTAATTTTTTACATTTAATTTATGCATTTGTTTTCTATTTAAATAAACAGGCAGTCGGGCCACACATTGCACTTAGGTCAAATGGGCCATCATGGTTTTGTAGCTACATTTGTAAGTATATGTGTTATTGTAAGTATATATTTTAGTTAGAACACAAGAAACTAATCTTTTTTATTTTTTTCAATGCACCGAAAGGATTATGGTCCATATCCTATGAAACATGAGACTGAGTATGCTACACATTTTGGATATTGGTGTTTGAGCGAGTATATGTGAGATCACCTGGATGCATTTGTGAGTATTATTAAATTTCATATAATTATTTTATTTTTATGGAGGTTTTAATTGTTTTACTTATTTATGTTTGCTATATCTAATACATGAGTATTACAGAGAGGTAGATATGGATGAGGTGGAGAGACAAACACACGAGGGATGATCTCGATCGTCACAGTGCTCACATAGATACATCAGATCATGCGGATGATCGTGATCATAGATACAGTGCTATGTTTTGAAATGTGTGTATGGTATTAAGTAATAAAAATTCTTGTTCTATTGATTTTTTTTATTGTTTATATTAAGCATGTGTTTTATTACTTTAATTATATAATTCATTCATATTTATGTGTGCTTATGTGTATATAAAATGTATATATGCACATGTAGGTATATATCTATATTTGTGTGTGTCTATATGCATGTATATGTATGTATCTATGTATATATATGCGCATGTATGTATGTGCATATGTGTATGTGTATATGCATGTATCTGCATGTGCATGTGTAAGTGTATGTGTATGTGCATATGCATGTGTATGTGTGCATATGTATGTATGTATGTGCATGTATATATGTAAGTGTATGTGTATAGGTGTGTATGTGCATGTATATGTGTGTATATGTATCTATGTGCATGTGTATGTGTGTATATGTACGTATGTGCATGTGTATGTGCATATGTGTGTGTATGTGTGTGCATGTATATGTGTGTAATATGTGTGTGCATATGTATGTATGTACATATGTATATGTGTATATGCAAATATGTTCATGTGCATGTGTAAGTGTATATGCGTATGTATGTGTATGTGCATGTGCATGTGTGTGTATATGTATGTATGTATGTATGTATGTATGTATGTATGTATGTATGTATGTGCATGTGCATGAGTAAGTGTATATGTGTATATATGTGTATGTGCATATGCATGTATGTGTGTGTGTATGTATGTATGTGCATGTATATGTGTAAGTGTATGTGTATATGTGTGTATATGCATGTATATGTGTATATGTATGTTTGTGCATGTGTGTGTATGTGCATATGTGTGTGTACGTATGTGCATATATATATGTGTATGTGTGTGTATATGTACGTATGTGCATATGTATGTGTATGTGTATAAACATATACAAGTGTATGTATATGCATGTATATATGTATGAAACATGCATGTGCATGTGGATGCATTTCCATTTGCATCCATGTGTATATGCATGCGTGTGAATGTGCATGCATGTGGATGTGCATATACATGTATTTAAGTATGTGTTAATGTGTGTAGTGTATGTATATATGCAATAATGCATGCATGCAAGTCAGTTTATGTGGTTGTAGAAATGTTTGTGCATATGCATGTGTATGTGTGTGTATGTGTAAGTGTATGTGCACATGTATGTGTGTGTATGTGCATGCGTATATGCGTATATGTGTGAACGTGCATCTTCATGTATAAGTGTATATGTGCATATCAATAAGTGTGAGTATGCTAACTAATGAAAATAACACAATTGAAATGATATACAAAGAATGGAAATTGTACTTACAATAGTTAATGATATTTTTTGCTTGGTTAACTTCTTGAATAACTTTCAATAGAGAGAGAGAGAGAGAGAGATAATTCAAAGAGAGAAAGAGGTAGAAAGAGAGAAATAGAGAGAGAGAGAGACAATAAGATAGAGATTAGTCAAAACAACAATTCAGCAAGCAATTGTTCCAGCTCCTAAGCGCAACGCAATCGTGAACGTTGGAGAGCTCTTTGATCAGATGTGTGTAGATGCCGATCGAAGAGCCTCCAACATTTTTTTTGTCAAAAACATGTCGTGTAAGCGATGATAAAGCATCATAAGTTCCTATGCATGTCGCGTATAATTAGCATTGCTTATGAGATGCAAATTACCGTCGCTTATGCAACACTTTTTTAAATCATTGCTTTACTGACGCTTGATGTAATTGTCGCATATTCCATCATGCCACACATCGATAAAAACATCGATTTTTTTTGTTTAACCGACATTCCATGCTCGACACTTATACATATGTGTGCATACTAACACATGTATACATATATCACACACATGCACACACATACTGCATATACATGAAACACATATATGTGCATACTAACACATGTATACATATAATACACATGAATAAACACACATATGCATACATACATGATAAAAATTTGCTCCTCGAAAATAAAGATATATATCAAATTTTAGGCATACCCTCAAGCTTCATGTTCTAACTTAAAAGAGCATGATTTCATCTCTAGTAGGATTCGTCGATGTTCTAGTTGAATATAGAAGAATCTATAATCTGATATCCATTCAAATGATTCAAGTTATTGGTTGATAACTGGAGTAGGATTTACTATCTAATCTACTCAATGTTTTCATTATTGCCATCGTTTTGGTAAGACATCAATATAGTCTCATCTTCATTATCCTTATTGATTTCATTTATTTCTTCTATTGTTAAATCTGTGTTCTCATGGATGACATCATCTATTGATGGACTAATATTGTTTTTTGGTAATTCCTCTTCTTCATCAATAGAATCAGCATGTAGAGTATTATCCTCTTCATCAAAAAGATTAGTATCATTATCATGTACAATGATTCTAATTTCTCTCTTAGATGTTGGTGTATCAATATTTGATGGTGAATCATCAAGAGGACTTTCTTCGATCTCTGTACCAATAAACTATTCAAATAGTGACCTACCTCTAGGTTGAACATGAATGACGTGCCACCAAGGATGAGCATCAGGGTTTTTATAAAAAAAATGCTTGTTCAATATGCCTAGGAAGAATATATGGCTTTCTAGTAGATCGCATTACCTTGGAAGAACCAATTGCCTAAAAACTAGATAATTCCTTTCTCAATGTGGAATTACTACCTTTATACTTGGCTCAAAACCAATCAACCTTAAAAATGACCTATCAACATATATAAAGACAAAAAACCATTATTAGGTGCTTAAAAAAATAATAAACTCTATCATAAAAAATATAAACTTTGTTCTACCTATTTGAATGTAGGAAATGATATTTCATAGATACGGACAACAACTCCCATGTAACCAAGTTCGCCATCTATAAGGTTCGTGTCTTTTGAGCTAACACGTGATAGTTTCTTGAAAGAAGCAACAATACTAGAATCCTCTGTTTTATGTAAAGAATCAATAGCTTTGATTCTAATATGTTGTCCAAAAGCCCACATATTAGTGAACATTCAAGCTCACAAAAGAAATTAAATTGGTACAGAGAAACTAATACACATATATGAAAAAAACAAAATATTATTCAAATAAAATTACCTTTCGTTCACAACCTATCATTAACTCTCTCTGCTCATCTCAGATTTCTTCATTATTTGCATTGGCTCGTTGCAAAAGAGTATATAGCCAATCTGTGAAAGAAGATATATTTGTAATCTCATTATGATTGAGATTACGTCTATATCTTTTGTTTTTCCGTCTTTTACTTCAGAGATTTTGATGTTCCTATTCGTACTAGCTAAGGAATGTTTGCATGTATTCGTGATTATATGCTACAAAAGTAGAAACATCATTTTTTTCTTGAAATGTAAATAAATATGGAACTCCCTTACCTGATAATACCTCATCTGTTATTTTTGAAGAAGACTCGTTGGTCCATGCATGTGGAACTTCTTCATGAACTCTTTCAAGGTACTCACTAACATAGTACATGCACTCTTCAAGGACCCAATCCTTTGCCATGGATCGTTCTGGTTTCGATCTTTGCCGTACATAAACTTTTAATATTCCCATAAATCGCTCGACTCAAAACATCCATTGAGTGTTGACATCACCTGCAATCTCTATTTCATCTACAAGATGGACTAATAAATGAACTCGGATATCAAAAAATGAAGTAGGAAGCTCTTTCTCCATCAAACATAGTAGCTCTTGCATTTACGTTTCTTTTGTGGGATCCAAGACAATATATTAAATATAAAAGTATCATAATTACCTTATAAGCGATCCAAGATGGTAGATAACATCTCATACTCCTGTCGTTGCACATCCATCGATAACCAAAGGTAAAATATGTTTCAGAAAGTTATGTCAATCATGGGTCTTTCACCCAGATAAGCTCTTATCATCCATAGTAAACATGTTCTAGGAAGATGCTCCATATCCTATAGGAGTCCGAATAAAAGATATCAAATATTCATATATATTAAATATAAAAGTATCATAATTACCTTATAAGCGATTCAAGACGATAGATCACATCTCGTACTCCTTTTGTTGTACATCCATCGATAACCAAAGGTAAAATATGTTTCAAAAAGTTATGTCAATCATGGGTCTTTCACCTAGATAAGCTCTTATCATCCATAGTAAACATGTTCTAGAACGATGCTCCATATCCTGTAGGAGTTCGAATAAATTGAATCCTATTGTTGATAGTCTGTATCTCTTTTAACGTAAGTACCCAAGGAGCAGGTGCATAAGTCATTTCCTGTCGATGTCTATCAAAAACTAGCCATAACTTTGGTTTTGAGTTTTGATCCTTCAAATCATTCCTTGATGCTATGGTGTCTTTTAATCCAAGAAGATGCTACTATAAGGAATAACCAATATTCTTGAATATATGCGTAGGATCAAGAAGATGACATACTTTTAACTCTTTCTAAAAACCTCTGCTTGTAACTGACGAACAACAAGTCCATGATGTGTACAAGGTATATTAGCATTATGAGTATGAGAATTATCATGATCATCATCATCAAGCAAGTATTCCTTTTTATCAACAATAATTTGATTTTGTATATGGTTTCTAAATAAAATAATGACATTAATTTATAGAAAAAATACATACCCAAGCATTTTCACGTTGACCAGGTGGTGGTTCATGCTCAAAATTACCATAATCTGTCTCATTTTCAATACATTCCAATCGTGGTCTTCGATACGTGCCATAGTAAGAGTTACACCAACATATAATATGCTCTTCATAGTAAAATTCATCATAATTCCTATCGAAGAACACATGTGAAGTCGTTGCATGGGTAGGAGGTGGTGAGTGCCCTTTGATTGATCAAAATCTGATTATAACAAAAAAAAAAATTAGTTATGTATCCATCAAATATATTTAAAATTAAAAGCTTGATATACTTACAATATATAGTCCTTGCATGATTAGGAGACGGTGGTGGAGTTCTGTCTGATTGATTCGAATCTACAAATAATGGTATTAGATATTAAAAATCTGATTAGTTACATACATAAACATTCACATATACACATTTACACATACACACATATTCACATATACACATTGACACATACACACATATTGACATATACACAAATACACATTCTTGTGGGAGAAATGCATGTACTTTGTATGAATGTGTGTATATGCATGCATGTGTATGTGTGTATGTATATATGTGGATATGTATATGTGTGTTTATGCTATATGTATGTATATGTGTATATGTATGCATGTATGTATGTGGATATGTTTGAATGTATATGTGTATGTGGGTCTGTGTATGTGTATGTATGTGTGTGTATATATGTGTATGTAATCTGATTCTTTCTTTCTGTTCGAGATTAAAGTAACAAGAGATATTGTATGATGGAAAAAAATAAGAGGAGACCTAACATACGAGTCATTTCCTCAGTAGAAGGTATACAAATTAATAGTTTATATTTATAATTCTCATATGTTTTATTAATTTTTTACATTTAATTTATGCATTTGTTTTCTATTTAAATAAACAGGCAGTCGGGCCACACATTGCACTTAGGTCAAATGGGCCATCATGGTTTTGTAGCTACATTTGTAAGTATATGTGTTATTGTAAGTATATATTTTAGTTAGAACACAAGAAACTAATCTTTTTTATTTTTTTCAATGCACCGAAAGGATTATGGTCCATATCCTATGAAACATGAGACTGAGTATGCTACACATTTTGGATATTGGTGTTTGAGCGAGTATATGTGAGATCACCTGGATGCATTTGTGAGTATTATTAAATTTCATATAATTATTTTATTTTTATGGAGGTTTTAATTGTTTTACTTATTTATGTTTGCTATATCTAATACATGAGTATTACAGAGAGGTAGATATGGATGAGGTGGAGAGACAGACACACGAGGGATGATCTCGATCGTCACAATGCTCACATAGATACATCAGATCATGCGGATGATCGTGATCATAGATACAGTGCTATGTTTTGAAATGTGTGTATGGTATTAAGTAATAAAAATTCTTGTTCTATTGATTTTTTTTATTGTTTATATTAAGCATGTGTTTTATTACTTTAATTATATAATTCATTCATATTTATGTGTGCTTATGTGTATATAAAATGTATATATGCACATGTAGGTATATATCTATATTTGTGTGTGTCTATATGCATGTATATGTATGTATCTATGTATATATATGCGCATGTATGTATGTGCATATGTGTATGTGTATATGCATGTATCTGCATGTGCATGTGTAAGTGTATGTGTATGTGCATATGCATGTGTATGTGTGCATATGTATGTATGTATGTGCATGTATATATGTAAGTGTATGTGTATAGGTGTGTATGTGCATGTATATGTGTGTATATGTATCTATGTGCATGTGTATGTGTGTATATGTACGTATGTGCATGTGTATGTGCATATGTGTGTGTATGTGTGTGCATGTATATGTGTGTAATATGTGTGTGCATATGTATGTATGTACATATGTATATGTGTATATGCAAATATGTTCATGTGCATGTGTAAGTGTATATGCGTATGTATGTGTATGTGCATGTGCATGTGTGTGTATATGTATGTATGTATGTATGTATGTATGTATGTATGTATGTATGTATGTGCATGTGCATGAGTAAGTGTATATGTGTATATATGTGTATGTGCATATGCATGTATGTGTGTGTGTATGTATGTATGTGCATGTATATGTGTAAGTGTATGTGTATATGTGTGTATATGCATGTATATGTGTATATGTATGTTCGTGCATGTGTGTGTATGTGCATATGTGTGTGTACGTATGTGCATATATATATGTGTATGTGTGTGTATATGTACGTATGTGCATATGTATGTGTATGTGTATAAACATATACAAGTGTATGTATATGCATGTATATATGTATGAAACATGCATGTGCATGTGGATGCATTTCCATTTGCATCCATGTGTATATGCATGCGTGTGAATGTGCATGCATGTGGATGTGCATATACATGTATTTAAGTATGTGTTAATGTGTGTAGTGTATGTATATATGCAATAATGCATGCATGCAAGTCAGTTTATGTGGTTGTAGAAATGTTTGTGCATATGCATGTGTATGTGTGTGTATGTGTAAGTGTATGTGCACATGTATGTGTGTGTATGTGCATGCGTATATGCGTATATGTGTGAACGTGCATCTTCATGTATAAGTGTATATGTGCATATCAATAAGTGTGAGTATGCTAACTAATGAAAATAACACAATTGAAATGATATACAAAGAATGGAAATTGTACTTACAATAGTTAATGATATTTTTTGCTTGGTTAACTTCTTGAATAACTTTCAATAGAGAGAGAGAGAGAGAGAGATAATTCAAAGAGAGAAAGAGGTAGAAAGAGAGAAATAGAGAGAGAGAGAGACAATAAGATAGAGATTAGTCAAAACAACAATTCAGCAAGCAATTGTTCCAGCTCCTAAGCGCAACGCAATCGTGAATGTTGGAGAGCTCTTTGATCAGATGTGTGTAGATGCCGATCGAAGAGCCTCCAACATTTTTTTTGTCAAAAACATGTCGTGTAAGCGATGATAAAGCATCATAAATTCCTATGCATGTCGCGTATAATTAGCATTGCTTATGAGATGCAAATTACCGTCGCTTATGCAACACTTTTTTAAATCATTGCTTTACTGACGCTTGATGTAATTGTCGCATATTCCATCATGCCACACATCGATAAAAACATCGATTTTTTTTGTTTAACCGACATTCCATGCTCGACACTTGTTGCAACTCTTAATGCAATTTTATAGTGACAAAATGGTGTCGCGTTAACCATCGCTATGCATTAGGGGAAAAAATGACCCCTCCTTGGGCCTTTTAGCTCAAGGGCTGATTAGTGATGGACCAATGAGAAGAGGGTGGTGGCCACAATCTACTCCCTTAATCAAATAGACTAGGCATAGGCTTCCCTTGGTCTTGTGTGGTCAAAGATACAGAAACCACCTAGAACTCATGGTTTTAGCTTTGTGAATGGTTCTAGAATGCTTGAGAAGCATTAAGAACCCTTAGATTTGTTCAATGATCCAAGGGATGAGGTGGAAAAGCAAAAGTCAAGGTGCCAATGAACATGGACCCTTGGATTGCTCTTGTTATCAATGGTTTGGATTGGATTCATCTTAAAAAATGCGCCATCAGTTCTACACCCTTGGATCGAGATTCAGATTGAATGCATCTGCTTGAAACCATGAAAGTTTGGGTGCCTAAAATGTGGAACATTGGATATACAAATGATCTAATGGCTAAGAATGAGTCCCCCACATCAAAAGGCACCTTTTGCTGTCCAGCCTCTGATCTTGGACCCATCGGACAGCTCAAGGTAGCTCCGAAATTGCGATCAGCCCAAATTGCGGTATGCCGTTGGATCTCTCTTGATCTAAAGGACAATAAAATATTTATGATGGAAACTTCATAACATTGAACAGATTGGATTCTTGATCCTTAGGCACATTCTTGTGCTTTCTTATATCCCCTTTTATACTTTTGAGTTGTTAATTCCTTGATCCACTTACATCCCTTTCACTCCCTTGGGATCCTTATTGTAAGTCATAAAGCTATGCCTATGCCTAGATAATCATGTTTGACTTTTAAGCACCCATGGATGATTCATTATGAAACCCATTTTTTGGATCCCTTCTAAATGGTTTCCCAAATGGTTAAGAAATATATGCTTCACCATTTTTCTCAAGTGGTAAATTTGGACTAAGCTTTTACTATGTCTTGTGATATCCCATAGTCTCTTGTATACTACTATGAGACTTTTTAAGCCAATGCTCCTTCCTTATTATTGGGAAATAAGTATATGCTCTTTATGAACTTAATTTTATTCTTATCCTTGATTTGTGAAAATATCTATAAGTATTATCCTTTCCTTCATATTCTTCAAGGTCTCGAGTTATAACTTTTACTATGGTTACTCTAACATGTGTATCTATCTCTGACTTTCTATCATTCCATCTAGTATGTTTGTAATCTATGTTGGAAGGATTTTGCTAATCACAAAAAAATATCCGCAGGGAGCTTTGCAAGGCTTTAGATTCCTTCACAGTACCTGAATGAATAGATCACGAGCTATAGAACTGTTTTTGAGTGACCTAAGTGATAGCTTAAGAGCCAATCAGAAATAATGCGAAGTACTTTCAAGTAGATATGACCCTCTTTCTCACAGTTGGAGCACTTGATACAAGAAAAAAAGTTGAATCACTTTCTTAGAAAATCGAAAGTACAATGCAAGAAAGAATATCATCACCATCACACATATTGATAGACTTCATTACATCAAGATCCATGCTGCAATCAAGTGTGGCAACCGTTTGCCTTTCTACAAGTGCTGTGATGGCCAATTCAGGTGAATCTCTATAGCTACAACTAGAGCATGCCTAAAGTGTATGTAGGGCAAGCTCCCAGTGACCAACTATGGCCTCTATACTTCTGCAAAATCTTGTTTAGCTTCATCATCTATGTGAAATCTATTGCTTTTTCCCTTCAAAGCTGATGGATTAGGCTCTCTCTGTCGCCCTTTAGAGATGACGGATTTTAAGCTTGAGGTTTGGATGCACCACTTGTGTCTTAGCTAGTGAGCACACCATAACTTTGAAGGCAACCCAATAGCAAGCAAACATCAAATTGTAGTGGTGCAACTTCAGAGATTGTCTATGTATCAACAACTATTGGTGGATTGTTCGAGCCCGTGTAACCTAGTGGTTTGACGCCTTGAGACTCTGGGAGGAAGTCCTACGTTCAAGTTTTGGCTGGACATAAAATGGGTGCCTCTACCTTACGAGGTTGAGTGTGTGAGTGTGTTTTCAAATTCATTGTACTCTCAAAAAAAAAAAAAAAAAACTATTGGTGGTGAAGTGCGTAGGTGGCATAAACCACAAGATGGCACATACAATAGGCGATGGTGCAAACCTCGAGGAGTGTGAAGCTGGAGAGAGATGACGTGAAAAAAAGAGATAAAGTAGAGAGAGAACCTAGTTATCTGTATGTCCTCCATGCACGGATAAGAAAAACAAACTTGTGCCTTGTATTTTCATAAGTAGAGTCATGTCTTTATACTGGAGATTCTTTCAGCCAATCAAGTGGGGATGAATAGAAGGATGAGATCTCCCTCTTACTTGGAGGGGATTCACACACAAGCAAACAGTAGTAAACACCCATTCTTCTTCCTGCACAAGATTAGCAGACTCCGTTTTTGGTGTAGAGGCTTCTGCAACAACCATTCCAGCCTCTTTCTTCTTTGCCTCTTTTGCAGCCAGTTTTGGACAGTTCTTTATGATATGATCATTCCCTTTACATTACTTACAAAACAATTTCTGCTTTTCTGATTTTTTCTCATCTTTGTCTTGGTTCTTCAAATGTGCAGCATTTGCAGATTTCTGCTTACTAGTAGAAGAGCTCCATTTTCCTTTGTCCTTTTGACTAGCCAGGAAAGCTTGATCTACAACATGCATAATGGACCTGTTCTACCTGGACTGATCTTCCTGCAACAAAACTGAGATTAACTCCTCAAATGACAAGGCATTTGGATTGCCTTTCATCATCAACCAAAGAGTAGAAGCAAAACTCTGATATGAATCAGGAAGACCATTCAGAACGGTCTGCACAAGTGAGCTATCTAGTATAATCTCATCAGCAGAAATCAACTATTCCTTCAAGTCTTTGATCTTTGTTAGGAAACTGTCCATAGAATCACCTTCATTCATGTGCTCACTCTCCAACTGTTTTCAGAGGTAAGCAACACGAGCCTCATTCCTAGCTTGGTACAATGTGGTAAGTGTATCCCAAGCATCCTTAACTGTTCTGCAATAGCAAATATGAGGAATAATGGCATGTTTGACAGACAAAGCTATCAATGCATGTGCCTGGGCATCTTTGCCATCCCAGCAAATCTTCTCTGCAGTAGGTGCAACAGAAACTGTAGCACGAATAGGAATATGGAGAATACCATCATCTTCGACACCACCTGAATGAGCTTCATTACCTGCAGTTGTAACAGTTGCAGGTGTGATAGGACGTTTTTCGACACCCTGCACAATGTTCCACAGTCCTTTTGCAACCAACACATGTCACATCATATAAGCCCATAACGGGTAGTTGGTACCATCCAACTTATCCTCAATAGCCAACATACAGAATACATCACTGTTTTTAGCCATGGCCGGTGACTAAAATACCTTGATGCAAAAAATTGACTGTATCTCAAAAAGTTGAACACAACTGCCAAGACGAATTCTGCTAAACCTGTAGCAAACTTCGAGATGCTTATATTGGCAAACAGAAACTGGTATATACCTTTGGCACAAAAAGATGAAATAGCGTGCACAAGCACTGTGATAGTGCATTTGGAGGCCAAAACTAGCTCAGATCGCGATTTCGGCACGACAGAGCGAAGCCGTTTTGATCTCCGAAACACCCTGAGTATGCTCACCTAATTTCGTGCGAATCTGAGAGTGCAAATGGAGGAGTGTCGACGGCGCCCTAGATGAAGCGACGACCTGCTCTGATACCAACTGTTGGAGTTAGATGTCTACGGAAGCACGCGAACAACACAAGGAAGAAGAAGAAGCTTGGAGCACAACACACAATACTGAATGTATTACTAGAGAATGTACAAAGATAAGTGGCCCATTAGGGCAATAGGCATATATACAAGCCGAGGGAAAAAAACCTCCTAAAGAGGGAAAAAAATGCCCCGACGGTCCTAGAGTGTTCACACACATCACTACCTAAATATATCAACAGATGAGCAATACAAACCATCTTATTAGACATCTTGTATTGCATGGCTTATTGACCAAGTAAATTAAGGCTTGATGATCTATAAAGAACTTGAATATCTTTGCCAAAGGATAGTGTTAGAGCTTCTTTATCACCTAAACAAGACCTAATCCTTCACATTCAATTTTTGTATAGTTCCTTTATGCTACATTCAAATGTCCACTGACATAAGATATAGATAAATCAATATTACCTTCATTTGCATGTTATGTTGGCACATACCCAATAGCAGAATTGGATGCACGTACGTGGACATGGAATGGCTTGCTGCTTTTGTGAGTTGTGATTATAAGGTCTGAACAAAAATGTCTCTTAAAATCTAGGAAGGAATTATCACACTCATTGTTCCATTCAAAGTTGGTCAAAAGATTGTAAAGGGATCTGACTTTAATGGCATACATGCGGATAAAATGATTGTAGTATCCATGCTAGCACATGAAGGCTTGTATCTTTTTCACATTCTTGGGTCTTGGTAACACCACAATACCTTTGATCTTGTCTCTATCTATTGGTACACCATTTTTGAAACAATGGGTTAAAAAATCTTACCTTCTTAGGCCATACATACACATTTCTTGAGGTTTAAGAACATGATACTTTTTGCATTTATCAAATATTTATCTACGTTCTTTGGTGTGATCCTTTCTCATATTGGAACCTACACCTAGATCTTCCACATAGACCTCTAAAGTCCTCCATAAGAAATCCTTTGAAATATGTCAGATCAACCTCTAAAAGGTGATCAACGTTAGGGGAGCACTAGATTGTGTCCTTTGACTAGACTAGACAATATTTAAAAAATAGACTTTTGATTACAAGATCACCCTTATAGGGAAAATAATACAAGAATATGTTACTTATATAAGAAGTCCCACAATGTGGGACTGATATCTATGGATAAATTGACTAGAGATGATATAAGAGATCCCAGAACTCAAAATTGTAGGTATGAACTTAGATATTTGGATTACAAGAAATCCCTTCAGGGATATGAACTAGATACACAAAATGACTAGAAAGGATTTTGTACCACGAGATTACAATAGAACAAGAGGGGATATTTAAGATAATAGACTAGACAAGACCAGAACAAAGGACAAGACTAGAACTCAAACTAGAACTTGGCAAGTACTTACTTGGAGTTTGCAACTCCTTGAGCTCCCAAGGCTAGCACTATTGGCATCCTGGATGGTATGTGATGAAAAAATCAAACCAGTATAAAAAGTTACTCCATTGAGATTTCCTTCTACTACGGATATGGGTGGTCGTAAAATACTCTAAGTTCTTATGATTTGTATACATAGTAACTCTATGAATTGGTTTTTCTAGATGGTGAGAACAGGTACCAAACATTTCCATTGTGTTAAGAAGTTCTTTATCATGGATTTCCTAGTTAATCTCTTGAGGGGAGAATTTCCTTGAATGATATGCAACTAGATGTAGGCATCCATCATCTCCATGTTGGGATAGAATGGCCCCTAACGAAAAGTCTAAAGGCAAAGTGTGATGCATCTGTCTCTAGGAAGAAAGGCTTGGTAGCATCAGGATGAACTAGAATTGGATCAATGGTGAATGTTGATTTCAAGGTCTGAAAAGCTTTTCCAACTTCTTCCAAAGATGATACATGAGATCCCACAACCCAAGATCATATGTATGAAGCAAGATATTTGGATTACAAGAACTCCCTTTAGGAGATGAACTAGATACAAGGAATAACTAGAAAGTATCTCCTACTATGAGATTACAATAGGACAATACAAGGTTGAGGATATTAGACTAGACAATACTAGAAAGAAGGACAAGAACTCAAACTAGAACTTGGAAAGTACTTACTTGGAGATCATGACTCTTGAGCTCCCAAGACTAACATTGCTAGCATCTTCAATGGTATGTGATGAAAAGGTTGAACTTGGATAAAATGTTACTCCATCCAGATTGACTTCTATTGAGGATGCAGATGTTCATAAAATACTCTAAGTTCTTGTGATGTGTATACACAATAACTTTATGAGCTGCGCCTTCTAGATGCTCACATTAGGTATCAAATGCATCCACTATAGCAAGAAGTTCTTTATTATGGATTTCATAATTAATCTCTCAAGGGAAGAATTTCATTGAATAATATAGAATTGGAGGTAGGTGTCCATCATCTCCATGTTGGGATAGAAGGGCCTCTAAGATGAAGCTTGATGCATCTGTCTCTAGGAAGAAAGGCTTGGTAGAATCAAGATGAACTAGAATGGGAGTAGTGGTGAATGCTGATTTCAAGCTTTGAAAGGCTTTTTCTACTTCTTTGGTACATGATAATTCTGCATTTCTTTTAAGCTTTGTAAGAGGCCTCACTATCTTGGAGTAACCTTTGATGAATATTCCTATAAAAATTGGAAAACCCTAGAAAATATTGTACATCTTGAACACATGAAGCTAGTTGTTAGCCAAGGATTATCTCGATCTTCGTAGGGTCCATAAGTCCCCTCTCTAAGACACTATACCCTAAAAACTTTGATTCTGTCTGATGGAAAGAGCACATCTCCAATTTATCATATAAACCTTTTTCTCTTAACTTCTCTAGAACTATCTTTACATGACATTTGTGATCCTTTAGAGTTTTGGAGAATATCAAGATATCATTGAGGTATATTACCAAATTATCATGTAAAAATATTCCATAAATATTCCTTTCTCTAAGACACTATACCCTAAAAACTCTGATTTTGTATGATGGAAAGAGCACATCTCCAATTTATCATATAAACCTTTTTCTCTTAACTTCTCTAGAACTATCTTTACATGAAATTTGTGATCTTGTAGAGTTTTGGAGAATATCAAGATATCATTGAGGTATATTACCAAATTATCATGTAAATATTCTCAAAAGATATCATTCTTCATATACTGAAAGATGGTTGGAGCATTTCTAAGACCGAATGAAATAGCTAAATATTCAAAATGTCGTACCTTGTTTGATATGTTATCTTCCATTCATCTCCTTCTCTAATCCTTACAAGATTGTAAGATCCTCAAAGTATAATGTTTATGAAGAACTTTGATTTTCCAAGGCGTTCCAAGGGTTCTGATATAAGTGATACATGATATCTATTTTTTATAGTGAGTCTATTCAGCCCAAGATAGTCTACACACATTTGGAGACTCCCATTCTTCTTCTTTACAAATAGAGTATGGGCTCCCATTGGAGACTGATTGTCTGATATACCCCATGACTAGATTCTCATCAATATTCTTGTGTATTTTGTAAGCTCCTTTGGACCTATCTATAAACTATCTCCAGGGAAGGTTACAAAATTATGCAAGAATATTGATGAGAATCTTGGCAAGGGGCTTATCAAACCCTAAATTCTCTAGCAAGAGCCCCTATTCTATTTGTAAAGCAGAAGGATGGGACTCTTTGAATGTGTGAAAACTATCATGGGTTGAATAAATTCACTATAAAAATAAATATCCTCTACCACTTATATCACAAACCTTGGAACACCTTCGAAAAGAAATGTTCTTAATGAAGATCAACGTTGGAGAAGCTTACAATATTACCAGGATAAGAGAAGGAGTTGAATGGAAGAAAACATTTCGAACAAGGTACAAACATTTTGTATATGTAGTTATGACATTCGGTCTTATAAATTCTCCAGGCAGCTTTCAACATATCATGAATAATATCTTCTAATAATTTTTAGATGATTTTGTGGTAATATACCTTGATGATATCTTAATATTCTCCAAAATTGGAGAGGATCATGAATTTCATGTAAAGATAGCTCTAAAGAAGCTAAGAGAAAAAGGTTTATATGCTAAATTGGAGAAGCATTCCTTCCATAAGAGAGAAGTGGAGATTTTAGGGTACATTGTCTCGGAGAGAGAAAGAGAGAGAGAGAGCCAATGATGATACATGATGTTGTGTACATGGTGTGCTTTTGTTTTCCATATATATATATATATATATATATATATATATATATATATATATATATATATATATATATATATATATATATATATATATATATATATATATATATATATATATATATATATATATATATATGTATATATATATATATATATATATATATATATATATATATATATATATATATATATACACACGCACACACACACACAACAACAACAACAACATATATATATATATATATATATATATATATATATATATATATATATATATATATATATATATATATATATATATATATATATATATATATATATATATATATATATATATATATTTATATATATGTGTGTATGTACATAACAAACCATATTCAAAGCATCATGTAACTGTTAGGTTGCCACCGGTATAGATATCCAAGTTGTATCCAATCACTTTGCTAGTATGTCTTGAACTTCCTATGAAATTAACCGTCCTGTGTCTTACAACCATCGTATGGAGGTTAATTCATGTGAAGATCGATTGTTGGTGACATGTGCTCTGTGTAATCTTGTTGGGATATTGGTAAAGGAATATACACAATCATTTCTCTGAATTTATACTACCTTAGTGATGTTTGGTAATTACTATTCTTTTGTTTTAGTAAGTCTTTCTTCTATAAAATATGTGTGCTATAATCTATGATTAGGGAATAGAAATGCACTGAGTTACTCTTAGTAATCCCCAATTCACCGAATCCTAGTTTTTGCATAGTTAAGCAATAAAGATTTTGGCAACGACGATGGGATTGGGTGTTGCTAAATCCTTGTAAGTTTCTGGAAATATCACTCTAAGATATTTAGAATGATGGAGATAGACCATGCCAACTCAATCTAGAACCAAGTTTTGGTTCATTAATGAGGAGCTAGAATAGTTAATGACTATGCAAAAAGTGATCTAGAATTCCGCGCAAGAGACTATACATGTAGAAGGAAACTTCCATATAACCGAATTAGTTCTCTCTCTTCTGGAGCGATGTGTAATTCTCTATTAATCACTCAATTGTTAGAGTTCAAGGCGGCAATTGGACCTATGTGTGTGCTTGCCTCACTCTTGATGTAGGTGCATGTACTTTTGTCTCGCTATGCTCTTTATACGAGAGATTTGTCACTCCACCGATTTGACATTTCTTTATCGTGTTTCTGTTTGGGCTACAACAATGTGGGCATAACAATGTTTTTGTGTATATGTGTGGATATTCCGTCTATCTCTCCCTCTCTCTCTCTCTCTCCATTCTCTCGCTCTATCTCTCTCTCCTCTTCCTCAATTTCTCTCTCACACTCTCTTTCTCTCTCTCTCTCTTATTCTCTGTCTCTCTATGTCTTTCTCTCTCTCTCTCTCTCACCCCACACACTCTCTGTCTATCTGTATCTCTCTCTCTCTGTCCCTTTCTCTCTCTCCCTCTCTATCTATCTCTCTGACTCCTCATGCCCTCTTTCTATCTCTATTTGTATCTCTTTCTCTCTCTCTCTTTGTCTCATATTACCTATAAACCATTTCTCTTTGCATGCTCTTTTAGAATGATGCTAGAAGATATTTCCTTTTTTATGACACTCTTTTCTTTCATTGTATATGTGATGTTAAACATCATGTATAGGATGTTAGCCTTTTTTCTACCTTAATTGTTGATGTCTGATATGTGATATTTTTTTCAAGCATTGTCACATATGTGATGCTTCTCGCCCCTTTTTTTAAGAACAAGCATCACATCAGCCCCCGTTGTGTTTTAGTGCTAGATAATGTACATAAATAAAGAAATTTTCTATTGCATTAGTTGGTGATCAATGATTTCGGGAGTTCTATTTGTTGTCAACTTTGCATGGTTACTACTAACAAATTAGTCACTACTAGGAACTAGGGGCCGTAGCGATGCCCCTCATTGAAAAAAAAAGCGGGTTTCGTTGTTTATGCGATGAAAGCGTCGCATAAGCGACGAAAATCTTTTTTATTCAAAAAAAGAGGGCTCATCACATAAGCATTGTAATCTTGTTGGGATATTGGTAAAGGAATATACACAATCATTTCTCTGAATTTATACTACCTTAGTGATGTTTTATTTTTGTAGAGCATGATGAGGCGGATAAAAAATACATACTTAGTTCACTTGAGACAGATTTTGGGACTAGATGGTTGCATAAGTGGTGTCTAAAATAGATGCGAACACTTATGGCTCATCATCATGCTAATGCACGATATGCATTGCTTTTATTTCTTATATTTATATGTGTAACTATATATATACACACACACACACAATATACACATATATATATGCATATATATACACATATATATATATATACATATATATCTATACACATATTTATATACACACACATATATACACAAGCATACAAGCACATCAGGTCAAATGCATAAATGTGTATGTGTGTATGTATATATATGTGGATATGCGTATCTGTCTTTATGTATGTATATATGTATATGAGACAGAGAGAAAAGAGCAGGACTAGAGGTACACATACACACATACACACACATAACACATCCATACACACACACATACATGCACATTTACACACACATACACATACATGGACGTTTACACATACACACGCACATGCACATTGACACACACATACAAATGCATGCAGTTACACACATATAATGAATACACACATAGACACATACACATACTCACATACACATACACATACTCATATACACATACACATACATAATCATATGTATATACACCTAGACTCACATAATCATATATACATACATATATACACTTACACATGCATACACATACACATAGACACAACACATGCATACACACATATAGACACACATACTATATATATATATATATATATATATATATATATATATATATATATATATATATATATATATATATATATATATATATATGTATATATATATATATATATATATATGTGTGTGTGTGTGTGTGTGTGTGTATATTCTAATTCAAAAATCCTAATTTAGAAGTCTTAATTCAGCCTTTTAGCCATATGATTGAAGTATATGAACACATCGCATCTATTCCTCAGACCACCTATTAGAGAGATGTCTCTCCTCCCAACCTTATGACTCTATATATAGCTACTTGAATCAACAAGGATCATAATATATATGAGGATACATACACATCATGTACATACACATACGTAAATATACAATGACGGAGTATATACATTATGCATCACACATACATGCCTTTATGCACACATGTATACATATGCATGCATACATATTTACATAGAGAGATTTACACATATACACATATACATATATATATGTACGCATCACATATACATGCCTACATGCACACATGTATACTTATACATGCATACATAATTATAAACACACTTGCATATATTACACAAATGCATATGCATACATATGTGTGCATACTAACACATGTATACATATATCACACACATGCACACACATACTGCATATACATGAAACACATATATGTGCATACTAACACATGTATACATATAATACACATGAATAAACACACATATGCATACATACATGACAAAAATTTGCTCCTCGAAAATAAAGATATATATCAAATTTTAGGCATACCCTCAAGCTTCATGTTCTAACTTAAAAGGGCATGATTTCATCTCTAGTAGGATTCATCGATGTTCTAGTTGAATATAGAAGAATCTATAATCTGATATCCATTCAAATGATTCAAGTTATTGGTTGATAACTGGAGTAGGATTTACTATCTAATCTACTCAATGTTTTCATTATTGCCATCGTTTTGGTAAGACATCAATATAGTCTCATCTTCATTATCCTTATTGATTTCATTTATTTCTTCTATTGTTAAATCTGTGTTCTCATGGATGACATCATCTATTGATGGACTAATATTGTTTTTTGGTAATTCCTCTTCTTCATCAATAGAATCAGCATGTAGAGTATTATCCTCTTCATCAAAAAGATTAGTATCATTATCATGTACAATGATTCTAATTTCTCTCTTAGATGTTGGTGTATCAATATTTGATGGTGAATCATCAAGAGGACTTTCTTCGATCTCTGTACCAATAAACTATTCAAATAGTGACCTACCTCTAGGTTGAACATGAATGACGTGCCACCAAGGATGAGCATCAGGGTTTTTATAAAAAAAATGCTTGTTCAATATGCCTAGGAAGAATATATGGCTTTCTAGTAGATCGCATTACCTTGGAAGAACCAATTGCCTAAAAACTAGATAATTCCTTTCTCAATGTGGAATTACTACCTTTATACTTGGCTCAAAACCAATCAACCTTAAAAATGACCTATCAACATATATAAAGACAAAAAACCATTATTAGGTGCTTAAAAAAATAATAAACTCTATCATAAAAAATATAAACTTTGTTCTACCTATTTGAATGTAGGAAATGATATTTCATAGATACGGACAACAACTCCCATGTAACCAAGTTCGCCATCTATAAGGTTCGTGTCTTTTGAGCTAACACGTGATAGTTTCTTGAAAGAAGCAACAATACTAGAATCCTCTGTTTTATGTAAAGAATCAATAGCTTTGATTCTAATATGCTGTCCAAAAGCCCACATATTAGTGAACATTCAAGCTCACAAAAGAAATTAAATTAGTACAGAGAAACTAATACACATATATGAAAAAAACAAAATATTATTCAAATAAAATTACCTTTCGTTCACAACCTATCATTAACTCTCTCTGCTCATCTCAGATTTCTTCATTATTTGCATTGGCTCGTTGCAAAAGAGTATATAGCCAATCTGTGAAAGAAGATATATTTGTAATCTCATTATGATTGAGATTACGTCTATATCTTTTGTTTTTCCGTCTTTTACTTTAGAGATTTTGATGTTCCTATTCGTACTAGCTAAGGAATGTTTGCATGTATTCGTGATTATATGCTACAAAAGTAGAAACATCATTTTTTTCTTGAAATGTAAATAAATATGGAACTCCCTTACCTGATAATACCTCATCTGTTATTTTTGAAGAAGACTCGTTGGTCCATGCATGTGGAACTTCTTCATGAACTCTTTCAAGGTACTCACTAACATAGTACATGCACTCTTCAAGGACCCAATCCTTTGCCATGGATCGTTCTGGTTTTGATCTTTGCCGTACATAAACTTTTAATATTCCCATAAATTGCTCGACTCAAAACATCCATTGAGTGTTGACATCACCTGCAATCTCTATTTCAACTACAAGATGGACTAATAAATGAACTTGGATATCAAAAAATGAAGTAGGAAGCTCTTTCTCCATCAAACATAGTAGCTCTTGCATTTACGTTTCTTTTGTGGGATCCAAGACAATATATTAAATATAAAAGTATCATAATTACCTTATAAGCGATCCAAGATGGTAGATAACATCTCATACTCCTGTCGTTGCACATCCATCGATAACCAAAGGTAAAATATGTTTCAGAAAGTTATGTCAATCATGGGTCTTTCACCCAGATAAGCTCTTATCATCCATAGTAAACATGTTCTAGGAAGATGCTCCATATCCTATAGGAGTCCGAATAAAAGATATCAAATATTCATATATATTAAATATAAAAGTATCATAATTACCTTATAAGCGATTCAAGACGATAGATCACATCTCGTACTCCTTTTGTTGTACATCCATCGATAACCAAAGGTAAAATATGTTTCAAAAAGTTATGTCAATCATGGGTCTTTCACCTAGATAAGCTCTTATCATCCATAGTAAACATGTTCTAGAACGATGCTCCATATCCTGTAGGAGTTCGAATAAATTGAATCCTATTGTTGATAGTCTGTATCTCTTTTAACGTAAGTACCCAAGGAGCAGGTGCATAAGTCATTTCCTGTCGATGTCTATCAAAAACTAGCCATAACTTTGGTTTTGAGTTTTGATGCTTCAAATCATTCCTTGATGCTATGGTGTCTTTTAATCCAAGAAGATGCTACTATAAGGAATAACCAATATTCTTGAATATATGCGTAGGATCAAGAAGATGACATACTTTTAACTCTTTCTAAAAACCTCTGCTTGTAACTGACGAACAACAAGTCCATGATGTGTACAAGGTATATTAGCATTATGAGTATGAGAATTATTATCATCATCATCATCAAGCAAGTATTCCTTTTTATCAACAATAATTTGATTTTGTATATGGTTTCTAAATAAAATAATGACATTAATTTATAGAAAAAATACATACCCAAGCATTTTCACATTGACCAGGTGGTGGTTCATGCTCAAAATTACCATAATCTGTCTCATTTTCAATACATTCCAATCGTGGTCTTCGATACGTGCCATAGTAAGAGTTACACCAACATATAATATGCTCTTCATAGTAAAATTCATCATAATTCCTATCGAAGAACACATGTGAAGTCGTTGCATGGGTAGGAGGTGGTGAGTGCCCTTTGATTGATCAAAATCTGATTATAACAAAAAAAAAATTAGTTATGTATCCATCAAATATATTTAAAATTAAAAGCTTGATATACTTACAATATATAGTCCTTGCATGATTAGGAGACGGTGGTGGAGTTCTGTCTGATTGATTCGAATCTACAAATAATGGTATTAGATATTAAAAATCTGATTATTTACATACATAAACATTCACATATACACATTTACACATACACACATATTCACATATACACATTGACACATACACACATATTGACATATACACAAATACACATTCTTGTGGGAGAAATGCATGTACTTTGTATGAATGTGTGTATATGCATGCATGTGTATGTGTGTATGTATATATGTGGATATGTATATGTGTGTTTATGCTATATGTATGTATATGTGTATATGTATGCATGTATGTATGTGGATATGTTTGAATGTATATGTGTATGTGGGTATGTGTATGTGTATGTATGTGTGTGTATATATGTGTATGTAATCTGATTCTTTCTTTCTGTTCGAGATTAAAGTAACAAGAGATATTGTATGATGGAAAAAAATAAGAGGAGACCTAACATACGAGTCATTTCCTCAGTAGAAGGTATACAAATTAATAGTTTATATTTATAATTCTCATATGTTTTATTAATTTTTTACATTTAATTTATGCATTTGTTTTCTATTTAAATAAACAGGCAGTCGAGCCACACATTGCACTTAGGTCAAATGGGCCATCATGGTTTTGTAGCTACATTTGTAAGTATATGTGTTATTGTAAGTATATATTTTAGTTAGAACACAAGAAACTAATCTTTTTTATTTTTTTCAATGCACCGAAAGGATTATGGTCCATATCCTATGAAACATGAGACTGAGTATGCTACACATTTTGGATATTGGTGTTTGAGCGAGTATATGTGAGATCACCTGGATGCATTTGTGAGTATTATTAAATTTCATATAATTATTTTCTTTTTATGGAGGTTTTAATTGTTTTACTTATTTATGTTTGCTATATCTAATACATGAGTATTACAGAGAGGTAGATATGGATGAGGTGGAGAGACAGACACACGAGGGATGATCTCGATCGTCACAGTGCTCACATAGATACATCAGATCATGTAGATGATCGTTATCATAGATACAGTGCTATGTTTTGAAATGTGTGTATGGTATTAAGTAATAAAAATTCTTGTTCTATTGATTTTTTTTATTATTTATATTAAGCATGTGTTTTATTACTTTAATTATATAATTCATTCATATTTATGTGTGCTTATGTGTATATAAAATGTATATATGCACATGTAGGTATATATCTATATTTGTGTGTGTCTATATGCATGTATATGTATGTATCTATGTATATATATGCGCATGTATGTATTTGCATATGTGTATGTGTATATGCATGTATCTGCATGTGCATGTGTAAGTGTATGTGTATGTGCATATGCATGTGTATGTGTGCATATGTATGTATGTATGTGCATGTATATATGTAAGTGTATGTGTATAGGTGTGTATGTGCATGTATATGTGTGTATATGTATCTATGTGCATGTGTATGTGTGTATATGTACGTATGTGCATGTGTATGTGCATATGTGTGTGTATGTGTGTGCATGTATATGTGTGTAATATGTGTGTGCATATGTATGTATGTACATATGTATATGTGTATATGCAAATATGTTCATGTGCATGTGTAAGTGTATATGCGTATGTATGTGTATGTGCATGTGCATGTGTGTGTATATGTATGTATGTATGTATGTATGTATGTATGTATGTATGTGCATGTGCATGAGTAAGTGTATATGTGTATATATGTGTATGTGCATATGCATGTATGTGTGTGTGTATGTATGTATGTGCATGTATATGTGTAAGTGTATGTGTATATGTGTGTATATGCATGTATATGTGTATATGTATGTTTGTGCATGTGTGTGTATGTGCATATGTGTGTGTACGTATGTGCATATATATATGTGTATGTGTGTGTATATGTACGTATGTGCATATGTATGTGTATGTGTATAAACATATACAAGTGTATGTATATGCATGTATATATGTATGAAACATGCATGTGCATGTGGATGCATTTCCATTTGCATCCATGTGTATATGCATGCGTGTGAATGTGCATGCATGTGGATGTGCATATACATGTATTTAAGTATGTGTTAATGTGTGTAGTGTATGTATATATGCAATAATGCATGCATGCAAGTCAGTTTATGTGGTTGTAGAAATGTTTGTGCATATGCATGTATATGTGTGTGTATGTGTAAGTGTATGTGCACATGTATGTGTGTGTATGTGCATGCGTATATGCGTATATGTGTGAACGTGCATCTTCATGTATAAGTGTATATGTGCATATCAATAAGTGTGAGTATGCTAACTAATGAAAATAACACAATTGAAATGATATACAAAGAATGGAAATTGTACTTACAATAGTTAATGATATTTTTTGCTTGGTTAACTTCTTGAATAACTTTCAATAGAGAGAGAGAGAGAGAGAGATAATTCAAAGAGAGAAAGAGGTAGAAAGAGAGAAATAGAGAGAGAGAGAGACAATAAGATAGAGATTAGTCAAAACAACAATTCAGCAAGCAATTGTTCCAGCTCCTAAGCGCAACGCAATCGTGAACGTTGGAGAGCTCTTTGATCAGATGTGTGTAGATGCCGATCGAAGATCCTCCAACATTTTTTTTGTCAAAAACATGTCGTGTAAGCGATGATAAAGCATCATAAGTTCCTATGCATGTCGCGTATAATTAGCATTGCTTATGAGATGCAAATTACCGTCGCTTATGCAACACTTTTTTAAATCATTGCTTTACTGACGCTTGATGTAATTGTCGCATATTCCATCATGCCACACATCGATAAAAACATCGATTTTTTTTGTTTAACCGACATTCCATGCTCGACACTTATACATATGTGTGCATACTAACACATGTATACATATATCACACACATGCACACACATACTGCATATACATGAAACACATATATGTGCATACTAACACATGTATACATATAATACACATGAATAAACACACATATGCATACATACATGATAAAAATTTGCTCCTCGAAAATAAAGATATATATCAAATTTTAGGCATACCCTCAAGCTTCATGTTCTAACTTAAAAGAGCATGATTTCATCTCTAGTAGGATTCGTCGATGTTCTAGTTGAATATAGAAGAATCTATAATCTGATATCCATTCAAATGATTCAAGTTATTGGTTGATAACTGGAGTAGGATTTACTATCTAATCTACTCAATGTTTTCATTATTGCCATCATTTTGGTAAGACATCAATATAGTCTCATCTTCATTATCCTTATTGATTTCATTTATTTCTTCTATTGTTAAATCTGTGTTCTCATGGATGACATCATCTATTGATGGACTAATATTGTTTTTTGGTAATTCCTCTTCTTCATCAATAGAATCAGCATGTAGAGTATTATCCTCTTCATCAAAAAGATTAGTATCATTATCATGTACAATGATTCTAATTTCTCTCTTAGATGTTGGTGTATCAATATTTGATGGTGAATCATCAAGAGGACTTTCTTCGATCTCTGTACCAATAAACTATTCAAATAGTGACCTACCTCTAGGTTGAACATGAATGACGTGCCACCAAGGATGAGCATCAGGGTTTTTATAAAAAAAATGCTTGTTCAATATGCCTAGGAAGAATATATGGCTTTCTAGTAGATCGCATTACCTTGGAAGAACCAATTGCCTAAAAACTAGATAATTCCTTTCTCAATGTGGAATTACTACCTTTATACTTGGCTCAAAACCAATCAACCTTAAAAATGACCTATCAACATATATAAAGACAAAAAACCATTATTAGGTGCTTAAAAAAATAATAAACTCTATCATAAAAAATATAAACTTTGTTCTACCTATTTGAATGTAGGAAATGATATTTCATAGATACGGACAACAACTCCCATGTAACCAAGTTCGCCATCTATAAGGTTCGTGTCTTTTGAGCTAACACGTGATAGTTTCTTGAAAGAAGCAACAATACTAGAATCCTCTGTTTTATGTAAAGAATCAATAGCTTTGATTCTAATATGCTGTCCAAAAGCCCACATATTAGTGAACATTCAAGCTCACAAAAGAAATTAAATTAGTACAGAGAAACTAATACACATATATGAAAAAAACAAAATATTATTCAAATAAAATTACCTTTCGTTCACAACCTATCATTAACTCTCTCTGCTCATCTCAGATTTCTTCATTATTTGCATTGGCTCGTTGCAAAAGAGTATATAGCCAATCTGTGAAAGAAGATATATTTGTAATCTCATTATGATTGAGATTACGTCTATATCTTTTGTTTTTCCGTCTTTTACTTCAGAGATTTTGATGTTCCTATTCGTACTAGCTAAGGAATGTTTGCATGTATTCGTGATTATATGCTACAAAAGTAGAAACATCATTTTTTTCTTGAAATGTAAATAAATATGGAACTCCCTTACCTGATAATACCTCATCTGTTATTTTTGAAGAAGACTCGTTGGTCCATGCATGTGGAACTTCTTCATGAACTCTTTCAAGGTACTCACTAACATAGTACATGCACTCTTCAAGGACCCAATCCTTTGCCATGGATCGTTCTGGTTTCGATCTTTGCCGTACATAAACTTTTAATATTCCCATAAATCGCTCGACTCAAAACATCCATTGAGTGTTGACATCACCTGCAATCTCTATTTCATCTACAAGATGGACTAATAAATGAACTCGGATATCAAAAAATGAAGTAGGAAGCTCTTTCTCCATCAAACATAGTAGCTCTTGCATTTACGTTTCTTTTGTGGGATCCAAGACAATATATTAAATATAAAAGTATCATAATTACCTTATAAGCGATCCAAGATGGTAGATAACATCTCATACTCCTGTCGTTGCACATCCATCGATAACCAAAGGTAAAATATGTTTCAGAAAGTTATGTCAATCATGGGTCTTTCACCCAGATAAGCTCTTATCATCCATAGTAAACATGTTCTAGGAAGATGCTCCATATCCTATAGGAGTCCGAATAAAAGATATCAAATATTCATATATATTAAATATAAAAGTATCATAATTACCTTATAAGCGATTCAAGACGATAGATCACATCTCGTACTCCTTTTGTTGTACATCCATCGATAACCAAAGGTAAAATATGTTTCAAAAAGTTATGTCAATCATGGGTCTTTCACCTAGATAAGCTCTTATCATCCATAGTAAACATGTTCTAGAACGATGCTCCATATCCTGTAGGAGTTCGAATAAATTGAATCCTATTGTTGATAGTCTGTATCTCTTTTAACGTAAGTACCCAAGGAGCAGGTGCATAAGTCATTTCCTGTCGATGTCTATCAAAAACTAGCCATAACTTTGGTTTTGAGTTTTGATCCTTCAAATCATTCCTTGATGCTATGGTGTCTTTTAATCCAAGAAGATGCTACTATAAGGAATAACCAATATTCTTGAATATATGCGTAGGATCAAGAAGATGACATACTTTTAACTCTTTCTAAAAACCTCTGCTTGTAACTGACGAACAACAAGTCCATGATGTGTACAAGGTATATTAGCATTATGAGTATGAGAATTATCATGATCATCATCATCAAGCAAGTATTCCTTTTTATCAACAATAATTTGATTTTGTATATGGTTTCTAAATAAAATAATGACATTAATTTATAGAAAAAATACATACCCAAGCATTTTCACGTTGACCAGGTGGTGGTTCATGCTCAAAATTACCATAATCTGTCTCATTTTCAATACATTCCAATCGTGGTCTTCGATACGTGCCATAGTAAGAGTTACACCAACATATAATATGGTCTTCATAGTAAAATTCATCATAATTCCTATCGAAGAACACATGTGAAGTCGTTGCATGGGTAGGAGGTGGTGAGTGCCCTTTGATTGATCAAAATCTGATTATAACAAAAAAAAAAATTAGTTATGTATCCATCAAATATATTTAAAATTAAAAGCTTGATATACTTACAATATATAGTCCTTGCATGATTAGGAGACGGTGGTGGAGTTCTGTCTGATTGATTCGAATCTACAAATAATGGTATTAGATATTAAAAATCTGATTAGTTACATACATAAACATTCACATATACACATTTACACATACACACATATTCACATATACACATTGACACATACACACATATTGACATATACACAAATACACATTCTTGTGGGAGAAATGCATGTACTTTGTATGAATGTGTGTATATGCATGCATGTGTATGTGTGTATGTATATATGTGGATATGTATATGTGTGTTTATGCTATATGTATGTATATGTGTATATGTATGCATGTATGTATGTGGATATGTTTGAATGTATATGTGTATGTGGGTATGTGTATGTGTATGTATGTGTGTGTATATATGTGTATGTAATCTGATTCTTTCTTTCTGTTCGAGATTAAAGTAACAAGAGATATTGTATGATGGAAAAAAATAAGAGGAGACCTAACATACGAGTCATTTTCTCAGTAGAAGGTATACAAATTAATAGTTTATATTTATAATTCTCATATGTTTTATTAATTTTTTACATTTAATTTATGCATTTGTTTTCTATTTAAATAAACAGGCAGTCGGGCCACACATTGCACTTAGGTCAAATGGGCCATCATGGTTTTGTAGCTACATTTGTAAGTATATGTGTTATTGTAAGTATATATTTTAGTTAGAACACAAGAAACTAATCTTTTTTATTTTTTTCAATGCACCGAAAGGATTATGGTCCATATCCTATGAAACATGAGACTGAGTATGCTACACATTTTGGATATTGGTGTTTGAGCGAGTATATGTGAGATCACCTGGATGCATTTGTGAGTATTATTAAATTTCATATAATTATTTTATTTTTATGGAGGTTTTAATTGTTTTACTTATTTATGTTTGCTATATCTAATACATGAGTATTACAGAGAGGTAGATATGGATGAGGTGGAGAGACAGACACACGAGGGATGATCTCGATCGTCACAATGCTCACATAGATACATCAGATCATGCGGATGATCGTGATCATAGATACAGTGCCATGTTTTGAAATGTGTGTATGGTATTAAGTAATAAAAATTCTTGTTCTATTGATTTTTTTTATTGTTTATATTAAGCATGTGTTTTATTACTTTAATTATATAATTCATTCATATTTATGTGTGCTTATGTGTATATAAAATGTATATATGCACATGTAGGTATATATCTATATTTGTGTGTGTCTATATGCATGTATATGTATGTATCTATGTATATATATGCGCATGTATGTATGTGCATATGTGTATGTGTATATGCATGTATCTGCATGTGCATGTGTAAGTGTATGTGTATGTGCATATGCATGTGTATGTGTGCATATGTATGTATGTATGTGCATGTATATATGTAAGTGTATGTGTATAGGTGTGTATGTGCATGTATATGTGTGTATATGTATCTATGTGCATGTGTATGTGTGTATATGTACGTATGTGCATGTGTATGTGCATATGTGTGTGTATGTGTGTGCATGTATATGTGTGTAATATGTGTGTGCATATGTATGTATGTACATATGTATATGTGTATATGCAAATATGTTCATGTGCATGTGTAAGTGTATATGCGTATGTATGTGTATGTGCATGTGCATGTGTGTGTATATGTATGTATGTATGTATGTATGTATGTATGTGCATGTGCATGAGTAAGTGTATATGTGTATATATGTGTATGTGCATATGCATGTATGTGTGTGTGTATGTATGTATGTGCATGTATATGTGTAAGTGTATGTGTATATGTGTGTATATGCATGTATATGTGTATATGTATGTTCGTGCATGTGTGTGTATGTGCATATGTGTGTGTACGTATGTGCATATATATATGTGTATGTGTGTGTATATGTACGTATGTGCATATGTATGTGTATGTGTATAAACATATACAAGTGTATGTATATGCATGTATATATGTATGAAACATGCATGTGCATGTGGATGCATTTCCATTTGCATCCATGTGTATATGCATGCGTGTGAATGTGCATGCATGTGGATGTGCATATACATGTATTTAAGTATGTGTTAATGTGTGTAGTGTATGTATATATGCAATAATGCATGCATGCAAGTCAGTTTATGTGGTTGTAGAAATGTTTGTGCATATGCATGTGTATGTGTGTGTATGTGTAAGTGTATGTGCACATGTATGTGTGTGTATGTGCATGCGTATATGCGTATATGTGTGAACGTGCATCTTCATGTATAAGTGTATATGTGCATATCAATAAGTGTGAGTATGCTAACTAATGAAAATAACACAATTGAAATGATATACAAAGAATGGAAATTGTACTTACAATAGTTAATGATATTTTTTGCTTGGTTAACTTCTTGAATAACTTTCAATAGAGAGAGAGAGAGAGAGATAATTCAAAGAGAGAAAGAGGTAGAAAGAGAGAAATAGAGAGAGAGAGAGACAATAAGATAGAGATTAGTCAAAACAACAATTCAGCAAGCAATTGTTCCAGCTCCTAAGCGCAACGCAATCGTGAACGTTGGAGAGCTCTTTGATCAGATGTGTGTAGATGCCGATCGAAGAGCCTCCAACATTTTTTTTGTCAAAAACATGTCGTGTAAGCGATGATAAAGCATCATAAATTCCTATGCATGTCGCGTATAATTAGCATTGCTTATGAGATGCAAATTACCGTCGCTTATGCAACACTTTTTTAAATCATTGCTTTACTGACGCTTGATGTAATTGTCGCATATTCCATCATGCCACACATCGATAAAAACATCGATTTTTTTTGTTTAACCGACATTCCATGCTCGACACTTGTTGCAACTCTTAATGCAATTTTATAGTGACAAAATGGTGTCGCGTTAACCATCGCTATGCATTAGGGGAAAAAATGACCCCTCCTTGGGCCTTTTAGCTCAAGGGCTGATTAGTGATGGACCAATGAGAAGAGGGTGGTGGCCACAATCTACTCCCTTAATCAAATAGACTAGGCATAGGCTTCCCTTGGTCTTGTGTGGTCATTGTACTCTCAAAAAAAAAAAAAAAATATTGGTGGTGAAGTGCGTAGGTGGCATAAACCACAAGATGGCACATACAATAGGCGATGGTGCAAACCTCGAGGAGTGTGAAGCTGGAGAGAGATGACGTGAAAAAAAGAGATAAAGTAGAGAGAGAACCTAGTTATCTGTATGTCCTCCATGCACGGATAAGAAAAACAAACTTGTGCCTTGTATTTTCATAAGTAGAGTCATGTCTTTATACTGGAGATTCTTTCAGCCAATCAAGTGGGGATGAATAGAAGGATGAGATCTCCCTCTTACTTGGAGGGGATTCACACACAAGCAAACAGTAGTAAACACCCATTCTTCTTCCTGCACAAGATTAGCAGACTCCGTTTTTGGTGTAGAGGCTTCTGCAACAACCATTCCAGCCTCTTTCTTCTTTGCCTCTTTTGCAGCCAGTTTTGGACAGTTCTTTATGATATGATCATTCCCTTTACATTACTTACAAAACAATTTCTGCTTTTCTGATTTTTTCTCATCTTTGTCTTGGTTCTTCAAATGTGCAGCATTTGCAGATTTCTGCTTACTAGTAGAAGAGCTCCATTTTCCTTTGTCCTTTTGACTAGCCAGGAAAGCTTGATCTACAACATGCATAATGGACCTGTTCTACCTGGACTGATCTTCCTGCAAGAAAACAGAGATTAACTCCTCAAATGACAAGGCATTTGGATTGCCTTTCATCATCAACCAAAGAGTAGAAGCAAAACTCTGATATGAATCAGGAAGACCATTCAGAACGGTCTGCACAAGTGAGCTATCTAGTATAATCTCATCAGCAGAAATCAACTATTCCTTCAAGTCTTTGATCTTTGTTAGGAAACTGTCCATAGAATCACCTTCATTCATGTGCTCACTCTCCAACTGTTTTCAGAGGTAAGCAACACGAGCCTCATTCCTAGCTTGGTACAATGTGGTAAGTGTATCCCAAGCATCCTTAACTGTTCTGCAATAGCAAATATGAGGAATAATGGCATGTTTGACAGACAAAGCTATCAATGCATGTGCCTGGGCATCTTTGCCATCCCAGCAAATCTTCTCTGCAGTAGGTGCAACAGAAACTGTAGCACGAATAGGAATATGGAGAATACCATCATCTTCGACACCACCTGCATCAGCTTCATTACCTGCAGTTGTAACAGTTGCAGGTGTGATAGGACGTTTTTCGACACCCTGCACAATGTTCCACAGTCCTTTTGCAACCAACACATGTCACATCATATAAGCCCATAACGGGTAGTTGGTACCATCCAACTTATCCTCAATAGCCAACATACAGAATACATCACTGTTTTTAGCCATGGCCGGTGACTAAAATACCTTGATGCAAAAAATTGACTGTATCTCAAAAAGTTGAACACAACTGCCAAGACGAATTCTGCTAAACCTGTAGCAAACTTCGAGATGCTTATATTGGCAAACAGAAACTGGTATATACCTTTGGCACAAAAAGATGAAATAGCGTGCACAAGCACTGTGATAGTGCATTTGGAGGCCAAAACTAGCTCAGATCGCGATTTCGGCACGACAGAGCGAAGCCGTTTTGATCTCCGAAACACCCTGAGTATGCTCACCTAATTTCGTGCGAATCTGAGAGTGCAAATGGAGGAGTGTCGACGGCGCCCTAGATGAAGCGACGACCTGCTCTGATACCAACTGTTGGAGTTAGATGTCTGCGGAAGCACGCGAACAACACAAGGAAGAAGAAGAAGCTTGGAGCACAACACACAATACTGAATGTATTACTAGAGAATGTACAAAGATAAGTGGCCCATTAGGGCAATAGGCATATATACAAGCCGAGGGAAAAAAACCTCCTAAAGAGGGAAAAAAATGCCCCGACGGTCCTAGAGTGTTCACACACATCACTACCTAAATATATCAACAGATGAGCAATACAAACCATCTTATTAGACATCTTGTATTGCATGGCTTATTGACCAAGTAAATTAAGGCTTGATGATCTATAAAGAACTTGAATATCTTTGCCAAAGGATAGTGTTAGAGCTTCTTTATCACCTAAACAAGACCTAATCCTTCACATTCAATTTTTGTATAGTTCCTTTATGCTACATTCAAATGTCCACTGACATAAGATATAGATAAATCAATATTACCTTCATTTGCATGTTATGTTGGCACATACCCAATAGCAGAATTGGATGCACGTACGTGGACATGGAATGGCTTGCTGCTTTTGTGAGTTGTGATTATAAGGTCTGAACAAAAATGTCTCTTAAAATCTAGGAAGGAATTATCACACTCATTGTTCCATTCAAAGTTGGTCAAAAGATTGTAAAGGGATCTGACTTTAATGGCATACATGCGGATAAAATGATTGTAGTATCCATGCTAGCACATGAAGGCTTGTATCTTTTTCACATTCTTGGGTCTTGGTAACACCACAATACCTTTGATCTTGTCTCTATCTATTGGTACACCATTTTTGAAACAATGGGTTAAAAAATCTTACCTTCTTAGGCCATACATACACATTTCTTGAGGTTTAAGAACATGATACTTTTTGCATTTATCAAATATTTATCTACGTTCTTTGGTGTGATCCTTTCTCATATTGGAACCTACACCTAGATCTTCCACATAGACCTCTAAAGTCCTCCATAAGAAATCCTTTGAAATATGTCAGATCAACCTCTAAAAGGTGATCAACGTTAGGGGAGCACTAGATTGTGTCCTTTGACTACACTAGACAATATTTAAAAAATAGACTTTTGATTACAAGATCACCCTTATAGGGAAAATAATACAAGAATATGTTACTTATATAAGAAGTCCCACAATGTGGGACTGATATCTATGGATAAATTGACTAGAGATGATATAAGAGATCCCAGAACTCAAAATTGTAGGTATGAACTTAGATATTTGGATTACAAGAAATCCCTTCAGGGATATGAACTAGATACACAAAATGACTAGAAAGGATTTTGTACCACGAGATTACAATAGAACAAGAGGGGATATTTAAGATAATAGACTAGACAAGACCAGAACAAAGGACAAGACTAGAACTCAAACTAGAACTTGGCAAGTACTTACTTGGAGTTTGCAACTCCTTGAGCTCCCAAGGCTAGCACTATTGGCATCCTGGATGGTATGTGATGAAAAAATCAAACCAGTATAAAAAGTTACTCCATTGAGATTTCCTTCTACTACGGATATGGGTGGTCGTAAAATACTCTAAGTTCTTATGATTTGTATACATAGTAACTCTATGAATTGGTTTTTCTAGATGGTGAGAACAGGTACCAAACATTTCCATTGTGTTAAGAAGTTCTTTATCATGGATTTCCTAGTTAATCTCTTGAGGGGAGAATTTCCTTGAATGATATGCAACTAGATGTAGGCATCCATCATCTCCATGTTGGGATAGAATGGCCCCTAACGAAAAGTCTAAAGGCAAAGTGTGATGCATCTGTCTCTAGGAAGAAAGGCTTGGTAGCATCAGGATGAACTAGAATTGGATCAATGGTGAATGTTGATTTCAAGGTCTGAAAAGCTTTTCCAACTTCTTCCAAAGATGATACATGAGATCCCACAACCCAAGATCATATGTATGAAGCAAGATATTTGGATTACAAGAACTCCCTTTAGGAGATGAACTAGATACAAGGAATAACTAGAAAGTATCTCCTACTATGAGATTACAATAGGACAATACAAGGTTGAGGATATTAGTCTAGACAATACTAGAAAGAAGGACAAGAACTCAAACTAGAACTTGGAAAGTACTTACTTGGAGATCATGACTCTTGAGCTCCCAAGACTAACATTGCTAGCATCTTCAATGGTATGTGATGAAAAGGTTGAACTTGGATAAAATGTTACTCCATCCAGATTGACTTCTATTGAGGATGCAGATGTTCATAAAATACTCTAAGTTCTTGTGATGTGTATACACAATAACTTTATGAGCTGCGCCTTCTAGATGCTCACATTAGGTATCAAATGCATCCACTATAGCAAGAAGTTCTTTATTATGGATTTCATAATTAATCTCTCAAGGGAAGAATTTCATTGAATAATATACAATTGGAGGTAGGTGTCCATCATCTCCATGTTGGGATAGAATGGCCTCTAAGATGAAGCTTGATGCATCTGTCTCTAGGAAGAAAGGCTTGGTAGAATCAAGATGAACTAGAATGGGAGTAGTGGTGAATGCTGATTTCAAACTTTGAAAGGCTTTTTCTACTTCTTTGGTCCATGATAATTCTGCATTTCGTTTAAGCTTTGTAAGAGGCCTCACTATCTTGGAGTAACCTTTGATGAATATTCCTATAAAAATTGGAAAACCCTAGAAAATATTGTACATCTTGAACACATGAAGCTAGTTGTTAGCCAAGGATTATCTCGATCTTCGTAGGGTCCATAAGTCCCCTCTCTAAGACACTATACCCTAAAAACTTTGATTCTGTCTGATGGAAAGAGCACATCTCCAATTTATCATATAAACCTTTTTCTCTTAACTTCTCTAGAACTATCTTTACATGACATTTGTGATCCTTTAGAGTTTTGGAGAATATCAAGATATCATTGAGGTATATTACCAAATTATCATGTAAAAATATTCCATAAATATTCCTTTCTCTAAGACACTATACCCTAAAAACTCTGATTTTGTATGATGGAAAGAGCACATCTCCAATTTATCATATAAACCTTTTTCTCTTAACTTCTCTAGAACTATCTTTACATGAAATTTGTGATCTTGTAGAGTTTTGGAGAATATCAAGATATCATTGAGGTATATTACCAAATTATCATGTAAATATTCTCAAAAGATATCATTCTTCATATACTGAAAGATGGTTGGAGCATTTCTAAGACCGAATGAAATAGCTAAATATTCAAAATGTCGTACCTTGTTTGATATGTTATCTTCCATTCATCTCCTTCTCTAATCCTTACAAGATTGTAAGATCCTCAAAGTATAATGTTTATGAAGAACTTTGATTTTCCAAGGCGTTCCAAGGGTTCTGATATAAGTGATACATGATATCTATTTTTTATAGTGAGTCTATTCAGCCCAAGATAGTCTACACACATTTGGAGACTCCCATTCTTCTTCTTTACAAATAGAGTATGGGCTCCCATTGGAGACTGATTGTCTGATATACCCCATGACTAGAGTCTCATCAATATTCTTGTGTATTTTGTAAGCTCCTTTGGACCTATCTATAAACTATCTCCAGGGAAGGTTACAAAATTATGCAAGAATATTGATGAGAATCTTGGCAAGGGGCTTATCAAACCCTAAATTCTCTAGCAAGAGCCCCTATTCTATTTGTAAAGCAGAAGGATGGGACTCTTTGAATGTGTGAAAACTATCATGGGTTGAATAAATTCACTATAAAAATAAATATCCTCTACCACTTATATCACAAACCTTGGAACACCTTCGAAAAGAAATGTTCTTAATGAAGATCAACGTTGGAGAAGCTTACAATATTACCAGGATAAGAGAAGGAGTTGAATGGAAGAAAACATTTCGAACAAGGTACAAACATTTTGTATACGTAGTTATGACATTCGGTCTTATAAATTCTCCAGGCAGCTTTCAACATATCATGAATAATATCTTCTAATAATTTTTAGATGATTTTGTGGTAATATACCTTGATGATATCTTAATATTCTCCAAAATTGGAGAGGATCATGAATTTCATGTAAAGATAGCTCTAAAGAAGCTAAGAGAAAAAGGTTTATATGCTAAATTGGAGAAGCATTCCTTCCATAAGAGAGAAGTGGAGATTTTAGGGTACATTGTCTCGGAGAGAGAAAGAGAGAGAGAGAGCCAATGATGATACATGATGTTGTGTACATGGTGTGCTTTTGTTTTCCATATATATATATATATATATATATATATATATATATATATATATATATATATATATATATATATATATATATATATATATATATATATATATATATATATATATATATATATATATATATATATATATATATATACACACGCACACACACACACAACAACAACAACAACATATATATATATATATATATATATATATATATATATATATATATATATATATATATATATATATATATATATATATATATATATATATATATATATATATATATTTATATATATGTGTGTATGTACATAACAAACCATATTCAAAGCATCATGTAACTGTTAGGTTGCCACCGGTATAGATATCCAAGTTGTATCCAATCACTTTGCTAGTATGTCTTGAACTTCCTATGAAATTAACCGTCCTGTGTCTTACAACCATCGTATGGAGGTTAATTCATGTGAAGATCGATTGTTGGTGACATGTGCTCTGTGTAATCTTGTTGGGATATTGGTAAAGGAATATACACAATCATTTCTCTGAATTTATACTACCTTAGTGATGTTTGGTAATTACTATTCTTTTGTTTTAGTAAGTCTTTCTTCTATAAAATATGTGTGCTATAATCTATGATTAGGGAATAGAAATGCACTGAGTTACTCTTAGTAATCCCCAATTCACCGAATCCTAGTTTTTGCATAGTTAAGGAATAAACATTTTGGCAACGACGATGGGATTGGGTGTTGCTAAATCCTTGTAAGTTTCTGGAAATATCACTCTAAGATATTTAGAATGATGGAGATAGACCATGCCAACTCAATCTAGAACCAAGTTTTGGTTCATTAATGAGGAGCTAGAATAGTTAATGACTATGCAAAAAGTGATCTAGAATTCCGCGCAAGAGACTATACATGTAGAAGGAAACTTCCATATAACCGAATTAGTTCTCTCTCTTCTGGAGTGATGTGTAATTCTCTATTAATCACTCAATTGTTAGAGTTCAAGGCGGCAATTGGACCTATGTGTGTGCTTGCCTCACTCTTGATGTAGGTGCATGTACTTTTGTCTCGCTATGCTCTTTATACGAGAGATTTGTCACTCCACCGATTTGACATTTCTTTATCGTGTTTCTGTTTGGGCTACAACAATGTGGGCATAACAATGTTTTTGTGTATATGTGTGGATATTCCGTCTATCTCTCCCTCTCTCTCTCTCTCTCCATTCTCTCGCTCTATCTCTCTCTCCTCTTCCTCAATTTCTCTCTCACACTCTCTTTCTCTCTCTCTCTCTCTTATTCTCTGTCTCTCTATGTCTTTCTCTCTCTCTCTCTCTCTCACCCCACACACTCTCTGTCTATCTGTATCTCTCTCTCTCTGTCCCTTTCTCTCTCTCCCTCTCTATCTATCTCTCTGACTCCTCATGCCCTCTTTCTCTCTCTATTTGTATCTCTCTCTCTCTCTCTCTTTGTCTCATATTACCTATAAACCATTTCTCTTTGCATGCTCTTTTAGAATGATGCTAGAAGATATTTCCTTTTTTATGACACTCTTTTCTTTCATTGCATATGTGATGTTAAACATCATGTATAGGATGTTAGCCTTTTTTCTACCTTAATTGTTGATGTCTGATATGTGATATTTTTTTCAAGCATTGTCATATATGTGATGCTGCTCGCCCCTTTTTTTAAGAACAAGCATCACATCAGCCCCCGTTGTGTTTTAGTGCTAGATAATGTACATAATTAAAGAAATTTTCTATTGCATTAGTTGGTGATCAATGATTTTGGGAGTACTATTTGATGTCAACTTTGCATGGTTACTCCTAACAAATTAGACCCTACTAGAAACTAGGGGCCGTAGCGATGCCCCCCATTGAAAAAAAAAGTGGGTTTCGTTGTTTATGCGATGAAAGCGTCGCATAAGCGAAGAAACTCTTTTTTATTCAAAAAAAGAGGGCTCATCACATAAGCATTGTAATCTTGTTGGGATATTGGTAAAGGAATATACACAATCATTTCTCTGAATTTATACTACCTTAGTGATGTTTGGTAATTACTATTCTTTTGTTTTAGTAAGTCTTTCTTCTATAAAATATGTGTGCTATAATCTATGGTTAGGGAATAGAAATGCACTGAGTTACTCTTAATAATCCCCAATTCATTGAACCCTAGTTTTTGCATAGTTAAGCAATAAACATTTTGGCAACGACGATGGGATTGGGTGTTGCTAAATCCTTGTACACTACTAGAAATATCACTCTAAGATATTTAGAATGATGGAGATAGACCATGCCAACTCAATCTAGAACCAAGTTTTGGCTCATTAATGAGGAGCTAGAATAGTTAATGACTATGCAAAAAGCGATCTAGAATTCCGCGCAAGGGACTATACATGTAGAAGGAAACTTCCATATAACCGAATTAGTTCTCTCTCTTCTAGAGCGATGTGTAATTCTCTATTAATCACTCAATTGTTAGAGTTCAAGGCGGCAATTGGACCTATGTGTGTGCTTGCCTCTCTCTTGATGTAGGTGCATGTACTTCTGTCTTGCCATGCTCTTTATACCAGAGATTGGTCAATCCACAGATTTGATATTTCTTTATCGTGTTTTTGTTTGGGCTACAACAATGTGGGCATAACAATGTTTTTGTGTACATGTGTGGATATTCCCTCTATCTCTCCCTCTCTCTCTCTCCATTGTCTCGCTCTATTTCTCTCTCTCCTCTTCCTCAATTTCTCTCTCACACTCTCTCTCTCTCTCTCTCTCTTATTCTCTCTCTCTCTTATTCTCTCTCTCTCTCTCTATGTCTCTCTCTCTCTCTCTCTCTCACCCTAGACACTCTCTGTCTATCTGTATGTCTCTTTGAGTATCTCTCTCTCTCTCTGTCCCTTTCTCTCTCTCTCTCTGTATCTATCTCTCTGACTCCTCATGCCCTCTTTCTATCTCTATTTGTATCTCTTTCTCTCTCTCTCTTTGTCTCATATTACCTATAAACCATTTCTCTTTGCATGCTCTTTTAGAATGATGCTAGAAGATATTTCCTTTTTTATGACACTCTTTTCTTTCATTGTATATGTGATGTTAAACATCATGTATAGGATGTTAGCCTTTTTTCTACCTTAATTGTTGATGTCTGATATGTGATATTTTTTTCAAGCATTGTCACATATGTGATGCTTCTCGCCCCTTTTTTTAAGAACAAGCATCACATCAGCCCCCGTTGTGTTTTAGTGCTAGATAATGTACATAAATAAAGAAATTTTCTATTGCATTAGTTGGTGATCAATGATTTCGGGAGTTCTATTTGTTGTCAACTTTGCATGGTTACTACTAACAAATTAGTCACTACTAGGAACTAGGGGCCGTAGCGATGCCCCTCATTGAAAAAAAAAAGCGGGTTTCGTTGTTTATGCGATGAAAGCGTCGCATAAGCGACGAAAATCTTTTTTATTCAAAAAAAGAGGGCTCATCACATAAGCATTGTAATCTTGTTGGGATATTGGTAAAGGAATATACACAATCATTTCTCTGAATTTATACTACCTTAGTGATGTTTTATTTTTGTAGAGCATGATGAGGCGGATAAAAAATACATACTTAGTTCACTTGAGACAGATTTTGGGACTAGATGGTTGCATAAGTGGTGTCTAAAATAGATGCGAACACTTATGGCTCATCATCATGCTAATGCACGATATGCATTGCTTTTATTTCTTATATTTATATGTGTAACTATATATATACACACACACACACAATATACACATATATATATGCATATATATACACATATATATATATATACATATATATCTATACACATATTTATATACACACACATATATACACAAGCATACAAGCACATCAGGTCAAATGCATAAATGTGTATGTGTGTATGTATATATATGTGGATATGCGTATCTGTCTTTATGTATGTATATATGTATATGAGACAGAGAGAAAAGAGCAGGACTAGAGGTACACATACACACATACACACACATAACACATCCAGACACACACACATACATGCACATTTACACACACATACACATACATGGACGTTTACACATACACACGCACATGCACATTGACACACACATACAAATGCATGCAGTTACACACATATAATGAATACACACATAGACACATACACATACTCACATACACATACACATACTCATATACACATACACATACATAATCATATGTATATACACCTAGACTCACATAATCATATATACATACATATATACACTTACACATGCATACACATACACATAGACACAACACATGCATACACACATATAGACACACATACTATATATATATATATATATATATATATATATATATATATATATATATATATATATATATATATATATATATATATATATATATATATATATATATATATATATATATATATATATATATATATATATATGTGTATATATATATATATATATATGTGTGTGTGTGTGTGTGTGTGTGTATTCTAATTCAAAAATCCTAATTTAGAAGTCTTAATTCAGCCTTTTAGCCATATGATTGAAGTATATGAACACATCGCATCTATTCCTCAGACCACCTATTAGAGAGATGTCTCTCCTCCCAACCTTATGACTCTATATATAGCTACTTGAATCAACAAGGATCATAATATATATGAGGATACATACACATCATGTACATACACATACGTAAATATACAATGACGGAGTATATACATTATGCATCACACATACATGCCTTTATGCACACATGTATACATATGCATGCATACATATTTACATAGAGAGATTTACACATATACACATATACATATATATATGTACGCATCACATATACATGCCTACATGCACACATGTATACTTATACATGCATACATAATTATAAACACACTTGCATATATTACACAAATGCATATGCATACATATGTGTGCATACTAACACATGTATACATATATCACACACATGCACACACATACTGCATATACATGAAACACATATATGTGCATACTAACACATGTATACATATAATACACATGAATAAACACACATATGCATACATACATGACAAAAATTTGCTCCTCGAAAATAAAGATATATATCAAATTTTAGGCATACCCTCAAGCTTCATGTTCTAACTTAAAAGGGCATGATTTCATCTCTAGTAGGATTCATCGATGTTCTAGTTGAATATAGAAGAATCTATAATCTGATATCCATTCAAATGATTCAAGTTATTGGTTGATAACTGGAGTAGGATTTACTATCTAATCTACTCAATGTTTTCATTATTGCCATCATTTTGGTAAGACATCAATATAGTCTCATCTTCATTATCCTTATTGATTTCATTTATTTCTTCTATTGTTAAATCTGTGTTCTCATGGATGACATCATCTATTGATGGACTAATATTGTTTTTTGGTAATTCCTCTTCTTCATCAATAGAATCAGCATGTAGAGTATTATCCTCTTCATCAAAAAGATTAGTATCATTATCATGTACAATGATTCTAATTTCTCTCTTAGATGTTGGTGTATCAATATTTGATGGTGAATCATCAAGAGGACTTTCTTCGATCTCTGTACCAATAAACTATTCAAATAGTGACCTACCTCTAGGTTGAACATGAATGACGTGCCACCAAGGATGAGCATCAGGGTTTTTATAAAAAAAATGCTTGTTCAATATGCCTAGGAAGAATATATGGCTTTCTAGTAGATCGCATTACCTTGGAAGAACCAATTGCCTAAAAACTAGATAATTCCTTTCTCAATGTGGAATTACTACCTTTATACTTGGCTCAAAACCAATCAACCTTAAAAATGACCTATCAACATATATAAAGACAAAAAACCATTATTAGGTGCTTAAAAAAATAATAAACTCTATCATAAAAAATATAAACTTTGTTCTACCTATTTGAATGTAGGAAATGATATTTCATAGATACGGACAACAACTCCCATGTAACCAAGTTCGCCATCTATAAGGTTCGTGTCTTTTGAGCTAACACGTGATAGTTTCTTGAAAGAAGCAACAATACTAGAATCCTCTGTTTTATGTAAAGAATCAATAGCTTTGATTCTAATATGCTGTCCAAAAGCCCACATATTAGTGAACATTCAAGCTCACAAAAGAAATTAAATTAGTACAGAGAAACTAATACACATATATGAAAAAAACAAAATATTATTCAAATAAAATTACCTTTCGTTCACAACCTATCATTAACTCTCTCTGCTCATCTTAGATTTCTTCATTATTTGCATTGGCTCGTTGCAAAAGAGTATATAGCCAATCTGTGAAAGAAGATATATTTGTAATCTCATTATGATTGAGATTACGTCTATATCTTTTGTTTTTCCGTCTTTTACTTCAGAGATTTTGATGTTCCTATTCGTACTAGCTAAGGAATGTTTGCATGTATTCGTGATTATATGCTACAAAAGTAGAAACATCATTTTTTTCTTGAAATGTAAATAAATATGGAACTCCCTTACCTGATAATACCTCATCTGTTATTTTTGAAGAAGACTCGTTGGTCCATGCATGTGGAACTTCTTCATGAACTCTTTCAAGGTACTCACTAACATAGTACATGCACTCTTCAAGGACCCAATCCTTTGCCATGGATCGTTCTGGTTTTGATCTTTGCCGTACATAAACTTTTAATATTCCCATAAATCGCTCGACTCAAAACATCCATTGAGTGTTGACATCACCTGCAATCTCTATTTCATCTACAAGATGGACTAATAAATGAACTCGGATATCAAAAAATGAAGTAGGAAGCTCTTTCTCCATCAAACATAGTAGCTCTTGCATTTACGTTTCTTTTGTGGGATCCAAGACAATATATTAAATATAAAAGTATCATAATTACCTTATAAGCGATCCAAGATGGTAGATAACATCTCATACTCCTGTCGTTGCACATCCATCGATAACCAAAGGTAAAATATGTTTCAGAAAGTTATGTCAATCATGGGTCTTTCACCCAGATAAGCTCTTATCATCCATAGTAAACATGTTCTAGGAAGATGCTCCATATCCTATAGGAGTCCGAATAAAAGATATCAAATATTCATATATATTAAATATAAAAGTATCATAATTACCTTATAAGCGATTCAAGACGATAGATCACATCTCGTACTCCTTTTGTTGTACATCCATCGATAACCAAAGGTAAAATATGTTTCAAAAAGTTATGTCAATCATGGGTCTTTCACCTAGATAAGCTCTTATCATCCATAGTAAACATGTTCTAGAACGATGCTCCATATCCTGTAGGAGTTCGAATAAATTGAATCCTATTGTTGATAGTCTGTATCTCTTTTAACGTAAGTACCCAAGGAGCAGGTGCATAAGTCATTTCCTGTCGATGTCTATCAAAAACTAGCCATAACTTTGGTTTTGAGTTTTGATCCTTCAAATCATTCCTTGATGCTATGGTGTCTTTTAATCCAAGAAGATGCTACTATAAGGAATAACCAATATTCTTGAATATATGCGTAGGATCAAGAAGATGACATACTTTTAACTCTTTCTAAAAACCTCTGCTTGTAACTGACGAACAACAAGTCCATGATGTGTACAAGGTATATTAGCATTATGAGTATGAGAATTATTATCATCATCATCATCAAGCAAGTATTCCTTTTTATCAACAATAATTTGATTTTGTATATGGTTTCTAAATAAAATAATGACATTAATTTATAGAAAAAATACATACCCAAGCATTTTCACGTTGACCAGGTGGTGGTTCATGCTCAAAATTACCATAATCTGTCTCATTTTCAATACATTCCAATCGTGGTCTTCGATACGTGCCATGGTAAGAGTTACACCAACATATAATATGCTCTTCATAGTAAAATTCATCATAATTCCTATCGAAGAACACATGTGAAGTCGTTGCATGGGTAGGAGGTGGTGAGTGCCCTTTGATTGATCAAAATCTGATTATAACAAAAAAAAAATTAGTTATGTATCCATCAAATATATTTAAAATTAAAAGCTTGATATACTTACAATATATAGTCCTTGCATGATTAGGAGACGGTGGTGGAGTTCTGTCTGATTGATTCGAATCTACAAATAATGGTATTAGATATTAAAAATCTGATTATTTACATACATAAACATTCACATATACACATTTACACATACACACATATTCACATATACACATTGACACATACACACATATTGACATATACACAAATACACATTCTTGTGGGAGAAATGCATGTACTTTGTATGGATGTGTGTATATGCATGCATGTGTATGTGTGTATGTATATATGTGGATATGTATATGTGTGTTTATGCTATATGTATGTATATGTGTATATGTATGCATGTATGTATGTGGATATGTTTGAATGTATATGTGTATGTGGGTATGTGTATGTGTATGTATGTGTGTGTATATATGTGTATGTAATCTGATTCTTTCTTTCTGTTCGAGATTAAAGTAACAAGAGATATTGTATGATGGAAAAAAATAAGAGGAGACCTAACATACGAGTCATTTCCTCAGTAGAAGGTATACAAATTAATAGTTTATATTTATAATTCTCATATGTTTTATTAATTTTTTACATTTAATTTATGCATTTGTTTTCTATTTAAATAAACAGGCAGTCGGGCCACACATTGCACTTAGGTCAAATGGGCCATCATGGTTTTGTAGCTACATTTGTAAGTATATGTGTTATTGTAAGTATATATTTTAGTTAGAACACAAGAAACTAATCTTTTTTATTTTTTTCAATGCACCGAAAGGATTATGGTCCATATCCTATGAAACATGAGACTGAGTATGCTACACATTTTGGATATTGGTGTTTGAGCGAGTATATGTGAGATCACCTAGATGCATTTGTGAGTATTATTAAATTTCATATAATTATTTTATTTTTATGGAGGTTTTAATTGTTTTACTTATTTATGTTTGCTATATCTAATACATGAGTATTACAGAGAGGTAGATATGGATGAGGTGGAGAGACAGACACACGAGGCATGATCTCGATCGTCACAGTGCTCACATAGATACATCAGATCATGCGGATGATCGTGATCATAGATACAGTGCTATGTTTTGAAATGTGTGTATGGTATTAAGTAATAAAAATTCTTGTTCTATTGATTTTTTTTATTGTTTATATTAAGCATGTGTTTTATTACTTTAATTATATAATTCATTCATATTTATGTGTGCTTATGTGTATATAAAATGTATATATGCACATGTAGGTATATATCTATATTTGTGTGTGTCTATATGCATGTATATGTATGTATCTATGTATATATATGCGCATGTATGTATGTGCATATGTGTATGTGTATATGCATGTATCTGCATGTGCATGTGTAAGTGTATGTGTATGTGCATATCCATGTGTATGTGTGCATATGTATGTATGTATGTGCATGTATATATGTAAGTGTATGTGTATAGGTGTGTATGTGCATGTATATGTGTGTATATGTATCTATGTGCATGTGTATGTGTGTATATGTACGTATGTGCATGTGTATGTGCATATGTGTGTGTATGTGTGTGCATGTATATGTGTGTAATATGTGTGTGCATATGTATGTATGTACATATGTATATGTGTATATGCAAATATGTTCATGTGCATGTGTAAGTGTATATGCGTATGTATGTGTATGTGCATGTGCATGTGTGTGTATATGTATGTATGTATGTATGTATGTATGTATGTATGTGCATGTGCATGAGTAAGTGTATATGTGTATATATGTGTATGTGCATATGCATGTATGTGTGTGTGTATGTATGTATGTGCATGTATATGTGTAAGTGTATGTGTATATGTGTGTATATGCATGTATATGTGTATATGTATGTTTGTGCATGTGTGTGTATGTGCATATGTGTGTGTACGTATGTGCATATATATATGTGTATGTGTGTGTATATGTACGTATGTGCATATGTATGTGTATGTGTATAAACATATACAAGTGTATGTATATGCATGTATATATGTATGAAACATGCATGTGCATGTGGATGCATTTCCATTTGCATCCATGTGTATATGCATGCGTGTGAATGTGCATGCATGTGGATGTGCATATACATGTATTTAAGTATGTGTTAATGTGTGTAGTGTATGTATATATGCAATAATGCATGCATGCAAGTCAGTTTATGTGGTTGTAGAAATGTTTGTGCATATGCATGTGTATGTGTGTGTATGTGTAAGTGTATGTGCACATGTATGTGTGTGTATGTGCATTCGTATATGCGTATATGTGTGAACGTGCATCTTCATGTATAAGTGTATATGTGCATATCAATAAGTGTGAGTATGCTAACTAATGAAAATAACACAATTGAAATGATATACAAAGAATGGAAATTGTACTTACAATAGTTAATGATATTTTTTGCTTGGTTAACTTCTTGAATAACTTTCAATAGAGAGAGAGAGAGAGAGAGAGATAATTCAAAGAGAGAAAGAGGTAGAAAGAGAGAAATAGAGAGAGAGAGAGAGACAATAAGATAGAGATTAGTCAAAACAACAATTCAGCAAGCAATTGTTCCAGCTCCTAAGCGCAACGCAATCGTGAACGTTGGAGAGCTCTTTGATCAGATGTGTGTAGATGCCGATCGAAGAGCCTCCAACATTTTTTTTGTCAAAAACATGTCGTGTAAGCGATGATAAAGCATCATAAGTTCCTATGCATGTCGCATATAATTAGCATTGCTTATGAGATGCAAATTACCGTCGCTTATGCAACACTTTTTTAAATCATTGCTTTACTGCCGCTTGATGTAATTGTCGCATATTCCATCATGCCACACATCGATAAAAACATCGATTTTTTTTGTTTAACCGACATTCCATGCTCGACACTTATACATATGTGTGCATACTAACACATGTATACATATATCACACACATGCACACACATACTGCATATACATGAAACACATATATGTGCATACTAACACATGTATACATATAATACACATGAATAAACACACATATGCATACATACATGATAAAAATTTGCTCCTCGAAAATAAAGATATATATCAAATTTTAGGCATACCCTCAAGCTTCATGTTCTAACTTAAAAGAGCATGATTTCATCTCTAGTAGGATTCGTCGATGTTCTAGTTGAATATAGAAGAATCTATAATCGGATATCCATTCAAATGATTCAAGTTATTGGTTGATAACTGGAGTAGGATTTACTATCTAATCTACTCAATGTTTTCATTATTGCCATCGTTTTGGTAAGACATCAATATAGTCTCATCTTCATTATCCTTATTGATTTCATTTATTTCTTCTATTGTTAAATCTGTGTTCTCATGGATGACATCATCTATTGATGGACTAATATTGTTTTTTGGTAATTCCTCTTCTTCATCAATAGAATCAGCATGTAGAGTATTATCCTCTTCATCAAAAAGATTAGTATCATTATCATGTACAATGATTCTAATTTCTCTCTTAGATGTTGGTGTATCAATATTTGATGGTGAATCATCAAGAGGACTTTCTTCGATCTCTGTACCAATAAACTATTCAAATAGTGACCTACCTCTAGGTTGAACATGAATGACGTGCCACCAAGGATGAGCATCAGGGTTTTTATAAAAAAAATGCTTGTTCAATATGCCTAGGAAGAATATATGGCTTTCTAGTAGATCGCATTACCTTGGAAGAACCAATTGCCTAAAAACTAGATAATTCCTTTCTCAATGTGGAATTACTACCTTTATACTTGGCTCAAAACCAATCAACCTTAAAAATGACCTATCAACATATATAAAGACAAAAAACCATTATTAGGTGCTTAAAAAAATAATAAACTCTATCATAAAAAATATAAACTTTGTTCTACCTATTTGAATGTAGGAAATGATATTTCATAGATACGGACAACAACTCCCATGTAACCAAGTTCGCCATCTATAAGGTTCGTGTCTTTTGAGCTAACACGTGATAGTTTCTTGAAAGAAGCAACAATACTAGAATCCTCTGTTTTATGTAAAGAATCAATAGCTTTGATTCTAATATGCTGTCCAAAAGCCCACATATTAGTGAACATTCAAGCTCACAAAAGAAATTAAATTAGTACAGAGAAACTAATACACATATATGAAAAAAACAAAATATTATTCAAATAAAATTACCTTTCGTTCACAACCTATCATTAACTCTCTCTGCTCATCTTAGATTTCTTCATTATTTGCATTGGCTCGTTGCAAAAGAGTATATAGCCAATCTGTGAAAGAAGATATATTTGTAATCTCATTATGATTGAGATTACGTCTATATCTTTTGTTTTTCCGTCTTTTACTTCAGAGATTTTGATGTTCCTATTCGTACTAGCTAAGGAATGTTTGCATGTATTCGTGATTATATGCTACAAAAGTAGAAACATCATTTTTTTCTTGAAATGTAAATAAATATGGAACTCCCTTACCTGATAATACCTCATCTGTTATTTTTGAAGAAGACTCGTTGGTCCATGCATGTGGAACTTCTTCATGAACTCTTTCAAGGTACTCACTAACATAGTACATGCACTCTTCAAGGACCCAATCCTTTGCCATGGATCGTTCTGGTTTTGATCTTTGCCGTACATAAACTTTTAATATTCCCATAAATCGCTCGACTCAAAACATCCATTGAGTGTTGACATCACCTGCAATCTCTATTTCATCTACAAGATGGACTAATAAATGAACTCGGATATCAAAAAATGAAGTAGGAAGCTCTTTCTCCATCAAACATAGTAGCTCTTGCATTTACGTTTCTTTTGTGGGATCCAAGACAATATATTAAATATAAAAGTATCATAATTACCTTATAAGCGATCCAAGATGGTAGATAACATCTCATACTCCTGTCGTTGCACATCCATCGATAACCAAAGGTAAAATATGTTTCAGAAAGTTATGTCAATCATGGGTCTTTCACCCAGATAAGCTCTTATCATCCATAGTAAACATGTTCTAGGAAGATGCTCCATATCCTATAGGAGTCCGAATAAAAGATATCAAATATTCATATATATTAAATATAAAAGTATCATAATTACCTTATAAGCGATTCAAGACGATAGATCACATCTCGTACTCCTTTTGTTGTACATCCATCGATAACCAAAGGTAAAATATGTTTCAAAAAGTTATGTCAATCATGGGTCTTTCACCTAGATAAGCTCTTATCATCCATAGTAAACATGTTCTAGAACGATGCTCCATATCCTGTAGGAGTTCGAATAAATTGAATCCTATTGTTGATAGTCTGTATCTCTTTTAACGTAAGTACCCAAGGAGCAGGTGCATAAGTCATTTCCTGTCGATGTCTATCAAAAACTAGCCATAACTTTGGTTTTGAGTTTTGATCCTTCAAATCATTCCTTGATGCTATGGTGTCTTTTAATCCAAGAAGATGCTACTATAAGGAATAACCAATATTCTTGAATATATGCGTAGGATCAAGAAGATGACATACTTTTAACTCTTTCTAAAAACCTCTGCTTGTAACTGACGAACAACAAGTCCATGATGTGTACAAGGTATATTAGCATTATGAGTATGAGAATTATCATGATCATCATCATCAAGCAAGTATTCCTTTTTATCAACAATAATTTGATTTTGTATATGGTTTCTAAATAAAATAATGACATTAATTTATAGAAAAAATACATACCCAAGCATTTTCACGTTGACCAGGTGGTGGTTCATGCTCAAAATTACCATAATCTGTCTCATTTTCAATACATTCCAATCGTGGTCTTCGATACGTGCCATAGTAAGAGTTACACCAACATATAATATGCTCTTCATAGTAAAATTCATCATAATTCCTATCGAAGAACACATGTGAAGTCGTTGCATGGGTAGGAGGTGGTGAGTGCCCTTTGATTGATCAAAATCTGATTATAACAAAAAAAAAATTAGTTATGTATCCATCAAATATATTTAAAATTAAAAGCTTGATATACTTACAATATATAGTCCTTGCATGATTAGGAGACGGTGGTGGAGTTCTGTCTGATTGATTCGAATCTACAAATAATGGTATTAGATATTAAAAATCTGATTAGTTACATACATAAACATTCACATATACACATTTACACATACACACATATTCACATATACACATTGACACATACACACATATTGACATATACACAAATACACATTCTTGTGGGAGAAATGCATGTACTTTGTATGAATGTGTGTATATGCATGCATGTGTATGTGTGTATGTATATATGTGGATATGTATATGTGTGTTTATGCTATATGTATGTATATGTGTATATGTATGCATGTATGTATGTGGATATGTTTGAATGTATATGTGTATGTGGGTATGTGTATGTGTATGTATGTGTGTGTATATATGTGTATGTAATCTGATTCTTTCTTTCTGTTCGAGATTAAAGTAACAAGAGATATTGTATGATGGAAAAAAATAAGAGGAGACCTAACATACGAGTCATTTCCTCAGTAGAAGGTATACAAATTAATAGTTTATATTTATAATTCTCATATGTTTTATTAACTTTTTACATTTAATTTATGCATTTGTTTTCTATTTAAATAAACAGGCAGTCGGGCCACACATTGCACTTAGGTCAAATGGGCCATCATGGTTTTGTAGCTACATTTGTAAGTATATGTGTTATTGTAAGTATATATTTTAGTTAGAACACAAGAATCTAATCTTTTTTATTTTTTTCAATGCACCGAAAGGATTATGGTCCATATCCTATGAAACATGAGACTGAGTATGCTACACATTTTGGATATTGGTGTTTGAGCGAGTATATGTGAGATCACCTGGATGCATTTGTGAGTATTATTAAATTTCATATAATTATTTTATTTTTATGGAGGTTTTAATTGTTTTACTTATTTATGTTTGCTATATCTAATACATGAGTATTACAGAGAGGTAGATATGGATGAGGTGGAGAGACAGACACACGAGGGATGATCTCGATCGTCACAGTGCTCACATAGATACATCAGATCATGCGGATGATCGTGATCATAGATACAGTGCTATGTTTTGAAATGTGTGTATGGTATTAAGTAATAAAAATTCTTGTTGTATTGATTTTTTTTATTGTTTATATTAAGCATGTGTTTTATTACTTTAATTATATAATTCATTCATATTTATGTGTGCTTATGTGTATATAAAATGTATATATGCACATGTAGGTATATATCTATATTTGTGTGTGTCTATATGCATGTATATGTATGTATCTATGTATATATATGCGCATGTATGTATGTGCATATGTGTATGTGTATATGCATGTATCTGCATGTGCATGTGTAAGTGTATGTGTATGTGCATATGCATGTGTATGTGTGCATATGTATGTATGTATGTGCATGTATATATGTAAGTGTATGTGTATAGGTGTGTATGTGCATGTATATGTGTGTATATGTATCTATGTGCATGTGTATGTGTGTATATGTACGTATGTGCATGTGTATGTGCATATGTGTGTGTATGTGTGTGCATGTATATGTGTGTAATATGTGTGTGCATATGTATGTATGTACATATGTATATGTGTATATGCAAATATGTTCATGTGCATGTGTAAGTGTATATGCGTATGTATGTGTATGTGCATGTGCATGTGTGTGTATATGTATGTATGTATGTATGTATGTATGTATGTGCATGTGCATGAGTAAGTGTATATGTGTATATATGTGTATGTGCATATGCATGTATGTGTGTGTGTATGTATGTATGTGCATGTATATGTGTAAGTGTATGTGTATATGTGTGTATATGCATGTATATGTGTATATGTATGTTTGTGCATGTGTGTGTATGTGCATATGTGTGTGTACGTATGTGCATATATATATGTGTATGTGTGTGTATATGTACGTATGTGCATATGTATGTGTATGTGTATAAACATATACAAGTGTATGTATATGCATGTATATATGTATGAAACATGCATGTGCATGTGGATGCATTTCCATTTGCATCCATGTGTATATGCATGCGTGTGAATGTGCATGCATGTGGATGTGCATATACATGTATTTAAGTATGTGTTAATGTGTGTAGTGTATGTATATATGCAATAATGCATGCATGCAAGTCAGTTTATGTGGTTGTAGAAATGTTTGTGCATATGCATGTGTATGTGTGTGTATGTGTAAGTGTATGTGCACATGTATGTGTGTGTATGTGCATGCGTATATGCGTATATGTGTGAACGTGCATCTTCATGTATAAGTGTATATGTGCATATCAATAAGTGTGAGTATGCTAACTAATGAAAATAACACAATTGAAATGATATACAAAGAATGGAAATTGTACTTACAATAGTTAATGATATTTTTTGCTTGGTTAACTTCTTGAATAACTTTCAATAGAGAGAGAGAGAGAGAGATAATTCAAAGAGAGAAAGAGGTAGAAAGAGAGAAATAGAGAGAGAGAGAGACAATAAGATAGAGATTAGTCAAAACAACAATTCAGCAAGCAATTGTTCCAGCTCCTAAGCGCAACGCAATCGTGAACGTTGGAGAGCTCTTTGATCAGATGTGTGTAGATGCCGATCGAAGAGCCTCCAACATTTTTTTTGTCAAAAACATGTCGTGTAAGCGATGATAAAGCATCATAAATTCCTATGCATGTCGCGTATAATTAGCATTGCTTATGAGATGCAAATTACCGTCGCTTATGCAACACTTTTTTAAATCATTGCTTTACTGACGCTTGATGTAATTGTCGCATATTCCATCATGCCACACATCGATAAAAACATCGATTTTTTTTGTTTAACCGACATTCCATGCTCGACACTTGTTGCAACTCTTAATGCAATTTTATGGTGACAAAATGGTGTCGCGTTAACCATCGCTATGCATTAGGGGAAAAAATGACCCCTCCTTGGGCCTTTTAGCTCAAGGGCTGATTAGTGATGGACCAATGAGAAGAGGGTGGTGGCCACAATCTACTCCCTTAATCAAATAGACTAGGCATAGGCTTCCCTTGGTCTTGTGTGGTCAAAGATACAGAAACCACCTAGAACTCATGGTTTTAGCTTTGTGAATGGTTCTAGAATGCTTGAGAAGCAATAAGAACCCTTAGATTTGTTCAATGATCCAAGGGATGAGGTGGAAAAGCAAAAGTCAAGGTGCCAATGAACATGGACCCTTGGATTGCTCTTGTTATCAATGGTTTGGATTGGATTCATCTTAAAAAATGCGCCATCAGTTCTACACCCTTGGATCGAGATTCAGATTGAATGCATCTGCTTGAAACCATGAAAGTTTGGGTGCCTAAAATGTGGAACATTGGATATACAAATGATCTAATGGCTAAGAATGAGTCCCCCACATCAAAAGGCACCTTTTGCTGTCCAGCCTCTGATCTTGGACCCATCCGACAGCTCAAGGTAGCTCCGAAATTGCGATCAGCCCAAATTGCGGTATGCCGTTGGATCTCTCTTGATCTAAAGGACAATAAAATATTTATGATGGAAACTTCATAACATTGAACAGATTGGATTCTTGATCCTTAGGCACATTCTTGTGCTTTCTTATATCCCCTTTTATACTTTTGAGTTGTTAATTCCTTGATCCACTTACATCTCTTTCACTCCCTTGGGATCCTTATTGTAAGTCATAAAGCTATGCCTATGCCTAGATAATCATGTTTGACTTTTAAGCACCCATGGATGATTCATTATGAAACCCATTTTTTGGATCCCTTCTAAATGGTTTCCCAAATGGTTAAGAAATATATGCTTCACCATTTTTCTCAAGTGGTAAATTTGGACTAAGCTTTTACTATGTCTTGTGATATCCCATAGTCTCTTGTATACTACTATGAGACTTTTTAAGCCAATGCTCCTTCCTTATTATTGGGAAATAAGTATATGCTCTTTATGAACTTAATTTTATTCTTATCCTTGATTTGTGAAAATATCTATAAGTATTATCCTTTCCTTCATATTCTTCAAGGTCTCGAGTTATAACTTTTACTATGGTTACTCTAACATGTGTATCTATCTCTGACTTTCTATCATTCCATCTAGTATGTTTGTAATCTATGTTGGAAGGATTTTGCTAATCACAAAAAAATATCCGCAGGGAGCTTTGCAAGGCTTTAGATTCCTTCACAGTACCCGAATGAATAGATCACGAGCTATAGAACTGTTTTTGAGTGACCTAAGTGATAGCTTAAGAGCCAATCAGAAATAATGCGAAGTACTTTCAAGTGGATATGACCCTCTTTCTCACAGTTGGAGCACTTGATACAAGAAAAAAAGTTGAATCACTTTCTTAGAAAATCGAAAGTACAATGCAAGAAAGAATATCATCACCATCACACATATTGATAGACTTCATTACATCAAGATCCATGCTGCAATCAAGTGTGGCAACCGTTTGCCTTTCTACAAGTGCTGTGATGGCCAATTCAGGTGAATCTCTATAGCTACAACTAGAGCATGCCTAAAGTGTATGTAGGGCAAGCTCCCAGTGACCAACTATGGCCTCTATACTTCTGCAAAATCTTGTTTAGCTTCATCATCTATGTGAAATCTATTGCTTTTTCCCTTCAAAGCTGATGGATTAGGCTCTCTCTGTCGCCCTTTAGAGATGACGGATTTTAAGCTTGAGGTTTGGATGCACCACTTGTGTCTTAGCTAGTGAGCACACCATAACTTTGAAGGCAACCCAATAGCAAGCAAACATCAAATTGCAGTGGTGCAACTTCAGAGATTGTCTATGTATCAACAACTATTGGTGGATTGTTCGAGCCCGTGTAACCTAGTGGTTTGACGCCTTGAGACTCTGGGAGGAAGTCCTACGTTCAAGTTTTGGCTGGACATAAAATGGGTGCCTCTACCTTACGAGGTTGAGTGTGTGAGTGTGTTTTCAAATTCATTGTACTCTCAAAAAAAAAAAAAAAAACTATTGGTGGTGAAGTGCGTAGGTGGCATAAACCACAAGATGGCACATACAATAGGCGATGGTGCAAACCTCGAGGAGTGTGAAGCTGGAGAGAGATGACGTGAAAAAAAGAGATAAAGTAGAGAGAGAACCTAGTTATCTGTATGTCCTCCATGCACGGATAAGAAAAACAAACTTGTGCCTTGTATTTTCATAAGTAGAGTCATGTCTTTATACTGGAGATTCTTTCGGCCAATCAAGTGGGGATGAATAGAAGGATGAGATCTCCCTCTTACTTGGAGGGGATTCACACACAAGCAAACAGTAGTAAACACCCATTCTTCTTCCTGCACAAGATTAGCAGACTCTGTTTTTGGTGTAGAGGCTTCTGCAACAACCATTCCAGCCTCTTTCTTCTTTGCCTCTTTTGCAGCCAGTTTTGGACAGTTCTTTATGATATGATCATTCCCTTTACATTACTTACAAAACAATTTCTGCTTTTCTGATTTTTTCTCATCTTTGTCTTGGTTCTTCAAATGTGCAGCATTTGCAGATTTCTGCTTACTAGTAGAAGAGCTCCATTTTCCTTTGTCCTTTTGACTAGCCAGGAAAGCTTGATCTACAACATGCATAATGGACCTGTTCTACCTGGACTGATCTTCCTGCAACAAAACAGAGATTAACTCCTCAAATGACAAGGCATTTGGATTGCCTTTCATCATCAACCAAAGAGTAGAAGCAAAACTCTGATATGAATCAGGAAGACCATTCAGAACGGTCTGCACAAGTGAGCTATCTAGTATAATCTCATCAGCAGAAATCAACTATTCCTTCAAGTCTTTGATCTTTGTTAGGAAACTGTCCATAGAATCACCTTCATTCATGTGCTCACTCTCCAACTGTTTTCAGAGGTAAGCAACACGAGCCTCATTCCTAGCTTGGTACAATGTGGTAAGTGTATCCCAAGCATCCTTAACTGTTCTGCAATAGCAAATATGAGGAATAATGGCATGTTTGACAGACAAAGCTATCAATGCATGTGCCTGGGCATCTTTGCCATCCCAGCAAATCTTCTCTGCAGTAGGTGCAACAGAAACTGTAGCACGAATAGGAATATGGAGAATACCATCATCTTCGACACCACCTGCATCAGCTTCATTACCTGCAGTTGTAACAGTTGCAGGTGTGATAGGACGTTTTTCGACACCCTGCACAATGTTCCACAGTCCTTTTGCAACCAACACATGTCACATCATATAAGCCCATAACGGGTAGTTGGTACCATCCAACTTATCCTCAATAGCCAACATACAGAATACATCACTGTTTTTAGCCATGGCCGGTGACTAAAATACCTTGATGCAAAAAATTGACTGTATCTCAAAAAGTTGAACACAACTGCCAAGACGAATTCTGCTAAACCTGTAGCAAACTTCGAGATGCTTATATTGGCAAACAGAAACTGGTATATACCTTTGGCACAAAAAGATGAAATAGCGTGCACAAGCACTGTGATAGTGCATTTGGAGGCCAAAACTAGCTCAGATCGCGATTTCGGCACGACAGAGCGAAGCCGTTTTGATCTCCGAAACACCCTGAGTATGCTCACCTAATTTCGTGCGAATCTGAGAGTGCAAATGGAGGAGTGTCGACGGCGCCCTAGATGAAGCGACGACCTGCTCTGATACCAACTGTTGGAGTTAGATGTCTGCGGAAGCACGCGAACAACACAAGGAAGAAGAAGAAGCTTGGAGCACAACACACAATACTGAATGTATTACTAGAGAATGTACAAAGATAGGTGGCCCATTAGGGCAATAGGCATATATACAAGCCGAGGGAAAAAAACCTCCTAAAGAGGGAAAAAAATGCCCCGACGGTCCTAGAGTGTTCACACACATCACTACCTAAATATATCAACAGATGAGCAATACAAACCATCTTATTAGACATCTTGTATTGCATGGCTTATTGACCAAGTAAATTAAGGCTTGATGATCTATAAAGAACTTGAATATCTTTGCCAAAGGATAGTGTTAGAGCTTCTTTATCACCTAAACAAGACCTAATCCTTCACATTCAATTTTTGTATAGTTCCTTTATGCTACATTCAAATGTCCACTGACATAAGATATAGATAAATCAATATTACCTTCATTTGCATGTTATGTTGGCACATACCCAATAGCAGAATTGGATGCACCTACGTGGACATGGAATGGCTTGCTGCTTTTGTGAGTTGTGATTATAAGGTCTGAACAAAAATGTCTCTTAAAATCTAGGAAGGAATTATCACACTCATTGTTCCATTCAAAGTTGGTCAAAAGATTGTAAAGGGATCTGACTTTAATGGCATACATGCGGATAAAATGATTGTAGTATCCATGCTAGCACATGAAGGCTTGTATCTTTTTCACATTCTTGGGTCTTGGTAACGCCACAATACCTTTGATCTTGTCTCTATCTATTGGTACACCATTTTTGAAACAATGGGTTAAAAAATCTTACCTTCTTAGGCCATACATACACATTTCTCGAGGTTTAAGAACATGATACTTTTTGCATTTATCAAATATTTATCTACGTTCTTTGGTGTGATCCTTTCTCATATTGGAACCTACACCTAGATCTTCCACATAGACCTCTAAAGTCCTCCATAAGAAATCCTTTGAAATATGTCAGATCAACCTCTAAAAGGTGATCAACGTTAGGGGAGCACTAGATTGTGTCCTTTGACTAGACTAGACAATATTTAAAAAATAGACTTTTGATTACAAGATCACCCTTATAGGGAAAATAATACAAGAATATGTTACTTATATAAGAAGTCCCACAATGTGGGACTGATATCTATGGATAAATTGACTAGAGATGATATAAGAGATCCCAGAACTCAAAATTGTAGGTATGAACTTAGATATTTGGATTACAAGAAATCCCTTCAGGGATATGAACTAGATACACAAAATGACTAGAAAGGATTTTGTACCACGAGATTACAATAGAACAAGAGGGGATATTTAAGATAATAGACTAGACAAGACCAGAACAAAGGACAAGACTAGAACTCAAACTAGAACTTGGCAAGTACTTACTTGGAGTTTGCAACTCCTTGAGCTCCCAAGGCTAGCACTATTGGCATCCTGGATGGTATGTGATGAAAAAATCAAACCAGTATAAAAAGTTACTCCATTGAGATTTCCTTCTACTACGGATATGGGTGGTCGTAAAATACTCTAAGTTCTTATGATTTGTATACATAGTAACTCTATGAATTGGTTTTTCTAGATGGTGAGAACAGGTACCAAACATTTCCATTGTGTTAAGAAGTTCTTTATCATGGATTTCCTAGTTAATCTCTTGAGGGGAGAATTTCCTTGAATGATATGCAACTAGATGTAGGCATCCATCATCTCCATGTTGGGATAGAATGGCCCCTAACGAAAAGTCTAAAGGCAAAGTGTGATGCATCTGTCTCTAGGAAGAAAGGCTTGGTAGCATCAGGATGAACTAGAATTGGATCAATGGTGAATGTTGATTTCAAGGTCTGAAAAGCTTTTCCAACTTCTTCCAAAGATGATACATGAGATCCCACAACCCAAGATCATATGTATGAAGCAAGATATTTGGATTACAAGAACTCCCTTTAGGAGATGAACTAGATACAAGGAATAACTAGAAAGTATCTCCTACTATGAGATTACAATAGGACAATACAAGGTTGAGGATATTAGACTAGACAATACTAGAAAGAAGGACAAGAACTCAAACTAGAACTTGGAAAGTACTTACTTGGAGATCATGACTCTTGAGCTCCCAAGACTAACATTGCTAGCATCTTCAATGGTATGTGATGAAAAGGTTGAACTTGGATAAAATGTTACTCCATCCAGATTGACTTCTATTGAGGATGCAGATGTTCATAAAATACTCTAAGTTCTTGTGATGTGTATACACAATAACTTTATGAGCTGCGCCTTCTAGATGCTCACATTAGGTATCAAATGCATCCACTATAGCAAGAAGTTCTTTATTATGGATTTCATAATTAATCTCTCAAGGGAAGAATTTCATTGAATAATATACAATTGGAGGTAGGTGTCCATCATCTCCATGTTGGGATAGAATGGCCTCTAAGATGAAGCTTGATGCATCTGTCTCTAGGAAGAAAGGCTTGGTAGAATCAAGATGAACTAGAATGGGAGTAGTGGTGAATGCTGATTTCAAGCTTTGAAAGGCTTTTTCTACTTCTTTGGTCCATGATAATTCTGCATTTCTTTTAAGCTTTGTAAGAGGCCTCACTATCTTGGAGTAACCTTTGATGAATATTCCTATAAAAATTGGAAAACCCTAGAAAATATTGTACATCTTGAACACATGAAGCTAGTTGTTAGCCAAGGATTATCTCGATCTTCGTAGGGTCCATAAGTCCCCTCTCTAAGACACTATACCCTAAAAACTTTGATTCTGTCTGATGGAAAGAGCACATCTCCAATTTATCATATAAACCTTTTTCTCTTAACTTCTCTAGAACTATCTTTACATGACATTTGTGATCCTTTAGAGTTTTGGAGAATATCAAGATATCATTGAGGTATATTACCAAATTATCATGTAAAAATATTCCATAAATATTCCTTTCTCTAAGACACTATACCCTAAAAACTCTGATTTTGTATGATGGAAAGAGCACATCTCCAATTTATCATATAAACCTTTTTCTCTTAACTTCTCTAGAACTATCTTTACATGAAATTTGTGATCTTGTAGAGTTTTGGAGAATACCAAGATATCATTGAGGTATATTACCAAATTATCATGTAAATATTCTCAAAAGATATCATTCTTCATATACTGAAAGATGGTTGGAGCATTTCTAAGACCGAATGAAATAGCTAAATATTCAAAATGTCGTACCTTGTTTGATATGTTATCTTCCATTCATCTCCTTCTCTAATCCTTACAAGATTGTAAGATCCTCAAAGTATAATGTTTATGAAGAACTTTGATTTTCCAAGGCGTTCCAAGGGTTCTGATATAAGTGATACATGATATCTATTTTTTATAGTGAGTCTATTCAGCCCAAGATAGTCTACACACATTTGGAGACTCCCATTCTTCTTCTTTACAAATAGAGTATGGGCTCCCATTGGAGACTGATTGTCTGATATACCCCATGACTAGATTCTCATCAATATTCTTGTGTATTTTGTAAGCTCCTTTGGACCTATCTATAAACTATCTCCAGGGAAGGTTACAAAATTATGCAAGAATATTGATGAGAATCTTGGCAAGGGGCTTATCAAACCCTAAATTCTCTAGCAAAAGCCCCTATTCTATTTGTAAAGCAGAAGGATGGGACTCTTTGAATGTGTGAAAACTATCATGGGTTGAATAAATTCACTATAAAAATAAATATCCTCTACCACTTATATCACAAACCTTGGAACACCTTCGAAAAGAAATGTTCTTAATGAAGATCAACGTTGGAGAAGCTTACAATATTACCAGGATAAGAGAAGGAGTTGAATGGAAGAAAACATTTCGAACAAGGTACAAACATTTTGTATATGTAGTTATGACATTCGGTCTTATAAATTCTCCAGGCAGCTTTCAACATATCATGAATAATATCTTCTAATAATTTTTAGATGATTTTGTGGTAATATACCTTGATGATATCTTAATATTCTCCAAAATTGGAGAGGATCATGAATTTCATGTAAAGATAGCTCTAAAGAAGCTAAGAGAAAAAGGTTTATATGCTAAATTGGAGAAGCATTCCTTCCATAAGAGAGAAGTGGAGATTTTAGGGTACATTGTCTCGGAGAGAGAAAGAGAGAGAGAGAGCCAATGATGATACATGATGTTGTGTACATGGTGTGCTTTTGTTTTCCACACATATATATATATATATATATATATATATATATATATATATATATATATATATATATATATATATATATATACACACACGCACACACACACACAACAACAACAACAACATATATATATATATATATATATATATATATATATATATATATATATATATATATATATATATATATATATATATATATATATATATATATATATATATATATATATATATATATATATATATATATATATATATATATATATGTGTGTGTGTGTGTATGTACATAACAAACCATATTCAAAGCATCATGTAACTGTTAGGTTGCCACCGGTATAGATATCCAAGTTGTATCCAATCACTTTGCTAGTATGTCTTGAACTTCCTATGAAATTAACCGTCCTGTGTCTTACAACCATCGTATGGAGGTTAATTCATGTGAAGATCGATTGTTGGTGACATGTGCTCTGTGTAATCTTGTTGGGATATTGGTAAAGGAATATACACAATCATTTCTCTGAATTTATACTACCTTAGTGATGTTTGGTAATTACTATTCTTTTGTTTTAGTAAGTCTTTCTTCTATAAAATATGTGTGCTATAATCTATGATTAGGGAATAGAAATGCACTGAGTTACTCTTAGTAATCCCCAATTCACCGAATCCTAGTTTTTGCATAGTTAAGCAATAAACATTTTGGCAACGACGATGGGATTGGGTGTTGCTAAATCCTTGTAAGTTTCTGGAAATATCACTCTAAGATATTTAGAATGATGGAGATAGACCATGCCAACTCAATCTAGAACCAAGTTTTGGTTCATTAATGAGGAGCTAGAATAGTTAATGACTATGCAAAAAGTGATCTAGAATTCCGCGCAAGAGACTATACATGTAGAAGGAAACTTCCATATAACCGAATTAGTTCTCTCTCTTCTGGAGCGATGTGTAATTCTCTATTAATCACTCAATTGTTAGAGTTCAAGGCGGCAATTGGACCTATGTGTGTGCTTGCCTCACTCCTGATGTAAGTGCATGTACTTTTGTCTCGCTATGCTCTTTATACGAGAGATTTGTCACTCCACCGATTTGACATTTCTTTATCGTGTTTCTGTTTGGGCTACAACAATGTGGGCATAACAATGTTTTTGTGTATATGTGTGGATATTCCGTCTATCTCTCCCTCTCTCTCTCTCTCCATTCTCTCGCTCTATCTCTCTCTCCTCTTCCTCAATTTCTCTCTCACACTCTCTTTCTCTCTCTCTCTCTTATTCTCTGTCTCTCTATGTCTTTCTCTCTCTCTCTCTCTCTCTCTCTCTCTCACCCCACACACTCTCTGTCTATCTGTATCTCTCTCTCTCTGTCCCTTTCTCTCTCTCCCTCTCTATCTATCTCTCTGACTCCTCATGCCCTCTTTCTCTCTCTATTTGTATCTCTCTCTCTCTCTTTGTCTCATATTACCTATAAACCATTTCTCTTTGCATGCTCTTTTAGAATGATGCTAGAAGATATTTCCTTTTTTATGACACTCTTTTCTTTCATTCCATATGTGATGTTAAACATCATGTATAGGATGTTAGCCTTTTTTCTACCTTAATTGTTGATGTCTGATATGTGATATTTTCTTCAAGCATTGTCATATATGTGATGCTTCTCACCCCTTTTTTTAAGAACAAGCATCACATCAGCCCCCGTTGTGTTTTAGTGCTAGATAATGTACATAATTAAAGAAATTTTCTATTGCATTAGTTGGTGATCAATGATTTTGGGAGTACTATTTGATGTCAACTTTGCATGGTTACTCCTAACAAATTAGACCCTACTAGAAACTAGGGGCCGTAGCGATGCCCCCCATTGAAAAAAAAAGTGGGTTTCGTTGTTTATGCGATGAAAGCGTCGCATAAGCGAAGAAACTCTTTTTTATTCAAAAAAAGAGGGCTCATCACATAAGCATTGTAATCTTGTTGGGATATTGGTAAAGGAATATACACAATCATTTCTCTGAATTTATACTACCTTAGTGATGTTTGGTAATTACTATTCTTTTGTTTTAGTAAGTCTTTCTTCTATAAAATATGTGTGCTATAATCTATGGTTAGGGAATAGAAATGCACTGAGTTACTCTTAATAGTCCCCAATTCATTGAACCCTAGTTTTTGCATAGTTAAGCAATAAACATTTTGGCAACGACGATGGGATTGGGTGTTGCTAAATCCTTGTACACTACTAGAAATATCACTCTAAGATATTTAGAATGATGGAGATAGACCATGCCAACTCAATCTAGAACCAAGTTTTGGCTCATTAATGAGGAGCTAGAATAGTTAATGACTATGCAAAAAGCGATCTAGAATTCCGCGCAAGAGACTATACATGTAGAAGGAAACTTCCATATAACCGAATTAGTTCTCTCTCTTCTAGAGCGATGTGTAATTCTCTATTAATCACTCAACTGTTAGAGTTCAAGGCGGCAATTGGACCTATGTGTGTGCTTGCCTCTCTCTTGATGTAGGTGCATGTACTTCTGTCTTGCCATGCTCTTTATACCAGAGATTGGTCAATCCACAGATTTGATATTTCTTTATCGTGTTTTTGTTTGGGCTACAACAATGTGGGCATAACAATGTTTTTGTGTATATGTGTGGATATTCCCTCTATCTCTCCCTCTCTCTCTCTCCATTGTCTCGCTCTATTTCTCTCTCTCCTCTTCCTCAATTTCTCTCTCACACACTCTCTCTCTCTCTCTCTCTTATTCTCTCTCTCTCTTATTCTCTCTCTCTCTTATTCTCTCTCTCTCTCTATGTCTCTCTCTCTCTCTCTCACCCTAGACACTCTCTGTCTATCTGTATGTCTCTTTGAGTATCTCTCTCTCTCTCTGTCCCTTTCTCTCTCTCTCTCTCTGTATCTATCTCTCTGACTCCTCATGCCCTCTTTCTATCTCTATTTGTATCTCTTTCTCTCTCTCTCTTTGTCTCATATTACCTATAAACCATTTCTCTTTGCATGCTCTTTTAGAATGATGCTAGAAGATATTTCCTTTTTTATGACACTCTTTTCTTTCATTGTATATGTGATGTTAAACATCATGTATAGGATGTTAGCCTTTTTTCTACCTTAATTGTTGATGTCTGATATGTGATATTTTTTTCAAGCATTGTCACATATGTGATGCTTCTCGCCCCTTTTTTTAAGAACAAGCATCACATCAGCCCCCGTTGTGTTTTAGTGCTAGATAATGTACATAAATAAAGAAATTTTCTATTGCATTAGTTGGTGATCAATGATTTCGGGAGTTCTATTTGTTGTCAACTTTGCATGGTTACTACTAACAAATTAGTCACTACTAGGAACTAGGGGCCGTAGCGATGCCCCTCATTGAAAAAAAAAGCGGGTTTCGTTGTTTATGCGATGAAAGCGTCGCATAAGCGACGAAAATCTTTTTTATTCAAAAAAAGAGGGCTCATCACATAAGCATTGTAATCTTGTTGGGATATTGGTGAAGGAATATACACAATCATTTCTCTGAATTTATACTACCTTAGTGATGTTTTATTTTTGTAGAGCATGATGAGGCGGATAAAAAATACATACTTAGTTCACTTGAGACAGATTTTGGGACTAGATGGTTGCATAAGTGGTGTCTAAAATAGATGCGAACACTTATTGCTCATCATCATGCTAATGCACGATATGCATTGCTTTTATTTCTTATATTTATATGTGTAACTATATATATACACACACACACACAATATACACATATATATATGCATATATATACACATATATATATATATATATACATATATATCTATACACATATTTATATACACACACATATATACACAAGCATACAAGCACATCAGGTCAAATGCATAAATGTGTATGTGTGTATGTATATATATGTGGATATGCGTATCTGTCTTTATGTATGTATATATGTATATGAGACAGAGAGAAAAGAGCAGGACTAGAGGTACACATACACACATACACACACATAACACATCCATACACACACACATACATGCACATTTACACACACATACACATACATGGACGTTTACACATACACACGCACATGCACATTGACACACACATACAAATGCATGCAGTTACACACATATAATGAATACACACATAGACACATACACATACTCACATACACATACACATACTCATATACACATACACATACATAATCATATGTATATACACCTAGACTCACATAACCATATATACATACATATATACACTTACACATGCATACACATACACATAGACACAACACATGCATACACACATATAGACACACATACATACTATATATATATATATATATATATATATATATATATATATATATATATATATATATATATATATATATATATATATATATATATATATATATATATATATATATATATATATATATACATATATATATATATATATATATATATATATATATATATATATATATATATATATATATATATATATATATATGTATATATATATATATATATATATATATATATATATATATATATATATATATATATATATATATATATATATGTGTGTGTGTGTGTGTGTGTGTGTATATATTCTAATTCAAAAATCCTAATTTAGAAGTCTTAATTCAGCCTTTTAGCCATATGATTGAAGTATATGAACACATCGCATCTATTCCTCAGACCACCTATTAGAGACATGTCTCTCCTCCCAACCTTATGACTCTATATATAGCTACTTGAATCAACAAGGATCATAATATATATGAGGATACATACACATCATGTACATACACATACGTAAATATACAATGACGGAGTATATACATTATGCATCACACATACATGCCTTTATGCACACATGTATACATATGCATGCATACATATTTACATAGAGAGATTTACACATATACACATATACATATATATATGTACGCATCACATATACATGCCTACATGCACACATGTATACTTATACATGCATACATAATTATAAACACACTTGCATATATTACACAAATGCATATGCATACATATGTGTGCATACTAACACATGTATACATATATCACACACATGCACACACATACTGCATATACATGAAACACATATATGTGCATACTAACACATGTATACATATAATACACATGAATAAACACACATATGCATACATACATGACAAAAATTTGCTCCTCGAAAATAAAGATATATATCAAATTTTAGGCATACCCTCAAGCTTCATGTTCTAACTTAAAAGGGCATGATTTCATCTCTAGTAGGATTCATCGATGTTCTAGTTGAATATAGAAGAATCTATAATCTGATATCCATTCAAATGATTCAAGTTATTGGTTGATAACTGGAGTAGGATTTACTATCTAATCTACTCAATGTTTTCATTATTGCCATCGTTTTGGTAAGACATCAATATAGTCTCATCTTCATTATCCTTATTGATTTCATTTATTTCTTCTATTGTTAAATCTGTGTTCTCATGGATGACATCATCTATTGATGGACTAATATTGTTTTTTGGTAATTCCTCTTCTTCATCAATAGAATCAGCATGTAGAGTATTATCCTCTTCATCAAAAAGATTAGTATCATTTCATGTACAATGATTCTAATTTCTCTCTTAGATGTTGGTGTATCAATATTTGATGGTGAATCATCAAGAGGACTTTCTTCGATCTCTGTACCAATAAACTATTCAAATAGTGACCTACCTCTAGGTTGAACATGAATGACGTGCCACCAAGGATGAGCATCAGGGTTTTTATAAAAAAAATGCTTGTTCAATATGCCTAGGAAGAATATATGGCTTTCTAGTAGATCGCATTACCTTGGAAGAACCAATTGCCTAAAAACTAGATAATTCCTTTCTCAATGTGGAATTACTACCTTTATACTTGGCTCAAAACCAATCAACCTTAAAAATGACCTATCAACATATATAAAGACAAAAAACCATTATTAGGTGCTTAAAAAAATAATAAACTCTATCATAAAAAATATAAACTTTGTTCTACCTATTTGAATGTAGGAAATGATATTTCATAGATACGGACAACAACTCCCATGTAACCAAGTTCGCCATCTATAAGGTTCGTGTCTTTTGAGCTAACACGTGATAGTTTCTTGAAAGAAGCAACAATACTAGAATCCTCTGTTTTATGTAAAGAATCAATAGCTTTGATTCTAATATGCTGTCCAAAAGCCCACATATTAGTGAACATTCAAGCTCACAAAAGAAATTAAATTAGTACAGAGAAACTAATACACATATATGAAAAAAACAAAATATTATTCAAATAAAATTACCTTTCGTTCACAACCTATCATTAACTCTCTCTGCTCATCTTAGATTTCTTCATTATTTGCATTGGCTCGTTGCAAAAGAGTATATAGCCAATCTGTGAAAGAAGATATATTTGTAATCTCATTATGATTGAGATTACGTCTATATCTTTTGTTTTTCCGTCTTTTACTTCAGAGATTTTGATGTTCCTATTCGTACTAGCTAAGGAATGTTTGCATGTATTCGTGATTATATGCTACAAAAGTAGAAACATCATTTTTTTCTTGAAATGTAAATAAATATGGAACTCCCTTACCTGATAATACCTCATCTGTTATTTTTGAAGAAGACTCGTTGGTCCATGCATGTGGAACTTCTTCATGAACTCTTTCAAGGTACTCACTAACATAGTACATGCACTCTTCAAGGACCCAATCCTTTGCCATGGATCGTTCTGGTTTTGATCTTTGCCGTACATAAACTTTTAATATTCCCATAAATCGCTCGACTCAAAACATCCATTGAGTGTTGACATCACCTGCAATCTCTATTTCATCTACAAGATGGACTAATAAATGAACTCGGATATCAAAAAATGAAGTAGGAAGCTCTTTCTCCATCAAACATAGTAGCTCTTGCATTTACGTTTCTTTTGTGGGATCCAAGACAATATATTAAATATAAAAGTATCATAATTACCTTATAAGCGATCCAAGATGGTAGATAACATCTCATACTCCTGTCGTTGCACATCCATCGATAACCAAAGGTAAAATATGTTTCAGAAAGTTATGTCAATCATGGGTCTTTCACCCAGATAAGCTCTTATCATCCATAGTAAACATGTTCTAGGAAGATGCTCCATATCCTATAGGAGTCCGAATAAAAGATATCAAATATTCATATATATTAAATATAAAAGTATCATAATTACCTTATAAGCGATTCAAGACGATAGATCACATCTCGTACTCCTTTTGTTGTACATCCATCGATAACCAAAGGTAAAATATGTTTCAAAAAGTTATGTCAATCATGGGTCTTTCACCTAGATAAGCTCTTATCATCCATAGTAAACATGTTCTAGAACGATGCTCCATATCCTGTAGGAGTTCGAATAAATTGAATCCTATTGTTGATAGTCTGTATCTCTTTTAACGTAAGTACCCAAGGAGCAGGTGCATAAGTCATTTCCTGTCGATGTCTATCAAAAACTAGCCATAACTTTGGTTTTGAGTTTTGATCCTTCAAATCATTCCTTGATGCTATGGTGTCTTTTAATCCAAGAAGATGCTACTATAAGGAATAACCAATATTCTTGAATATATGCGTAGGATCAAGAAGATGACATACTTTTAACTCTTTCTAAAAACCTCTGCTTGTAACTGACGAACAACAAGTCCATGATGTGTACAAGGTATATTAGCATTATGAGTATGAGAATTATTATCATCATCATCATCAAGCAAGTATTCCTTTTTATCAACAATAATTTGATTTTGTATATGGTTTCTAAATAAAATAATGACATTAATTTATAGAAAAAATACATACCCAAGCATTTTCACGTTGACCAGGTGGTGGTTCATGCTCAAAATTACCATAATCTGTCTCATTTTCAATACATTCCAATCGTGGTCTTCGATACGTGCCATAGTAAGAGTTACACCAACATATAATATGCTCTTCATAGTAAAATTCATCATAATTCCTATCGAAGAACACATGTGAAGTCGTTGCATGGGTAGGAGGTGGTGAGTGCCCTTTGATTGATCAAAATCTGATTATAACAAAAAAAAAATTAGTTATGTATCCATCAAATATATTTAAAATTAAAAGCTTGATATACTTACAATATATAGTCCTTGCATGATTAGGAGACGGTGGTGGAGTTCTGTCTGATTGATTCGAATCTACAAATAATGGTATTAGATATTAAAAATCTGATTATTTACATACATAAACATTCACATATACACATTTACACATACACACATATTCACATATACACATTGACACATACACACATATTGACATATACACAAATACACATTCTTGTGGGAGAAATGCATGTACTTTGTATGAATGTGTGTATATGCATGCATGTGTATGTGTGTATGTATATATGTGGATATGTATATGTGTGTTTATGCTATATGTATGTATATGTGTATATGTATGCATGTATGTATGTGGATATGTTTGAATGTATATGTGTATGTGGGTATGTGTATGTGTATGTATGTGTGTGTATATATGTGTATGTAATCTGATTCTTTCTTTCTGTTCGAGATTAAAGTAACAAGAGATATTGTATGATGGAAAAAAATAAGAGGAGACCTAACATACGAGTCATTTCCTCAGTAGAAGGTATACAAATTAATAGTTTATATTTATAATTCTCATATGTTTTATTAATTTTTTACATTTAATTTATGCATTTGTTTTCTATTTAAATAAACAGGCAGTCGGGCCACACATTGCACTTAGGTCAAATGGGCCATCATGGTTTTGTAGCTACATTTGTAAGTATATGTGTTATTGTAAGTATATATTTTAGTTAGAACACAAGAAACTAATCTTTTTTATTTTTTTCAATGCACCGAAAGGATTATGGTCCATATCCTATGAAACATGAGACTGAGTATGCTACACATTTTGGATATTGGTGTTTGAGCGAGTATATGTGAGATCACCTGGATGCATTTGTGAGTATTATTAAATTTCATATAATTATTTTATTTTTATGGAGGTTTTAATTGTTTTACTTATTTATGTTTGCTATATCTAATACATGAGTATTACAGAGAGGTAGATATGGATGAGGTGGAGAGACAGACACACGAGGCATGATCTCGATCATCACAGTGCTCACATAGATACATCAGATCATGCGGATGATCCTGATCATAGATACAGTGCTATGTTTTGAAATGTGTGTATGGTATTAAGTAATAAAAATTCTTGTTCTATTGATTTTTTTTATTGTTTATATTAAGCATGTGTTTTATTACTTTAATTATATAATTCATTCATATTTATGTGTGCTTATGTGTATATAAAATGTATATATGCACATGTAGGTATATATCTATATTTGTGTGTGTCTATATGCATGTATATGTATGTATCTATGTATATATATGCGCATGTATGTATGTGCATATGTGTATGTGTATATGCATGTATCTGCATGTGCATGTGTAAGTGTATGTGTATGTGCATATCCATGTGTATGTGTGCATATGTATGTATGTATGTGCATGTATATATGTAAGTGTATGTGTATAGGTGTGTATGTGCATGTATATGTGTGTATATGTATCTATGTGCATGTGTATGTGTGTATATGTACGTATGTGCATGTGTATGTGCATATGTGTGTGTATGTGTGTGCATGTATATGTGTGTAATATGTGTGTGCATATGTATGTATGTACATATGTATATGTGTATATGCAAATATGTTCATGTGCATGTGTAAGTGTATATGCGTATGTATGTGTATGTGCATGTGCATGTGTGTGTATATGTATGTATGTATGTATGTATGTATGTATGTATGTGCATGTGCATGAGTAAGTGTATATGTGTATATATGTGTATGTGCATATGCATGTATGTGTGTGTGTATGTATGTATGTGCATGTATATGTGTAAGTGTATGTGTATATGTGTGTATATGCATGTATATGTGTATATGTATGTTTGTGCATGTGTGTGTATGTGCATATGTGTGTGTACGTATGTGCATATATATATGTGTATGTGTGTGTATATGTACGTATGTGCATATGTATGTGTATGTGTATAAACATATACAAGTGTATGTATATGCATGTATATATGTATGAAACATGCATGTGCATGTGGATGCATTTCCATTTGCATCCATGTGTATATGCATGCGTGTGAATGTGCATGCATGTGGATGTGCATATACATGTATTTAAGTATGTGTTAATGTGTGTAGTGTATGTATATATGCAATAATGCATGCATGCAAGTCAGTTTATGTGGTTGTAGAAATGTTTGTGCATATGCATGTGTATGTGTGTGTATGTGTAAGTGTATGTGCACATGTATGTGTGTGTATGTGCATGCGTATATGCGTATATGTGTGAACGTGCATCTTCATGTATAAGTGTATATGTGCATATCAATAAGTGTGAGTATGCTAACTAATGAAAATAACACAATTGAAATGATATACAAAGAATGGAAATTGTACTTACAATAGTTAATGATATTTTTTGCTTGGTTAACTTCTTGAATAACTTTCAATATAGAGAGAGAGAGAGAGAGATAATTCAAAGAGAGAAAGAGGTAGAAAGAGAGAAATAGAGAGAGAGAGAGAGACAATAAGATAGAGATTAGTCAAAACAACAATTCAGCAAGCAATTGTTCCAGCTCCTAAGCGCAACGCAATCGTGAACGTTGGAGAGCTCTTTGATCAGATGTGTGTAGATGCCGATCGAAGAGCCTCCAACATTTTTTTTGTCAAAAACATGTCGTGTAAGCGATGATAAAGCATCATAAATTCCTATGCATGTCGCGTATAATTAGCATTGCTTATGAGATGCAAATTACCGTTGCTTATGCAACACTTTTTTAAATCATTGCTTTACTGACGCTTGATGTAATTGTTGCATATTCCATCATGCCACACATCGATAAAAACATCGATTTTTTTTGTTTAACCGACATTCCATGCTCGACACTTGTTGCAACTCTTAATGCAATTTTATAGTGACAAAATGGTGTCGCGTTAACCATCGCTATGCATTAGGGGAAAAAATGACCCCTCCTTGGGCCTTTTAGCTCAAGGGCTGATTAGTGATGGACCAATGAGAAGAGGGTGGTGGCAACAATCTACTCCCTTAATCAAATAGACTAGGCATAGGCTTCCCTTGGTCTTGTGTGGTCAAAGATACAGAAACCACCTAGAACTCATGGTTTTAGCTTTGTGAATGGTTCTAGAATGCTTGAGAAGCAATAAGAACCCTTAGATTTGTTCAATGATCCAAGGGATGAGGTGGAAAAGCAAAAGTCAAGGTGCCAATGAACATGGACCCTTGGATTGCTCTTGTTATCAATGGTTTGGATTGGATTCATCTTAAAAAATGCGCCATCAGTTCTACACCCTTGGATCGAGATTCAGATTGAATGCATCTGCTTGAAACCATGAAAGTTTGGGTGCCTAAAATGTGGAACATTGGATATACAAATGATCTAATGGCTAAGAATGAGTCCCCCACATCAAAAGGCACCTTTTGCTGTCCAGCCTCTGATCTTGGACCCATCCGACAGCTCAAGGTAGCTCCGAAATTGCGATCAGCCCAAATTGCGGTATGCCGTTGGATCTCTCTTGATCTAAAGGACAATAAAATATTTATGATGGAAACTTCATAACATTGAACAGATTGGATTCTTGATCCTTAGGCACATTCTTGTGCTTTCTTATATCCCCTTTTATACTTTTGAGTTGTTAATTCCTTGATCCACTTACATCTCTTTCACTCCCTTGGGATCCTTATTGTAAGTCATAAAGCTATGCCTATGCCTAGATAATCATGTTTGACTTTTAAGCACCCATGGATGATTCATTATGAAACCCATTTTTTGGATCCCTTCTAAATGGTTTCCCAAATGGTTAAGAAATATATGCTTCACCATTTTTCTCAAGTGGTAAATTTGGACTAAGCTTTTACTATGTCTTGTGATATCCCATAGTCTCTTGTATACTACTATGAGACTTTTTAAGCCAATGCTCCTTCCTTATTATTGGGAAATAAGTATATGCTCTTTATGAACTTAATTTTATTCTTATCCTTGATTTGTGAAAATATCTATAAGTATTATCCTTTCCTTCATATTCTTCAAGGTCTCGAGTTATAACTTTTACTATGGTTACTCTAACATGTGTATCTATCTCTGACTTTCTATCATTCCATCTAGTATGTTTGTAATCTATGTTGGAAGGATTTTGCTAATCACAAAAAAATATCCGCAGGGAGCTTTGCAAGGCTTTAGATTCCTTCACAGTACCCGAATGAATAGATCACGAGCTATAGAACTGTTTTTGAGTGACCTAAGTGATAGCTTAAGAGCCAATCAGAAATAATGCGAAGTACTTTCAAGTAGATATGACCCTCTTTCTCACAGTTGGAGCACTTGATACAAGAAAAAAAGTTGAATCACTTTCTTAGAAAATCGAAAGTACAATGCAAGAAAGAATATCATCACCATCACTCATATTGATAGACTTCGATACATCAAGATCCATGCTGCAATCAAGTGTGGCAACCGTTTGCCTTTCTACAAGTGCTGTGATGGCCAATTCAGGTGAATCTCTATAGCTACAACTAGAGCATGCCTAAAGTGTATGTAGGGCAAGCTCCCAGTGACCAACTATGGCCTCTATACTTCTGCAAAATCTTGTTTAGCTTCATCATCTATGTGAAATCTATTGCTTTTTCCCTTCAAAGCTGATGGATTAGGCTCTCTCTGTCGCCCTTTAGAGATGACGGATTTTAAGCTTGAGGTTTGGATGCACCACTTGTGTCTTAGCTAGTGAGCACACCATAACTTTGAAGGCAACCCAATAGCAAGCAAACATCAAATTGCAGTGGTGCAACTTCAGAGATTGTCTATGTATCAACAACTATTGGTGGATTGTTCGAGCCCGTGTAACCTAGTGGTTTGACGCCTTGAGACTCTGGGAGGAAGTCCTACGTTCAAGTTTTGGCTGGACATAAAATGGGTGCCTCTACCTTACGAGGTTGAGTGTGTGAGTGTGTTTTCAAATTCATTGTACTCTCAAAAAAAAAAAAAAAAACTATTGGTGGTGAAGTGCGTAGGTGGCATAAACCACAAGATGGCACATACAATAGGCGATGGTGCAAACCTCGAGGAGTGTGAAGCTGGAGAGAGATGACGTGAAAAAAAGAGATAAAGTAGAGAGAGAACCTAGTTATCTGTATGTCCTCCATGCACGGATAAGAAAAACAAACTTGTGCCTTGTATTTTCATAAGTAGAGTCATGTCTTTATACTGGAGATTCTTTCGGCCAATCAAGTGGGGATGAATAGAAGGATGAGATCTCCCTCTTACTTGGAGGGGATTCACACACAAGCAAACAGTAGTAAACACCCATTCTTCTTCCTGCACAAGATTAGCAGACTCTGTTTTTGGTGTAGAGGCTTCTGCAACAACCATTCCAGCCTCTTTCTTCTTTGCCTCTTTTGCAGCCAGTTTTGGACAGTTCTTTATGATATGATCATTCCCTTTACATTACTTACAAAACAATTTCTGCTTTTCTGATTTTTTCTCATCTTTGTCTTGGTTCTTCAAATGTGCAGCATTTGCAGATTTCTGCTTACTAGTAGAAGAGCTCCATTTTCCTTTGTCCTTTTGACTAGCCAGGAAAGCTTGATCTACAACATGCATAATGGACCTGTTCTACCTGGACTGATCTTCCTGCAACAAAACAGAGATTAACTCCTCAAATGACAAGGCATTTGGATTGCCTTTCATCATCAACCAAAGAGTAGAAGCAAAACTCTGATATGAATCAGGAAGACCATTCAGAACGGTCTGCACAAGTGAGCTATCTAGTATAATCTCATCAGCAGAAATCAACTATTCCTTCAAGTCTTTGATCTTTGTTAGGAAACTGTCCATAGAATCACCTTCATTCATGTGCTCACTCTCCAACTGTTTTCAGAGGTAAGCAACACGAGCCTCATTCCTAGCTTGGTACAATGTGGTAAGTGTATCCCAAGCATCCTTAACTGTTCTGCAATAGCAAATATGAGGAATAATGGCATGTTTGACAGACAAAGCTATCAATGCATGTGCCTGGGCATCTTTGCCATCCCAGCAAATCTTCTCTGCAGTAGGTGCAACAGAAACTGTAGCACGAATAGGAATATGGAGAATACCATCATCTTCGACACCACCTGCATCAGCTTCATTACCTGCAGTTGTAACAGTTGCAGGTGTGATAGGACGTTTTTCGACACCCTGCACAATGTTCCACAGTCCTTTTGCAACCAACACATGTCACATCATATAAGCCCATAACGGGTAGTTGGTACCATCCAACTTATCCTCAATAGCCAACATACAGAATACATCACTGTTTTTAGCCATGGCCGGTGACTAAAATACCTTGATGCAAAAAATTGACTGTATCTCAAAAAGTTGAACACAACTGCCAAGACGAATTCTGCTAAACCTGTAGCAAACTTCGAGATGCTTATATTGGCAAACAGAAACTGGTATATACCTTTGGCACAAAAAGATGAAATAGCGTGCACAAGCACTGTGATAGTGCATTTGGAGGCCAAAACTAGCTCAGATCGCGATTTCGGCACGACAGAGCGAAGCCGTTTTGATCTCCGAAACACCCTGAGTATGCTCACCTAATTTCGTGCGAATCTGAGAGTGCAAATGGAGGAGTGTCGACGGCGCCCTAGATGAAGCGACGACCTGCTCTGATACCAACTGTTGGAGTTAGATGTCTGCGGAAGCACGCGAACAACACAAGGAAGAAGAAGAAGCTTGGAGCACAACACACAATACTGAATGTATTACTAGAGAATGTACAAAGATAGGTGGCCCATTAGGGCAATAGGCATATATACAAGCCGAGGGAAAAAAACCTCCTAAAGAGGGAAAAAAATGCCCCGACGGTCCTAGAGTGTTCACACACATCACTACCTAAATATATCAACAGATGAGCAATACAAACCATCTTATTAGACATCTTGTATTGCATGGCTTATTGACCAAGTAAATTAAGGCTTGATGATCTATAAAGAACTTGAATATCTTTGCCAAAGGATAGTGTTAGAGCTTCTTTATCACCTAAACAAGACCTAATCCTTCACATTCAATTTTTGTATAGTTCCTTTATGCTACATTCAAATGTCCACTGACATAAGATATAGATAAATCAATATTACCTTCATTTGCATGTTATGTTGGCACATACCCAATAGCAGAATTGGATGCACCTACGTGGACATGGAATGGCTTGCTGCTTTTGTGAGTTGTGATTATAAGGTCTGAACAAAAATGTCTCTTAAAATCTAGGAAGGAATTATCACACTCATTGTTCCATTCAAAGTTGGTCAAAAGATTGTAAAGGGATCTGACTTTAATGGCATACATGCGGATAAAATGATTGTAGTATCCATGCTAGCACATGAAGGCTTGTATCTTTTTCACATTCTTGGGTCTTGGTAACGCCACAATACCTTTGATCTTGTCTCTATCTATTGGTACACCATTTTTGAAACAATGGGTTAAAAAATCTTACCTTCTTAGGCCATACATACACATTTCTCGAGGTTTAAGAACATGATACTTTTTGCATTTATCAAATATTTATCTACGTTCTTTGGTGTGATCCTTTCTCATATTGGAACCTACACCTAGATCTTCCACATAGACCTCTAAAGTCCTCCATAAGAAATCCTTTGAAATATGTCAGATCAACCTCTAAAAGGTGATCAACGTTAGGGGAGCACTAGATTGTGTCCTTTGACTAGACTAGACAATATTTAAAAAATAGACTTTTGATTACAAGATCACCCTTATAGGGAAAATAATACAAGAATATGTTACTTATATAAGAAGTCCCACAATGTGGGACTGATATCTATGGATAAATTGACTAGAGATGATATAAGAGATCCCAGAACTCAAAATTGTAGGTATGAACTTAGATATTTGGATTACAAGAAATCCCTTCAGGGATATGAACTAGATACACAAAATGACTAGAAAGGATTTTGTACCACGAGATTACAATAGAACAAGAGGGGATATTTAAGATAATAGACTAGACAAGACCAGAACAAAGGACAAGACTAGAACTCAAACTAGAACTTGGCAAGTACTTACTTGGAGTTTGCAACTCCTTGAGCTCCCAAGGCTAGCACTATTGGCATCCTGGATGGTATGTGATGAAAAAATCAAACCAGGATAAAAAGTTACTCCATTGAGATTTCCTTCTACTACGGATATGGGTGGTCGTAAAATACTCTAAGTTCTTATGATTTGTATACATAGTAACTCTATGAATTGGTTTTTCTAGATGGTGAGAACAGGTACCAAAAATTTCCATTGTGTTAAGAAGTTCTTTATCATGGATTTCCTAGTTAATCTCTTGAGGGGAGAATTTCCTTGAATGATATGCAACTAGATGTAGGCATCCATCATCTCCATGTTGGGATAGAATGGCCCCTAACGAAAAGTCTAAAGGCAAAGTGTGATGCATCTGTCTCTAGGAAGAAAGGCTTGGTAGCATCAGGATGAACTAGAATTGGATCAATGGTGAATGTTGATTTCAAGGTCTGAAAAGCTTTTCCAACTTCTTCCAAAGATGATACATGAGATCCCACAACCCAAGATCATATGTATGAAGCAAGATATTTGGATTACAAGAACTCCCTTTAGGAGATGAACTAGATACAAGGAATAACTAGAAAGTATCTCCTACTATGAGATTACAATAGGACAATACAAGGTTGAGGATATTAGACTAGACAATACTAGAAAGAAGGACAAGAACTCAAACTAGAACTTGGAAAGTACTTACTTGGAGATCATGACTCTTGAGCTCCCAAGACTAACATTGCTAGCATCTTCAATGGTATGTGATGAAAAGGTTGAACTTGGATAAAATGTTACTCCATCCAGATTGACTTCTATTGAGGATGCAGATGTTCATAAAATACTCTAAGTTCTTGTGATGTGTATACACAATAACTTTATGAGCTGCGCCTTCTAGATGCTCACATTAGGTATCAAATGCATCCACTATAGCAAGAAGTTCTTTATTATGGATTTCATAATTAATCTCTCAAGGGAAGAATTTCATTGAATAATATACAATTGGAGGTAGGTGTCCATCATCTCCATGTTGGGATAGAATGGCCTCTAAGATGAAGCTTGATGCATCTGTCTCTAGGAAGAAAGGCTTGGTAGAATCAAGATGAACTAGAATGGGAGTAGTGGTGAATGCTGATTTCAAGCTTTGAAAGGCTTTTTCTACTTCTTTGGTCCATGATAATTCTCCATTTCCTTTAAGCTTTGTAAGAGGCCTCACTATCTTGGAGTAACCTTTGATGAATATTCCTATAAAAATTGGAAAACCCTAGATAATATTGTCCCCTCTCTAAGACACTATACCCTAAAAACTTTGATTCTGTCTGATGGAAAGAGCACATCTCCAATTTATCATATAAACCTTTTTCTCTTAACTTCTCTAGAACTATCTTTACATGACATTTGTGATCCTTTAGAGTTTTGGAGAATATCAAGATATCATTGAGGTATATTACCAAATTATCATGTAAAAATATTCCATAAATATTCCTTTCTCTAAGACACTATACCCTAAAAACTCTGATTTTGTATGATGGAAAGAGCACATCTCCAATTTATCATATAAACCTTTTTCTCTTAACTTCTCTAGAACTATCTTTACATGAAATTTGTGATCTTGTAGAGTTTTGGAGAATATCAAGATATCATTGAGGTATATTACCAAATTATCATGTAAATATTCTCAAAAGATATCATTCTTCATATACTGAAAGATGGTTGGAGCATTTCTAAGACCGAATGAAATAGCTAAATATTCAAAATGTCGTACCTTGTTTGATATGTTATCTTCCATTCATCTCCTTCTCTAATCCTTACAAGATTGTAAGATCCTCAAAGTATAATCTTTATGAAGAAATTTGATTTTCCAAGGCGTTCCAAGGGTTCTGATATAAGTGATACATGATATCTATTTTTTATAGTGAGTCTATTCAGCCCAAGATAGTCTACACACATTTGGAGACTCTCATTCTTCTTCTTTACAAATAGAGTATGGGCTCCCATTGGAGACTGATTGTCTGATATACCCCATGACTAGATTCTCATCAATATTCTTGTGTATTTTGTAAGCTCCTTTGGACCTATCTATAAACTATCTCCAGGGAAGGTTACAAAATTATGCAAGAATATTGATGAGAATCTTGGCAAGGGGCTTATCAAACCCTAAATTCTCTAGCAAGAGCCCCTATTCTATTTGTAAAGCAGAAGGATGGGACTCTTTGAATGTGTGAAAACTATCATGGGTTGAATAAATTCACTATAAAAATAAATATCCTCTACCACTTATATCACAAACCTTGGAACACCTTCGAAAAGAAATGTTCTTAATGAAGATCAACGTTGGAGAAGCTTACAATATTACCAGGATAAGAGAAGGAGTTGAATGGAAGAAAACATTTCGAACAAGGTACAAACATTTTGTATATGTAGTTATGACATTCGGTCTTATAAATTCTCCAGGCAGCTTTCAACATATCATGAATAATATCTTCTAATAATTTTTAGATGATTTTGTGGTAATATACCTTGATGATATCTTAATATTCTCCAAAATTGGAGAGGATCATGAATTTCATGTAAAGATAGCTCTAAAGAAGCTAAGAGAAAAAGGTTTATATGCTAAATTGGAGAAGCATTCCTTCCATAAGAGAGAAGTGGAGATTTTAGGGTACATTGTCTCGGAGAGAGAAAGAGAGAGAGAGAGCCAATGATGATACATGATGTTGTGTACATGGTGTGCTTTTGTTTTCCATATATATATATATATATATATATATATATATATATATACACGCACACACACACACAACAACAACAACAACACACACACACACACACACACATATATATATATATATATATATATATATATATATATATATATATATATATATATATATATATATATATTTATATATATGTGTGTATGTACATAACAAACCATATTCAAAGCATCATGTAACTGTTAGGTTGCCACCGGTATAGATATCCAAGTTGTATCCAATCACTTTGCTAGTATGTCTTGAACTTCCTATGAAATTAACCGTCCTGTGTCTTACAACCATCGTATGGAGGTTAATTCATGTGAAGATCGATTGTTGGTGACATGTGCTCTGTGTAATCTTGTTGGGATATTAGTAAAGGAATATACACAATCATTTCTCTGAATTTATACTACCTTAGTGATGTTTGGTAATTACTATTCTTTTGTTTTAGTAAGTCTTTCTTCTATAAAATATGTGTGCTATAATCTATGATTAGGGAATAGAAATGCACTGAGTTACTCTTAGTAATCCCCAATTCACCGAATCCTAGTTTTTGCATAGTTAAGCAATAAACATTTTGGCAACGACGATGGGATTGGGTGTTGCTAAATCCTTGTAAATTTCTGGAAATATCACTCTTAAGATATTTAGAATGATGGAGATAGACCATGCCAACTCAATCTAGAACCAAGTTTTGGTTCATTAATGAGGAGCTAGAATAGTTAATGACTATGCAAAAAGTGATCTAGAATTCCGCGCAAGAGACTATACATGTAGAAGGAAACTTCCATATAACCGAATTAGTTCTCTCTCTTCTGGAGCGATGTGTAATTCTCTATTAATCACTCAATTGTTAGAGTTCAAGGCGGCAATTGGACCTATGTGTGTGCTTGCCTCTCTCTTGATGTAGGTGCATGTACTTTTGTCTCGCCATGCTCTTTATACGAGAGATTTGTCACTCCACCGATTTGACATTTCTTTATCGTGTTTCTGTTTGGGCTACAACAATGTG